>CM039122.1:58114885-58239575 GCA_022036555.1 Microstegium vimineum
GGTCAGCCAGTTCAGTCCTCTTTTTCTTCCACTTTTCTTGGTCCTTCAATTTGTTCCAACAATGAAGAAGAGTGAACGACTTCTTGTCCTCATCTAGTCCCGTGTACATCTCAGTTGCCTCATCAACCTGGAAAATGAAAATAATTGAAATGTTTATTTAAACAAAGTACCAAATATTAAACCACAAATAAAAGAACCAAATACGAATACAAACCATGTCCTGGATAGTTGCTCCACTTTGATTTCTACGCTCAATGTGATCGTAGCATGAACAGAACTTGTTCACATCCCTTAGAATGATGAGCCACCTATGCATAATAGAACTTTCTGTCCTCTCAGCTGCAGTAGTCTTGTGTTCGTCAAAGTAAGAACGAACTCTACTCCAAAATGATGAACGAGTCTGACATGTCCCCTTAATGGGATCTTGGCTAACATTCAACCAAGCTGAGCATATAACTATATCTTCCTTCGGATCAAATTTTTTTGGTCCTATGTGACATACCCTTTGCCTTGCGACGAGGAACAACAACTTGAGGAGCCTGCACTTGGTCAATATCATTTTCAACTTGAGAAGGAACATCATTACTTCCATGAGTTCCTTCAGTCATCGGAAAGGGAAAGTCATCTAAGCCACGAACATCAGTAGAGGTCAGCATGTTCGTATAGTAAGCCAAATTGTCCATTTGAACGAATCTACAAAATAAAAATTGAGAAACCAATGATATCAGATGAAATACAAAATTATGTGGTTGAAATATATTGTCAAAGTTATTTCTCACGAACTGAAAGCAACAGATAATGGACACTAATTGAAAGCAACCGGAGCCTTTTTTATTTTACAGCAAACCAAATATTATTTCAAAATAGCATCTAGCTATAAGCACAGTTAATGGACACTAATTGATTTGTGTTTGAGCAAACACACAACACTATTTCCCGAAGCATCTGTCTAGCGTGTGTTATGACTTGTGAGTGTATCAGCAGTTTGATTTTGACTCGTACTTATCTTTGACGGTCCCCTTCCAATGGAAAATACAACTTGTAATAGTTGTACGGCATAGGCCAGATACATCAGTAGTAGAGAGAGACCATGGACAGGTACAGTAACATGTAATTCAACAATGCTCACGCATCAGCTGGCATCCGCCGTATCCTACTGAACCAAACTGAATATCGGATCACGACATCCGATGGTGGTGATGCTGCTCCACTTTGTGTATCTCCTCTTTGCTCTAGCAATCCCACGTCAAAACCGCGCCGGCCGCCCGGCCCTTCTACTATGTACGCCTACCAACACGTACGCAGGCAGCCGGCCAGCCCACGCGTCCACTCGTCTGCCTAGCTATGCGACCGACACCAACAGCTCCACCGGCGACGCGTACGGCGTCGAGGGCATGGACGGAGCCCAGTGGAGGCCAAACTGAGCTCCGCCCCCCCCCCCCCCCAAGTACTAGCCTGCAGGAACTTGGCAGAACTACTACAGCTGGTTTGGACCTCATCTACGCCTGGTCTAGTCTGCAGCACTACAGCTAGGCCTAGTATGCACCATGCATTTTGATGCGTGGTAGAAACAGATTCAGAAATGACATGATCACATTACATGATCTGTGCTTCTTTTATTTTTATAGTCAAGGACCTGAGCTGCCCTCCATGCTAGTTTAATATTAGTATCGAATTTAGGCCCTGTTTACTTGTTTAGTTCCCTTTAAAATTCTAATATTTTACCAGATTTTCTGTCACAATCGAATCTTTGGACGTATACATAGAATATTAAATATAGATAAAAAATATAACTAAGGGGGTGTTTGAGACTGCTCCATAAAGTCTGCTCTCAAACTCCACCGAGGAGCAGCAGTACAAAAAAACTGGAGTTTGTGGAGTACCTAGTGCTCTCACAACTCCACTTTTTTTCTCAAACTATGTGCGTGGAGCTGAAACCGTTTGGCTAAAAAACATGAAGCGAAGATGAAAAATGTGAAGGTGAGCAGTCCCAAACACCCCATAATTACACAGTTTATCCATAATTTTTTGAAACGAATCTTTCGAACCTAGTTACTCCATAATTAGACAATAATTACCTAATACAAACAAAATGCTACAGTACTTTACATTAAAAAAATTTGGATCTAAACAAGGTATATGAAGCTAAATTTCATAATGGTTTCACTAGTACAAAGCCTACTACTTTCTTTTAATATACATTACATATTTATGTTGCCGATAAATTTATAATGGTAATTTGGCCCCCCTTAATTATTGGTCACGCTCCGCCATTGGTCGCGGGCACCGGCAGCTACGACGACGACGCCGGGGCCTACAGCGGCGGCGGCCAGCAGGCCGGGTACGGCGCCACCGGCACCAGCACGCATGACGTCGGAGGCTATGGCGGCCATGCCCTCCCCCACAGCCGGCGGCCACCCCTTCCCCATAGCCGCCCAACCCTAGGCCCCCCCCACAGCCGGCGGCCACCCCTTCCCCATGGCCCTAGCATCAGAATTGGAAGAGTCCGGAGACGATGGATTTACCTGAACCCTAGCCAAGGTTGATGAAGATGGCGACGAGCGGGAACAGTCCGATCTCGCGGGAACGACGATGGCGACACACAGGAAGAGTCCACGACTCGCGGGGAGGAGGAGGCGGCGCGCGCAGAAACCTGTCGAGTGAGGAAAAAAAAGGCCGCGGCGAGTTTGCCTCGCGGCTTTCACGCGCACAATAATGCGCGAGTTGGTCTCGGTTTGGGGAGTTTGGCAAAAATATCAAGCCCAAATGCCAAACTGTTGGAGACCACATTTTTCACTTTTTCCCCAAAATCAAATATGTTAAACTCAATTGTCAAATTGTTAGAGTTGCTCTATCTAACTTTCCAAGCTGTGTGGATGCAGGGGACATGTTTGGGCCGGAAAGCGGCGCAGCTATTCGTGAAGGTTCGATATTGGATCTTCAATCCCTACATAGCGTCGCACGACCTGCACGACTGACCGGAGGCTGCCGGCAGTAGTCCGGCACACACACACATAACCGCGAAGACGGAACGACATGCTTGCTTAGCTGACTTCTAATTGTTGTCCAACAAAAATCATGGGAAGTTAAAACTTAGGTTCCCTGAAATTAACTTCCAAAATTAAGACAAAGGATATAGATGTACAATTGGTTGAGTGTCATGGTATTACTAGAAAGTATTGTTTTCTCTCGTACAATTTAACGGTCTGTTCAGTTGATCGTTTCTACAAAAACTTATCAAAACTTTAGCCATAAGTGCCAATTCTTTAGCAATGAACCAAGTACGTGGATTAAAAATGTTAGTCTACCACGATCTTGATTATACCGAGCAGGCCCGAAGTCATGCACAGGGCAAAAAAAGATGATGCGTCTTTCCTCTGGCTCTGGGTGCCGACGAGACGAGGCGACGACCACAGACCGGCAATTTCTTCAGTCGACGATTCGCTTCAGGTGCGCCGATGCCGTCGTGACTTGTTGCGGAAGCTTCTGTTTTCAGGGCATAACTGTGGATCACACGGAGCCGCACGCGGGGTTGTTGGAGAGGAAGAAAATTGGCTTCCGCTAGGTCCTCGCGGATATTGTTTGCAGGCAAAAAGAAAAAAAAAACGTTGAACAGGGGAGGCGCTAGCGTTTGTGAATTGGCTTCCGCTGCCTCGTCCCCTCATTGGTACGCAGCTTCCAACTGTTTCTGGGCCGACGCCCAAAAACGCGCAACGTACTTCTTCCGTTCTTCGGAACGTTTTGCAGAAGCAAATACTCATACAAATTTGTTCCTGTTTTTTTAATTTTTTTCCCGTATAATGTTAGCTGAGAAACAGTAGGTACACTGGCTGTAATTGTAATAAATCTCCCTGATTATTACTCCACGGTAATCTCCTGGTTCCTGGCCCTAGCTAAGAAGAGCTTATGAAGCTTAAAAAAGGCCCATGAATAGGACAACAAGGCATGTACGGGCCTTCCAGCCCATCAGTTCCGATGCAAATGTCAATGACATCTATTTTGGGCCTTAGAGCCCAGCAGTTCCGTACCGACTCCCGAGCCTCGTTCCCCATTGCGGCGGTTCTGCCTGGAGTCCTGGACGGACAGAGCGAGGCGGCGAGAAGCGGAGGCGGCAATGGCAACGCCGCAGAACAAGAGACCGCGGATCAGCATCGGCGTGGAGAAGAGGCCGAGTAGAAAGGGGGTCCGTCCCTTCTCTCTTTTTATCGCTTCGCTTGCATCCTACTCTGTACTCTCGACTGGGATGGCAGCGTTCCGCTCCCTTTCCCTGCGATTCTGCCCTGCCTAGTCGAATTCCTGGCCACACCATTGCATGATTCAACCCATTGAAGGCATTGATCGTTGTTGTATGATTTCGCTTGCTATTTGGATGGTTACCAGCTTCCTTTGTTCCAAAGGGCGTCTCAAATAGCCTGGTCGTAGGGTTACGGAGGCGGTGCGAAGCTGGGAGTTGCTGAAAGTTCATGTATTCTCACGCAGGATGTAATGTAACTGCAGCATAAGATCGGCTAGTGAATAATCTGAAATAGCTGGTAGTCAACTTTAACGCACCCGTTCTGCCTTCCTGCTGAATTGCTGATCTTGTGTGTGCGGCAGCATTATCTTTTGTCACTTCACTTTCAGGGTTCCTATTCTCTTGTACTGACAGCAATGAATAGTTGGTGAGGCATGGTCCCTGATTCATTCTATTGGATTGGATAGATATTAGGGAGAAAGAAGGCAGTCCAGGAACGTATAAAGAAAGCTGTAGCTGTGAAGGATCATCTAGAGAAGTTTCCAGCATTTCATAAGTATCAGAAAAATGGTAGCATCACTATCCTCTTCTTCTTTGAAAAAAGTTTACTGTAGAACTAGTAGTAATGTACTGATGTCTTACTAGATCTAACATGTTTCCAGAATTTATCTTCAGAAATCCAGGAAAACATAATTGGGTGACAAATTAGTCCTTTGCAGCTACAATTAAGCATGGTGCTTGTTGATTTTCTGTCTGCTTGTTCTGATGAATGCATCACAGCAAGCTCAGTTTTCCTGATATCTAGGTCTCTCAGTCTACTTGGAGTCTGAACGTGGGGATCAGCTTACATTACCAATGAGGAAGTACATCCAAAATCTTCTGAAGGTTACATTTTTAATTTGTTTTCAGTATACTCTGTTCTTTGCATGCCAGAGACATTTAGCTATTACATTTCACCACTATGAATATAATGCTAGTAAACAAATATAGGTTAACATGGAGAAACCATATGGACCAGAGTGGCTGGAAGAAGAGAAAAATAAGCGCCGGGAAATGGTCGCCCCAGAAGCACGATATATCTTAGCTAAGCAATATTCAAATGGGTTTATTACTGAAAATTCCATGAAGCAAGATACAGTGGTGGAACATTTCCATCCAGCATGTAATGATGGCTGCTTGCTTGGTTTTGTACACTATAGATTTGTCGTGGAAGAGGAGCTACCTGTTGTTTATGTGTATGAGCTGCAAATGGAGCCTTCTGCCCAGGGCAAGGGGCTGGGAAAGTTTATGGTGCAGTTGGTTGAACAGGTAGCATGCAAGGTAATATGATCTATTCATGATCCTGCCTACTTATTATCACAATCTTCTAACTGTTATTGCACTATTTTCTTTTCCACTGTCGTGTGTTAGTCCAGTCACTATCTGACATGTGACCATAAATGATAATCCAAAATGACACACTCTGATTGTATATGCATGCAGAACCAAATGGGAGCTGTGATGCTAACAGTTCAGAAAGCTAACACGCTAGCTATGGATTTCTATACTAAGTTGAGGTACACTAACTAGATGCGTACACTAACTAGCTAGCTACGGCTACTGCTTTGCTTTGAGCTAATTCTTTTTCTCTTGTAGATATGTAATATCCAGTACCTCACCATCCCGAGTGGATCCTCAGGTATCATTTTACCGATGTAACATACCTTTTCAAAAGCATAAGAAATTTGCATATTGTTATCACGATTACATGGATCTCTTCATTTTTCACAGATAGGACTTGGAAAAAGCTATGAGATTTTGTGCAAGACATTTGATTCTGAAGCTAAGTCTAAACTAGAGGTTTGTTTTTTTTTTTAGGAAAAAACTAGAGGTTTGTGGCTGTATACTTATTGGTGTGGCATAAGTTTGTTGCTGTTACTGCATAAGATTGGCAAATTTCATAGAAAATTATGTCACTACCAGAATTGCTGGTATTTTTGGTATTGCTTGTACTACAACTACATGCTCTATTATGTGAAATTCATGAATGAATAATGTTGTGGGAGTTTGAGTTATCTCTAGCACAGGTGCACTGCTGATGCTTTTCTTTCTACATGTATATGCAGGATGGTGACTATTAAGAGTTGAGAGTTTAGAATGCACCAACCACTTGCGACCACTGAGCATTATACCCAGTTATGCCACAAGATTCCGCAGCATATTGTCATGCAGACAATTGTTACTGTGATTTATTATTACAGTAGTGTGGTGCACTTGGCCTAAATTCACAACTTTCATCCTGTTTTCCAGTAGCTTCTTTTGCAAATGGACACACTTCTGCTTATTACTAATGCTCAGCTGGATGTTTAATAACTTTGCTCGCGTTGCTTTACTCCTTAAGTTGAACTGTCGAAGGCTCTGTCTCTCTCAAAATAAAAATAAAAAACTAAGATTAATTAGAAATTTTGATCACCAGTAGGGTAGCACGGAGGAATCTCCCGTAACTATCAACTCTTTCCTAATGGTAATATAATTTATATAAGTTGTTACTTTTGGTTAAATTAGAAATTTTGATGGAAACAATATGACATATCTAGATTACTACAAATTTATTTTTTTTGATAGAGTAAATTCAACATTTTTTTATTAGTGGAGGAGATTAGAACATACCAAAGGAGATTAGAAGATACTAAATGAATCGTAATACACATAGGAGTACCATGCTGAGGGAGGAAACTATTGATATGAATGGGAAAATACAGAGTAATTGATAAACTCACCACAATCAGATAGAGATTATAGTGTATATATGGGTATTGCATCGAAAATGAACAAAAACAGAGCTGTGGTGCAACCAAAAATGAATGTAAGGCGTTTGCTGTCCAACCAAAAATGCATGTAAGGTGTGAGCTGTGGTGCAGACATAACTGTAGTCTGTAGTGTAGGGTGAATTAATACTAACTTTTCCATGCCACAAAAAGGTGTCATTTTAGTTTCATCCTAGCCTTCATAAGTCTATAGCTATATATTAAGTTTATATAAAGAACTGAAGTATAACATTAATGATACCAAATAGATATAATTAAAGTATATTTCATGGTGAATCTACATAAATATTAGTACTATTTATATAAATTTAGTTAAATTTGAAATTATTTAGCTTTGATAAAACTAAGATGATATTCTTTGCAAGATGGAGGCAGTAAGATATTGTACATCTATTTTCTATACTCATAAATTCCTCTCTTTGTGTAGTTTGAACATTACAATATGTGGAGTGCATTACAGTGGAGAAGGGGTTGGGTAAGATAAACGTGGGTGGCGCCATGACAGGATAGGTTTAATTTGCACGTTAGCCGGGAGGTGGCGCTGTGGCGGCAAGGAGCCATCGGAGATTGGAAAAGGGTGAGACGAGGGTGTCACAAGTGGAGAGCAGCTTGGCATGCCGTGGGGAGCCACCGAGGATGAGAGAAGAAGACGGACAGGAGAGCCATGAAACTACCAGTACACGAATGCTCCTCGGCGTTAGATTTTTTACCCGGAGATTTAGAAAACTTCATATGTTCGCTTGTGTTCTGGTTAGGAGTCAAAGCATTAAGAGGTTGTTTGTGACTGTTCCACAAACTCCGCTCTGCAAACTTTATCGTGAAGTAGCTCCACAAAAACTGGAGTTTGTGGAGTACCTTTTTAGGTGCTCTCACAACTCCATTTTTTTCTGAAGCTATGTGCATGAAGCTTAAACCGTTTGTCTAAAAAATGTGGAGCAGAGCTGAAAAACACGGAGCGAAGTAGTCCCAAACATACCCTAAGAAAGAGTAACATCGGACTATTTTGTTTCTCTCTTTTTCTATAAAACAAAATCTCCACTCCTAGAAGAAAAAATAATGGCAGAGCGCCGATTAGACTCTTTGGCTTCACAGCATACCACACTAATTAACCTCAAAACTCACACCACGCCGCGCGCCTTCTCCTAGCCCCTCTCTTCCCCTTGGCGATCGCGTCGCCAGCAATCCAAGCCTGCCCGTCCCTCTTCCCGTCATCCTTGCCGCCGCCGATGTCCAGCATCAGCTGGATCTCTCCAACCCTCCTGAACACGGACCGCTTGCGCGGCGGCAGGTGCTCGTCCCTGATGCCCGCGTTGGGCCTGCCGTGGTGCTCGCCGCGGTGCATCCCGCACTTGGCGCAGATGTGCCGCCTCAGCTTGCAGGGGTACCTGAGCTGCTCTCCCGTGAAGCCGCCGCGCTGGTCGCCCCCGACGAACGCGCACCGGAGGATCGTACTACTCAGGGGCTTCTTGTCGGCGGCGCCCTGCCTCGGCATCATCTCTAGCTAAATCAATGGATCGTCGTCGCAGATATACCTCACTGTCATACACTCATACTACTACTGCCTGCTGATCGACCCTGATGACAATTAGCGCACGTATTTATATATATAATATATATATATATATATATATATATATATATATATATATATATAGGTCTGGAGAGCTTTGGGACCATCTTGGGGATAAACCCGAAATGATGTGTAGCAGAATTGGCAGTGCTGAGCACACGAAGAAGGAGAGCCTGATCACGCACGGGGTGATTGTGGAGGGTGGCGCCGTGACAGAAAGGCGACCTCTAACGCTTGTTATTAGCTTTGGTTCATGCCGGAGTCATGCGAGTGCCAGCCAGCCGAGTAAGGAACCCGACGGCGGGCGGGCCACGGGAGATCGAGGAAACACGCGCGTCGTCGCTCTCATGCATGGCCCTCGCACGGTTTGTTGTGCGTTCATCCAAGAGAAGTATAATGCCAGCTCAGCGCGCTGATGATCTGTATGTGCCTTGTGCATGCAGCATGCTGTGGCTTGCTTTCCTCTGATAGAGTGATAGGCGACGAGTTCAGCCACGCACGGCACTCCTAGAGTTTTAGAGAGATCGAGTGAAGCGTGTCTTGTCTGATTCATCTTTTCGGTCCTAGCGATCCTGTGGATAGACTTGCAAACGGCGCGGGTGAGCGAGTCACGCTGCCAGCCCGCTGGGCTAGATCGTGCCGCCAGCCCGTACTAAGCCCGTCACGAGCGATGCAGCAAAGGGCGCCACAAGTATAAGCCCAGCGTAAAGAAGCAAGCCCAAACTATATAGTTGCGCTGCGCATTACTCCGGCCCACGAGGGTTCGGCTCTGTTCGCAGATGCAACCCAAGCCCGTCCCACCTGACCTCATATTGTTCTGCATCTCCACCGCCGTCCCCCTCAAAAAAAAAAAAAAAAAAAAAAAAAAAAAAAAAACCAGCGGCGCGAGCGTGTGCGTGTCCCCCGCGCCGGCTGCCGGTGGGCCACGGCGCCATCCGTCGCGTACCATGCGTGGGCCCATCCTCTGACGGGTCAACACTCGCAGTGCACACACACCACACCGTGCGGGCGGGCAGCAGCCGCGTCTCATCCCTGTCTCTCCAGGACCAGGACGTCCGTCCGTCCGATCTCCGTATCACCCACCCGACCCAAGCCGAGACGGAGAGACCGAGAGAGAGAGAGAAACCGCCTGTGTTGCACGGCCGCGGAGTAACCGGAGCGCGGGGCCAAGTAGGATTCCCACGATCCGGCGAGAGTTTTCGCTCTACCGCTACGGCACCCACCCGGCGCCGGCTGCCCTCTCCTCCCTCAGGCAGGCGCGCCGGTGGTGACGGCGACCGCCCCGTCCGTCCGTATCCCTCCACCGTGTGTTGGTACGTACGTGTGGCGCGCTGGCGCGTACCAGCGCCAATCGAGAGGACGGACTGGCCAATGGATGGATGGGTTTCGTCATTTATTTATGCCTTGCTGTGTTGGGTTCCTTTCCTCTCCTCTCCTGCGGGACTGTCCGGTACGGAGGCGCGGGCAGGCCTGCCCTGGAAATGAATTGGAACAACGAAGCGAATCATAATGCAATCAGTCGTAGACGTCCTTGGGTCTTTGCATTGCCCGTGCATATGACATGCATGCTACCACACGCCAACATACAGTCATACATGCATGGACAAGAAAATTATTGATCGAGCATCTCCATGCATGCACCAACGTGTGTAGCGTTACTACTACTACTACTTGCAAATCTCTGTCACGCCTTCATGCATACTGTATGCATGGCCACACTAGCTAGTGGATTGTTGATGAACGAGAGACAAACAAAGAGGCGCCGCGAACGAATGTAATGTTGCTGTCCTAATTAAACCAGTCCATCAATCAATTCTAATTTAAAAAATAGCTCGGCACGGTCGATTTCATTTCGTCGTGTAAATTAAAAGAAGACTGCATGCAGCATCAGACATCAGAGTGAGATATGATTCGTGATAAATACATCCATCCACCAAGCACTCGGCCAAATGAATTCAGTCGATATGCACAGGATGTGAGAGCAAAGAACATTTAAGAGGGGCTATGAATTGGAGTAAATGGAAACCAGAAATAGCTATTCAATGTAGAGTATCTTCCTCACCAGCAACGACTCGCTCGCTCTCCGGGTTTTTTTTTTTCTTCTTCCCTTGGCCTCGCTCGCTCGCTCGCCCTGTGCCCTGACCTCTCTTCAGAAGTTTTTAATAGACCTCCTACTACGTGCAGCGTGGCATCATGTAGATTTGAAGAGTGTGTAGTACTTACTGTATGAATGAAGGGGCCTTGAAGAAAAGGACTGTAGGCTACTGATGAACTGCCAGCATAAAAAAGGGAACCAGCACTGGTTTTGTTGTTTCACAATCGACATAACTAGCAGTACCACCACACCACCAGTAGTGTGTACTAGCTAGCTAGCTAGCTAGCTAGCTACATCTGTTCAATTCATGTGTGACTTGCCAACGAGCGCTGTTATTAAATTTGGAATCTATTTAAAATAAAAAAAGGACTCTTAAAAAAGGCATATGCGATGAGCTAGATAGGGCCGAGAAGTATTAAATAAACACACATCACTAGTAGTAGTATTACGCTTTTATAGGACGCCCCTCTTTTCTGGTAAAAATGAGCTTTCTCCCACCTGAGGCCAGCAGATCGAACAATTAAGCAATCCCGCCGGCTTCCATATCTATCAATTCATGAACACCCCTCCGGAAATGAAAACTTGAAAAGGACATTCAAACACTTGAATACTCCATGAATTTAACTGCCGGCCGCATGCACGTCGGAGTATCATATATATATATTCATATCAATGCATATGATGATTACTCCTTTTTATTTTGAAAACCAGCTGTTAAGCCAGCGGAGCTTGTCATGCCGTAGTACGTGTAGTATTTATGTACGGAGTATACCATTATACAAAGTCAATGCACATCACATCCGTCTTCACCTCCGATGTTTCAGTGTCACTCCTACTAGCTAGTAGGGGGGGAGGCCGTCATAAAAGAGGCTGATTCTACTACTACTACAACTGGAGCATGGCCACGGGAAGAGTCGTCAATCCGGCACGCCTCCCCATGGGGAGCAAAGCGAGAAGCAAGTGCATGCCTCTGGCTTAGGAAACAGACTCCCAAGAGCGATTAAACTCGTTTAAACTCATGTGTTAATTAAGCGCATCGTGATCGTACTCGTACGTGTGTGCGCACATGTTTTTTTTCTTCTAATAGTCTAGGCCTGAGATTTCAGAATCTTAGGGTTGGAACGAAGCACCTGAATTCCGCATGCATTCGTGGGTTGGTGCACCACCCAAGTGGCCAAGTACATACTACGTTTGGGCCTTCAACTGGTGGCTGGCTGCCCTGCTGCTGCTGGCTTGACGAACTGCATGCTCTACTAGCTGCCATGCACGCGTGCAGTGATATGATAGGGGAGAGGAGGAGTACACCGTGCGCCAAATGGGGGCGTGCATGAGGCCATGGAAGCGCCCAACATGCCGGCCGGCTTGCATGCATGCATGGTCGATCTGCTGCCCTTCCGATCCTTTCCTTGTATGGGGATGGGATGGATGGATCCTGGATCCAAGCCTGCCAGCCGGCCGGCCGGCCGGCCCAATCCCGTAGGAGTACGTACTAGTAGTCCGTAGAAGGAAGTCTTGAGTTCAGTCTTTTGGTTTTCGATCCCGATACCATTATCGCATTTGGGAATCCACCAACGATTTAATGCCGCTTCGTCGTCTTTCCAGGGCTGCGTTTGCGTTGCAGTACAGCGCCGGATCTGGGGGCGAAGGCAGAATCCGGCCCGTTTGTGAATCCGCCCAATAAGGCAAGGCGGAGGAAATGGAAACCGGCGCTGCTTAATTGATGTTATATATATATATATATATATATATATATATATTTGACATTACTCGATTAAAGATCTGCGAGAATAAATAGTAACTTCAAATGATCCAGGTGAAAGAAAATCATGGATCTCAGTAGGATTGGATATCAGCCGGGGCCAGTTCATCACAGCAGTAAATTTACTTGCTGGAGGTTCAAATCAGTAAATTATTGATTATATGGCAGTGGCCAGTGGGTACGTAATTGCCGTTTTCAGGGTGTCTTGGATTTAATTTTGACTCCACGTGCCCTGCTAAAATATTTTTGTGCAGACAACTTCTGGTGACGCAGGACCCTGGAACTGCACGTCAGCACTAGTATATCATCATATAGGACTACTCTACTCCGGTAGTACACAGCTAACAGTTGGGCAAATAAGCCTAAGAGCCGTAGGCAGCACAAAAATACTATTGCTCCTTCCTACTATACCAGTACAGTGAAGCACCATACGCAACTGGAATCGTACTTGCCCTGCTCGCGGGTGTGGCAGGAAAAGTCAACAGGCCCGACCCGTTTGGGCCTTAAATGGCTCCAGCTGTTCCCACCCAAACCCAAGAAAGCAGCAGTAGGCCCGGCCTCGAACCGAGGTGGTGGGGCCCTTTTAAATACTCCTCCGGCTCTTAATTCGCATCGGTTATTACTCCGCCCCGCCTACCGCTCCGATCCTCCTCCTCCTCCGTCGTCGTCGTCCCTCCGACGCGCGCGCAAGGGCAAAAGCGCAGCACTGAGCAACGCAAACCCACACCCAGGGAGCGAGAGGCGAGATGGGGGGAAGGGGAAGGGCAGAAAGGAATTAATGGCACCAGCCCAGGAGGAACAACAAGCGGAGGCCTGCTGATCGATACCACTGCTTCTCTTCATTTCTTCCTTCCTTCTTCCCCGAGAGAAAGAGAGCGAGCCTCCCTTCAATCCCCTCCTGAGCTGTAGTGTGCTGCTTCGTCAGGACCAGCGAGATTACTGCTGCGTACTACCACCACTGCTATTTCCTGCGTACATACAGTGTACGTAGCAGCGAGGCTATCTATCTATCTATATAGCGCCTCGGAGGAGGAGCTAGCTATAGCTTAGACCTAGACCTCGTGGTAGTGGTACTAGTACAGCCGCCCGCTAGTCCACTAGCTCTTCTTGCCAAGTCGTCCAAGCAAGCAGCCAGCGCTCCCGGCCCGGTTTGCGCTCGAAGCAAGCGGCCGCCCGAGGCGAGGCGAGGCGTGCGCGCGCCGCGATGGACTTCGGCGACGACGTCATGGACGGCGGCGGCTCCGACGCCCAGCGCCGCAAGAAGAGATACCATCGCCACACCCCGCGCCAGATTCAGCAGCTCGAGGCGTACGTGCACACCGGCCGGCCAGCCCGTGCCCGATTTCCTTCCCTTTTCCATCTTATGGTTAGCTGTGCGTGTCTGTTCGTTTTGGATGCTTTTGCTCAAAACTCAAATGGCGGCGTCGTTTGTCTGTGCGCGCCCGCAGGATGTTCAAGGAGTGCCCGCACCCGGACGAGAACCAGCGGATGCAGCTGAGCAGGGAGCTGGGGCTGGAGCCCCGGCAGATCAAGTTCTGGTTCCAGAACCGTCGCACGCAGATGAAGGTATACTTGATGCCATTGTTACCTTGTATACATCCGTCCCTTGGCCGTGGCAACCTTTTTCAATTTTCTTCATCCATATCCGTTGCTGCTGTTGGTCCTTGTTTGCGATGACGGCCATTAAATTTCGGGGTCGATTGTTTGTTTGGCCGCTGGATGTGGGCGGGCGTGTACTGCAGGCGCAGCACGAGCGGCAGGACAACTGCTTCCTGCGCGCGGAGAACGACAAGATCCGGTGCGAGAACATCGCCATGCGGGAGGCGCTCCGCAACGTCATCTGCCCCACCTGCGGCGGCCCGCCCATCGCCGACGACTACTTCGACGAGCAGAAGCTGCGCATGGAGAACGCGCGGCTCAAGGAAGAGGCAAGCCACCAGCCGCTTCTTTCTTTCTTTCTTTCTTTCTTTCTTGGCATTCTCAAGCCATACATTGCGCGCCCGCACTTCCCCGTGTTTTTTTTTATCGCGCTAGCGCTCTCGTTTTCACACGGCGACGTACGACGACGTGGCACGCGTTTCATGTCACGTCAAATGTCATGTGCAGCTTGACCGGGTGTCCAGCCTGACGTCCAAGTACCTGGGTCGCCCCATCACGCAGCTGCCGCCCGTGTCCATGTCGTCGTCGCTGGACCTGTCCGTGGGCGGGCTCAGCAGCCCAGCGGCGCTGGGCCCGTCGCTGGACCTCGACCTCCTCAGCGGCGGCTCCTCGGGGTACGCCCCGTCGTCGTTCCACCTCCCGATGACGGTGTCGGAGATGGAGCGGCCCATGATGGCCGAGATGGCGACGCGCGCAATGGACGAGCTCATCCGGATGGCGCAGGCCGGCGAGCACCTGTGGGTCAAGACTACGGCGGGCGGCCGCGAGGTGCTCAACGTCGACACGTACGACAGCATCTTCGCCAAGCCCGGGGGATCGTTCCGCGGCCCCGACGTGCACGTCGAGGGCTCTCGCGACTCCGGCCTCGTCTTCATGAGCGCCATCGGCCTCGTCGACATGTTCATGGACTCGGTAACTTTTTTTTATTATTTTCTGCTCCGCTGGGCCTCCGGGGCCTGCTGTGCTGGAGTACTTAACAGCTGCTGAGAATCATTATTATACAATCTTGCATTATTACGGCACCTACCACGTCGTAAGCGTGACGTGCACCGTCTTCATTGTTCTCGCGCGCATGCAGAACAAGTGGGCGGAGTTCTTCCCTGCCATCGTGTCCAAGGCGCGCACGATCGACGTCCTCGTGAACGGCATGGCCGGCCGGAGCGAGTCTTTGGTTCTGGTAGGGCAGTTGATCCCTTAATTAGTTGTGTCACGTCCGCCTGCGCACCTTGATCTCACTCACCGCGCGGCTGATTCTTCGTGCAGATGTACGAGGAGCTGCACGTGATGTCGCCGGTCGTCCCGACGCGCGAGTTCTGCTTCCTCCGTTACTGCCGGCAGATCGAGCACGGGCTGTGGGCGATCGCCGACATCTCGGTGGACATGCAGCAGCGGGACGCAAGGTTCGGCGCGCCGCCGTCGCGCTCGTGCCGCCTCCCGTCGGGCTGCCTCATCGCCGATATGGCCGACGGCTCCTCCAAGGTACTGTGGGTATCTGCATATATTTTGCCTTGCCATTGCCATTCATGTGCGTTGCCGCTGCACGTGCGCGTAATATGGTACGGAGTCGTGGCTCGCGTGACATTTTCGTGAGCGTATTAGCGTATATATATGATTCCTCATTCATCATCAGGTGACCTGGGTCGAGCACATGGAGATCGAGGACAGGGTTCCCATCCACCTGCTGTACCGCGACCTCATCCTCAGCGGCGCCGCGTTCGGGGCGCACAGGTGGCTCGCCGCGCTGCAGAGGGCGTGCAAGCGGTGCGCGTGCCTCGCCACGGCCGGCATGCCGCACCGGGACATTGCATCCGCAGGAGGTACGGTGGTGTTTGTTTCTGATGCTGAATTGGCCGGCATGCATATATATACTCGTACTATTACAGCATCTCCAGCCATAGACCCCAAATCAAGCCCCTACATTTTTATTACATTTTGAATCTCATCACTCATCAAAAGCTTCTACGTACATACTTGCAAAACGCATGCAGTGACGCCGGAAGGGAAGCGGAGCATGATGAAGCTGTCGCAGCGGATGGTGAGCAGCTTCTGCGCGAGCCTGAGCGCGTCGCAGCTCCACCGGTGGACGACGCTGTCAGGTCCCAACGACGTGGGCGTCCGCGTCATGGTGCACCGCAGCACGGACCCGGGGCAGCCCAGCGGCGTGGTGCTCAGCGCGGCCACGTCCATCTGGCTGCCCGTCCCGTGCGACCGGTGTTCGCCTTCGTCCGCGACGAGCACACGCGCTCCCAGGTCCGTCCACCGAGGATTCTTCTTCTTCTGATTGTTCCATTCTGTCCGTCCGCCCGCCCGCCACCACGCTCACGTCTCCTTAATTTACTTTGTTTTGCTTGCAGTGGGACGTGCTGTCGCACGGAAACCCGGTGCAGGAGGTGTCGCGCATCCCCAACGGCTCCCACCCGGGAAACTGCATCTCCTTGCTCAGAGTAAGCATCTCATCTGACTGAATTTGCTACTACTGGCTAGCTAGTGCCGTGCGCTAGTACGCACTCAGTACGTGTCAACGAATGGCATCCGCGGATGCACGTGTTTTATATATGTGGTGTACGTACGTTAGTTACTCGATCCATTGAGCATTAAAACTAGCAGTAATAACGTGGCTGATGAGATGCAATGTAATGTGGCGGCAATGCACATGTGTGTCTGTGTGTAGGGCCTGAACGCGAGCCAGAACAGCATGCTGATCCTGCAGGAGAGCTGCACCGACGCGTCGGGTCGCTGGTGGTGTACGCACCGATCGACATCCCGGCGGCCAACGTGGTGATGAGCGGCGAGGACCCGTCAGCGATCCCGCTGCTGCCGTCCGGCTTCACCATCCTGCCCGACGGGCGGCCCGGCGCGTCGTCGTCGAGCGCTGCCGCCGCCGGCTCGCTGGTGACGGTGGCGTTCCAGATCCTGGTGAGCAGCCTGCCGTCGTCGAAGCTGAACGCCGAGTCGGTGGCCACGGTCAACAGCCTCATCAGCACCACTGTGGAGCAAATTAAGGCGGCCTTGAATTGCGCCAGCCATTGATGGAGCCCGACCGACCGATGGATCCATGGAATTGATGCGTGCGTGCGTGCATGCAAGGGGGTCTCCTCTCGTCGCCAGTCGTGCGCTCGCCCCCGGCCGCCTGCCGCTTGCCCTGCTGCTGCTGGCTGGCTGCTGCGAGGAGTGAATTCCCTTCAAGGCGTTGGTTCGCGACGGAGTTCTTGGTTGGTTGGGGGGCTTCAATGCTGCCCATTCAAGGAGGCGGGGCTGCTGCCATGGTGTCGCCCGCTTGGGGTTCACCTGCCGCTGTTGCTGCGCCGTCCGATCACCCATGCATGATCATTATTCATCTCTCTCTCTCTCTCTCTCTCCCTCTTTCTCTCTCTTGACCTCAACTTCTCTCTCTGCCACTCATGCATGCATGATAACTTTTCCTCTTGCTCTAGGTGTCCCGTCCCTGTTACAGGATTTGAAGCTTGCTTGCTTGCTCGCGAGGGCTTTGCATGAAACGAAGGAGTCAAGAACGCACCATGCGCGTCACAATCCTCTTGCTGCCGTCACGCTGGTTGTTAATTAATTTCATTCCCTCTTTTGTGCCTCTCTCTTTCTCCCCATAGTTTTTTCCCACCCATTTCTGTAGTTTGTAGCAGTTTGCAGCAGAGGATGATGAATGGTTCGGGT
Source organism: Microstegium vimineum (assembly GCA_022036555.1). Taxonomy (NCBI): domain Eukaryota; kingdom Viridiplantae; phylum Streptophyta; class Magnoliopsida; order Poales; family Poaceae; genus Microstegium; species Microstegium vimineum. Next base: position 58,132,679 of record CM039122.1, read on the forward strand.
ATTGACTTCTGTCTAATGGTGTTAAGCCTTCAATGATATCATTAATTCTCTCTATTTTTTTAGTAAAGATAATTAAGGCAAATATCACTGTCACTGCTTTGATTGTTCCTTTTTCATTCTTTCCTCTGTCTCACTCGCTGCTTCAGTTCATCAAGCCTTCCATCAATATTCCTCTTCGCTTCTGGCAGGATTATGCACTGCTGACTGATTCTTGTGAGAGAAAAACACTGTTCTAGCTGGATTTAAGCCGGCTGAAAAGCCAAGCGAACAGACTGATAAATATATGATGAGCGGGATTATTCGTATTATCATTTGGCTCGTGGAATCTGTCATCATTGCAGTTATAGTATGAGCTATAGTCCGGTTGTCGATTTGTGAACAGGTTTTTGTGATGTGTGTGCACTAATATAGGCCTCCTCTAGCCCGGTTGTCGATTTGTGAACAGGTTTTTGTGATGTGTGTGCACTAATATAGGCCTCCTCCTGCCAGCGGTACACGTACGTGGTTACACTCTGATGACTGGCTGCCTGGGGTGTACACCTAACACCTCATCAGTCCAATGCATGCATGTAATGTAGGAGTAGTATTATCTGTCCGCGATGCGATGCGATGCAAAATGAGGGTGGTGTACGTGATGTTCAGGGTCGAGAATTAAGAGGCTGCCTGCAGGGCGCAGCAAGCTGTAAGTAGGGGCCGCCATTGAATTGAATTGCGACGTTGCGATGCATGCATGCATGCATATGCTCGCGTCGCCTCCGCCCCCTTGCAATTGCTCTCTATTAATACGGGTGGTTGCCATTTCAGCCTACAGCGGAGGGCGACGAATGAGTCACTGAGGCAGCAGCCCCGGCCGTATTGTACTCCAGCTAACGTTCCCCACACAGCCACGCACTTGCTTGTTGCAGCCCATTGATATGATGCACTGGTTGCTGCTTTCTGCACCTTGCAGGTAACTCGGACTGATCAATGTCGTCCCGGCCGACTCCACGGTTCATTTCTACTAGTTCAAGATACGTAGAAGAAACTAGAACTCACCGACTTCACAGCTTTTGCGACTACTAAAAAAACAGGAGTGGCTCCCTCTGACGCGCGCCCTTGGCTTAGAATTGCTCTCCGTCCAGCGCCGCGCATCGATCAGCGCGTGGGTACGTACGTGGAGCGCGTCGCTCTCCATCGGCTACAACACAAACGCTTAACACGCACGTACACTCATCCCTATGAATACACGTACGCAAACCCTACCCTTATGAGCATCTTTGAAGGACTGAGCCAGCAAATTTCGAAATTCACGCAGTCACCACGGGAACGTCGCCTACCACTTAATGCATGCACCGGAAAATCATAAAATAAACCTAGAATAAAGTGTCGCACCAGGATTTGAACCCTGAGTGGGAGCCCTCAACTAATAGTCTTTGTCAATGCGTCGTGAACCCCTTGACCCATCGGCTTCATTTCAGGCGGGGCCATGCGCGCACGCGCCTTGGGTTTACTTAGTGCAGTCCGAACCCAGAAACTATCCATCTATACCACATATACAAGAAACTTGCAATAGAAACTATTATCCCCAACCCATGATTTCTTGACATAGACCCCACTTGAATTATTGCTGATTTTTTTTTCCATCCGAGCTAGTCCTCTGTAGACTGTACTCCATGGCCGCATCGTCTCCTACCTCATCCACTCAATCATCGTGGGCGATGCGGCAAGGCTTGCAGGTGGGCACGAGGGCCAGTCCTCGTGGTGGCGCGGCCAGGTGAGGGCACTGCAAGGCGGCGCTCGTCAGGATGCAGCACGGTGTGACCGGCAGCGTGGACGGTTGAGCTCACGAGCACAACGACACAAGCGGCTATGGCGAGCGGCGGCCTGCCCAGCGCGTGCACGAGCGGCCAAGGAAGCGCGAGCTGTCCGGTCATGTCGCGGCGGGGCGGCGCCACCTCACTGCGGCTTGCTTGGAGAGGCGGTGGGGTCCGCATGATTGACGGGAAGAAACCACCAGTCTCCTCAACGTGGATAATCATCGTTTCTTGTTCTTTGGTCGCCGCGCCGAAATCGTTCCTGGACTGAGAAACGACGTCTTCCCTTTTTCTCCTCTCTCTTCATTTAACAAGTGCCACATTAGCATTTTTGCTTACATAGCAGGTTATTTAATGCTATAGTAACTAGTCTAGTTTTAGGTTGGGAATGCCCTTATTTGCCAACATGGCGTAAGCTAGCACGACGGCGATGCTCCGGCTCCGGTATTCAATGCGTGGCGCAATCAATTTGCCATGCTGTTGCCACAGCAGCAGCTAGCGAGCTGAGCGTCGTCGTCGTCGACCGATCGAGAGAGCGCCCTATAGCTGGCTAGCTAATTTGTCATTATCGATCCCATATTTTCGGCGTCCGGGAACTGGAACCGTTGTTGCCTAGCTCCTCTTCATCAATGCCGCCGGGCCGGTCGGGAATGGCCTCCTAGCCTGTGAATGCGATCGTGTTCTCCGTGCCTGAGGGCAACCACGCACCCGCCCCCGTCGTCTGTCGCCGTACATATATTCCGAAAAAAAAAATATTTGGGTGGGCGAAGGCGGTCCATCCCAACGCCGGTGCGCCCGTACACTCGATGGTGGACGCCTGGCGCACAAACAAATGGAACGGTCACGGGAGCGTGGCTCCTCTCGAGTCCAGACGCGTCTCTTGGCTCGTTCGCGTCCACGTAGCGATCAACGGCTCGGCTCCGAATGCGTGGTCGTGGCTGATACGAGCGGCGACGCAACTGACCGAGCCAAAGACGCATCCATGGTGAGAGAGCTTCGGCCACCCACCCGTTCAACACGATCCTCACGGTCGCTCGTCCCCGTGAACTGCCGGCTCGCGCTGCAGGCTGATGCTCGGAAATACGTACATGGCGCTGCACATGGAGTTCTATGACGGCCGGACGACGTCGACGTACTGGCAGCACACAGCACTGATGACGCATCCGGAGAACTCCACGAAACCACCCGTCTACGGCCGCCTCAATGCACGTGGGATCTTCGGCCTGTACCTTGAGGGCGGCCAGAGGGTCGAGTGCTCTTCTTCAATCAACACGTTCGTGCACAACCTCATCGGCGTGTATTTCTCAAAAAAAAATACTCATCGGCGTGTTCTAGCAGATGGTGCCGGGCCTGTACGACGTCGTGCGGTGCGCGACCTGTGCGGCAGAGGAAAGACCGAGTGCTAGTGCCTCTACAACGGCACGAGCGCTGCGGCCCTTTCGTGCCACTCCGAGGAGACCGCCGATTTGTTCGACTGCAACGGGCAGCAGCAGTGCGGCTTCGACGTGGTGCGGCCAGGCACTCGACAAGCGTCGTGGAATTAACGTGGAGCCAAGCCGAGCCGAGCCGCTGTCCCACCAACCGCTACGCGAACACGAGGAGCCGAGAGATATGCTGGGAGCAGCCACCCTCCCGTGACCGTTCGATTCGTTTCTGCGCCACACGTCCACCATCCAGTGTAGGGACACATCAGCGTTGGGATGGACCCCTCGCCCACCCAATTGGAAATAAATTGGATGGCACCTCCTACTGCTCCTCAAAGTCCGCAATGGTTAGCTATTTGGTTAGGTAGATGGAACGTGGTAAGAAAAAAGTAGGATAAATAGTAGTCACTAGCTATAAACAAATAACATATCTATTTTACGTAGCCTAAGACTATGTGAGAGAATTATGTAGGTCCAACACTATATATTAGTCTATTTTATTGTCTCTCACATCCAGATCAACTAACTATATAGCTAGTACTAGATATTACCATTGCGGACGCCCTAAGAGCAAGTTCAATAATAAAGCCAAATGCTTGACTATAAGCCAAGCTATTAGAGCCAAGTTATATAATAACTTGTCTCTTATTTGGCTCTAAAAAATTTCTCTTTCCTAATCCTCCTCACAATACTTATTTTTTGGGTCCACTATTACCTAGGCTTCCGTGTCCAGCTTGGTGCTTTGTATGGGAGTCAAACTCTCCTCTCTCTCCTCTTCTCTTTCCTCCACATCAGCATTTGCTTGGCTATAAGCCAATTATTATACTTGCTCTAAGTGCAAGAACACATAGATTGATGCCCACTTTTTTCGCTCGCGCGAGGTTCAATATAAGGGAGACCCATCAGATTATACACAGAACACAGCTGATGATGAGCTCCTGATCGAGTACGTAAGTGCGCGTACAGAGACAGAGAGGAAGAAAGGAATAAGATCGAGGAAGGTGGTATAGCTAGCTAGCTAGCTTGGACGACCATGGCCACGGAAGAGCAGCCGCTGAGCTCCAGCCCCAGCATGGCGATCCTGTCGCTCGCCAAGAATATGAATAACCCAGAGGTCGTCCTGGCGCTGGTCGCCGTCGTCACAGTCGTGGCCTTGCGCCACTTGATGTCGTCATGGCGGTGGCAGCAGGCCCGTCTTCCTCCGGGCCCGACGAGCCTGCCGGTGATCGGGCACCTCCACCTGCTCTGCCTGCCGGTGCACCGCACCTTCCAGGAGCTGGCGTCCCGGATCGGTCCCCTGATGCACATCCGCCTGGGGTCCACGCACTGCGTGGTGGCCAGCACCGCGGAGGTGGCCAGCGAGCTCATCCGCGGCCACGAGGGCAGCATCTCGGAGCGGCCGCTCACGGCGGTGGCCCGACAGTTCGCCTACGACTCGTCTGGCTTCGCCTTCGCGCCCTACAACACGCACTGGCGCTTCATGAAGCACCTCTGCATGTCGGAGCTGCTCGGCCCGCGCACCGTCGAGCAGCTGCGTCCCATCCGCCGCGCCGAAACCGTGTCCATGCTCGGCGACCTGCTGGCGGCGGTGGCGTCAACGCGCGGGGAGACGGTGGACCTCACCCGCCACCTCATCCGCCTCTCCAACAACTCCATCATCCGGATGGTGGCCAGCACCATGCCCGACAGCGTCACCGACGAGGCACAGGAGCTGGTCAAGGCCGTCGCCGAGCTGGTCGGCGCCTTCAACGCCGATGACTACATCGCCGTCATCCGTGGCTGGGACCTCCAGGGCCTCCGCAGGAGAGCAGCCGACGTCCACCGCCGCTTCGACGCCCTGCTGGAGGACATCCTCAGACACAAGGAGGAGGCGAGGGCGGCGCGACAAAGTGTCCATGACGGCGACGGCGACGTCGACGGCGGCCATGGCAACAGCGGCAAGGATGAAGGACCGAGAACGAAGACCAGAGGGAGGTGAATGGAAGCCTCCAATTTCTCTCGAAATATTCGGGCCACTCTATCCAAAAACCAAACCCAGTTGCTGGGTGCTCAACCTCCCCCGAGCAACGCGAGCGGGGATTTAGACGAAAACGGAGAATTGAGAGCTTACCGGCAGTAGAGGAAGACTCACCGGAAACCCCAAAACGTAGGTTCTCGACCTCTAGGGAAAAGAGACAAAAACCTAGGCAAAAACTCACGAAAACAGCAACCGCCGGACTGCTTCAGACAAAGCCTCCGGACCAATGGAAGTGATCCGGTGCTTAGTCCGGTGACTGGTCCGACGCCTGGTCCGACAGTCACTCAGCAGAGACCAAAAGACACAGTAAACACCCGAGCTTAGGACGTCACCCCCGGACTAGTCCGACGCTACCACCGGACCAAGGAGCACTGGTCCGGAGCTTTCCCTCGCCTTTGCCAAAATCATGCAGTGAGCACCCGACCACCGGACCAGACCGTCGGACGGGGCCGTCGGACTATGACGACTGGTCCGACGCTTGGTGGACTCAACAGACAGAGACCACCGGACCAATGGGGTATGGTCTGGAGCCTCAAAAACGAATGGTCCGGAGGGTGGTCCGACGCCCTTCACTGCTTGACACGAGAAAAGTCAAGACCACCGGACCACTTGCTATGGTCCGGAGCTAAGGGAAAGTCGTCTGGAGCCTAGTCCGACGCTCACGAGCAGAAAGCTGTTCTTCGCGAAAACGGATTTCTCTCCACCAAATCTTCCCAAAACTCAACCAAATGAACTCCAACTGCAACCAAACTTTGTAGGCATGATCCTTGTATAGTTGGGGAGCTATTCCGAAGAAATCATCGCTCAATTTGGCTTAGAGCAACGGGGGAAAAAGAAATTTGGGGAAAAGCTCAAAACGAAGAACACCGTAAAGAAATCGCCCGATCTACGTACTCGTAAGGTTTGAGGAGAGACCCTTCGGTGCAAAGAAGCTCCTTACGAATACGAACAACTTGGTTCAAACGGATTTTGCAAAACTACTCTCTACAAAGAGAAATCATCTTGGAAAAAGGAGAGAGCAAAAGCAAAACGCGAAGAACACAAACAAAACGGGGACACGATCAAGAAATCGAAGCCACCATGGCTTACGGAGGTAACAGCCTCCGATTCCTCGCAACAAACTCAAGTTCTTACAAAGGTTGGTGGAAACAACATAGAGATCTCATGAATTAGAGAGAGGGTAGAGAGAGAGAGTTGAGGCAAATGATTAGGGTTCAAGAGATGGGATGAGGATACCCCTTCATCCCCTATTTAACAAGGTTTTGGCTATTTCCCAAAGACCCCCTAGATACATGACCGAATTACGTAGCCCTAAGACATTGTAATCCAAGTCGATAACTCTCAGCCACTCGTTTGAATGGACGACCCCGCTTCCTGCCGGGAGTTGCCGTCACCTCGACGTAACCTCCAGGATTCCGCCACGTGTCATCCCCGCTTCCTCGGAAGCTCCGCCCGGGTTTTGAAGCCCAAACTCGTGAAACCCGCCACCGGTAGCTTTCGGCTCAACTACCGAACCCCGAGTTTTGAGGCCCAAGCTCAGAAACCGTCCTTCGATGGTTTTGCGGCCCAAACCACCAAACCGCTCGACTCGAGCCACCTTGTCCTCGCCCGGTCGGACTCCGAGTCCCCAGAGCCTCCGCTCGACCCGCTAGTCCGCCGTCTTGACTCGGTCGACTCGGTCTACCTCCATGTCTTCTCGCACTCGCCGGTGCCAGGCACTAGCCACCACAGCTAGTCCGCCGACACCCATGGTCCCTCAGTCCGAGCCCCGCTTCCGCCCTTCACCGCTCTCAGTCCATCGGCACGACAAACCTCTACTCGACCTTCTCCACGTCATTGACCACAGTCACTAGGCATAGTACTTGCACACCAGAAGCCGATAGACAGACACACATTTACTTTCGCAAAGGATTAGTGATAACCGCTCAAACTGAAACACCCAAGTATTGATCAATCACCAATTATAAAACTGAACATCATAAGCATATAACAATCATGTGTTCGCAAAGGACCTGCTCGACATCCTCATGGACAAGGCGGTGGACCCGGCGGCGGAGGTCAAGCTCACCAGGGAAAACATAAAGGCCTTCATCATCGTACGTAATCCACACAGCCATTATTGGCCATTGCATGCTTTTTTATTTTTTACTTGTCATGTGATATCTATCCATGCATGCATGCATGCATTCAGGACGTGGTGACTGCTGGCTCAGACACGTCGGCGGCCATGGTGGAGTGGATGCTGGCAGAGCTGATGAACCACCCGGAGAAGCTGCGCAAGGTGATCGAGGAGATCGACGGCGTGATCGGCGGAGACAGGATCGCCAGCGAGGCGGACCTGCCGCAGCTGCCGTACCTGATGGCGGCGTACAAGGAGACGCTGCGCCTGCACCCGGCGGCGCCCATCGCGCACCGGCAGTCGTCGGACGAGATGGTGGTGCGCGGCTTCACCATTCCGCCGCAGACGGCGGTGTTCATCAACGTGTTTGCCATCGGGCGCGACCCGACATACTGGGAGGAGCCCCTGGCGTTCCGGCCTGAGCGGTTCTTGCCAGGCGGCGCCGCCTCGAGCCTCGAGCCCCGTGGGCAGCACTTCCAGTACATGCCCTTCGGCAGCGGCCGCCGGGGGATGCCCCGGCATGGGCCTCGCGCTGCAGTCCGTGCCGGCTGTGCTGGCGGCGCTCGTGCAGTGCTTCCACTGGGCCACCGTCGACAGCGACGGCGGGGTAATCAAGATCGACATGTCGGAGTCGGACGGGCTGGTGTGCGCTCGCAAGAAGCCGCTTGTGCTCCGGCCCACGCCTCGCCTCACCCCCTTCCCGGCCGTCGTCTAGCGCGTGCATGCATGCGTGTCTTCAATTGCATACCATCGAATTAGAAGAATCCTCTTCTAATTCGAAGAATGATGAAGCGTCACCACTCACCATCCATGTCACGCCTGATTCTACTTGTCGTCTCTTGCATTTGCATTATTTATTGGTTGAGCATATATGATTACCGGTGCAGTGGGTGTACGTGATGATATAAAGCTTGATTACGATGTTAACTCTTCTTTTTCGGTAGAAGAAGAATTATGTTATATAATACTAGTAAATATGTCCGTGTGTTATAACGAGAGAAACAATTGAACGTTAATTAAAAATGCACGAGAGTATTGCATATTTATTCATATATATATATATATATATATATATATATATATATATATATATATATATATATATATTATGTTTTTCTATATTTCTTTCAACATCTTTTTATCATTAACTCATTGTATTACTATTTTCCAAGCTAAACATGATCTTTTCTATTTGGATTTGGATTAGAATTAGAATCTCTATTTATCTTACTCGGAGGTATTCCATCACGAGCCATGTCATATTAAGAATCGTATGAAAAACTAGCAGTTTTCGAGTCCAGATCATATATGCCACCTAATAGGTTTTGGAATTGAACTCCATAGCATGCTAGACACAAGAGCTATTCAAACTTGTATAAACATGGATTACATATATAGAATTACAAATAGATATATGCTCTTACCTGTTACTATTTAGATTTGGATTAAAATTAGAATCTCTATTCATCTTACTTGGGGGTATTATATTTGGATTAGAATAGAATTCTTAACTATATTCGTATTCAATCTCTATATATAAAATATAGGGACAATTGGCTCCTAGACACTGAAAATAGCAACTCTTTGTTGTTGGACACCTCGAATGGAGCAATTTGCTAGGGGACACTCTGCATCTCAGTAAATTTGCCGATGAACACCACACCCAATATAACATTTTAATAAAATAGATATAAAACCATATAAGTGTCCAAAAATTATATATAAAATTTTTTAGGATCTACATGTTAAGAACTATAAAGTAAAAATATAGTCATTTTGATCCATCTTCATAAATAGATAAAGTTAGTCGTAGTTAATTTGTTCATATATTTATAGGATATCAAAAAATCTTAGAAAAATCACAGAATGCATATATCATCAAATCTTGACTATGCTACAAATATTATCTCAAAATAATAATTTTATAATAGTATATTTAGCATGACTAAGTTATAGATTTATCTATATTCAAGCTTAACAGATATATTAAACTTTATTATTTTGAGCTAATATTTTTAGCATAGTCATGATTTGGCGATATAAGCATTATGTGATTTTCCAAGATTAATGTCCTATAGATATATGAAAAAATTAACTATGATTAACTTTTTCTATTTATGAAGAGGGATCAAAATGATAATTTTACTGCAAAACAATATTTTTACTCTATAGATATCATCATGTAGATCCCAGAAAATTTTATAGAATAATTTTTTTGGCACTTATATATTTTTATATCTATTTTATTAAAATATTTTATTGGGCACGGTGTCCACCAGCAAATTTACCAAGAACCAGAGTGTCCTCCAGCAAATTGCTCTATTTAAGGTGTCCAACAGCAAAGGGTGGTCAATTTCAGTGTCCAGGAGCCAATTTTCCCCAAGAATGGAGAAATTGGCTCCTGAACATTCAAAGTGATCACCTTTTGCTATTGGACACTGAAAATGGAGCGATTTGCTGGATGTCACTCTAGTTCTTGGCAAATTTGTTGGTGGACACTATATCCAATAAAATATTCTAACAAAATAGATATAAAATCATATAAGTACTCAAAAAATATACTATAAAATTTTGTATGCTCTACATGATGTGAATTATATAGTAAAAATATTATTTTACACTAACATGATCATTTTGCCCCTCATCATAAATGGACAAAGTTAACCATAGTTATTTTTTTCATATATTTGTAGGACACTATAAATCTTGGAAAATCATAGAATGCATACATCACCAAATCATGACTATGCTAAAAATATTATCTCAAAATAATAAATTTTAATATATCAATTAAGCTTGACAAGAGATAAATCTATAACTCAGTGATGCTACATATACCATTATAAACTTTATTATTTTGAGCTAATATTTTTTGCATAATCAAGATTTGGTTATATATACACTCTGTGATTTTTCCAAGATTTTTTGTGTCCTACAAATATATAAACAAATTAAGTATGGTTAACTTTGCCTATTTATGCTAAGGGGCAAAATGATTATTTTAGTGCAAAACAACATTTTAACTGTATAGTTCTCATCATGCAGAGCATAGAAAATTTTATATTATAATTTTTGACATTTATATGATTTTATATCTATTTTGTTAGAATATTTTATTGGCTACAGTGTCCACTAGCAAAATTGCCAAGAACCAGAGAGCAAATCTCACGATTTTCAGTTTTGAGTAGCAAAGGGAGTTCATTATGAGTGTCCAGTAGCAAAATTCCCCTTATAAAAACTAGATACATGATATGCATGGGCCTAAAGTTGGGTTTGGGCTGACCTCGTTGTAAGTTCCCCCACAATACGCTATCGGGCCCGGCCCATTGAAGGCCGAAGGGTCTTTGCTCTCTGCTCATTTGATGAAGTCTGAACGGATTCGTGTGCCGATCACTCATAGTTCGCCATTGATGATGACGACATGGCGTGGCTGATGGATGATGGATCATGATGCTGCACTTAAAGTGGCGCTGCGCATTTTTTGCCCGAGTAGTAGCCCAAAGGCCCCAATCAGTTTGACCGGAAATGGAGTACCAAGGCCAGGCTTTCTGTCCGCACCTGGGTGGCAGGCAGTTTATTACACACGAAAGCGACTTTTATTCAGAACCTGATCTGCAGATGCCATTTGGATACTTCATAATGCCTTTTTGGGCCGTCAACTGGATGATGCGTTGCAGGGTTCTACTATGGCTATGAGCCTATGATGAACAAAAATGGCAACAACAGATCCCCTTGGCGCACCCCCTCCCCTGTTTAATATTCCTACCTGTTGACCATCGGCAAGGATTCGTGGAGAGGACGTGGCTAGGATAGAATAGAAGAAATCCAGTCTCTCTCTCTACTTCAAGGTAAACCCAAGGCCAGAGGGAACTTCTAGGAAGAATTGCCAACTGATGGTGTCAAACGTTGGCGAAAAAACTGATCGTGTCCGAAGCCTTTAAAATATCTAGCTGGATAAACAAGACTTGTTTGGGGGTTGCTCTCGAGTTCAGAGTTCAGACCAGCTAGCTATGAATAAATTTGCAGGGCCATAACACAGCCACTGCCATTGCATGCAGTGTAATGGCATGTCCGAACAGTGAAGGCGACAGCTGAAGAAACTCAATGATTAAGCCTGCTTCTTTGGAGGGAGGGCAGAGGAGGAAAAGAAAAAACCAGACAGCCTTTCAGGCTTTCAGTTTCAGCTACCCCTTGACAGGAAGCTAGTAGCTGGTTTGGACCCATCCAACACAATCTGCAAGTAATGATCATGCTACGTGCCAAGAAATGTACATGCAAGCTAGTAATGTACGTACATGCAACATGCTGGTCCCAGATGATGGACTCAACATGGCTGGATGCATCATATATACATGTATACAGCAGCAGACAGCAGCATTAGGTACGTATTTAGTACTACATTTCGGCGTCAATTAAACATTTAAGCTGTGATCCAGCGGCCAATAGACATGCAGGCCCCCTTTAACTCTCCCAGCTAGATCTCGTCAATGGGCATTCAGGGCAGGGCAGCTAGCCGGCTTGCTCGGCCGATGAGCTGCTGCCGTCCTCCTGTCTGCATGAGTGCTAATGCTAATCTAATCGATCAGCGAGCTACTCCAGACTCCGGACGGTCCGGCGGTCCACAAGGGCAGGACTGCCAGGTGCCTGCGAACGTCGCCAACATGTTGCAGAGAGGACATGCAGTCTGGTCCATTCCTCCAGTCCTCCTACTCCATGAATCCATGATAGGGTTTAAGCTTGCTGGATGTACTGCGACCGCGATTATGGCGCTGCTGCACGGAAAAGTGATTATGGCCGCAGGGCAGGCTCCGTGGACTGCAAAGTGATTCGACCATGACCGGTGAATCTCCCTTGCAGGTCGACAAGATCTCAGCACGGAAAAGGGTAAAAGGTTCGAGTTCCCGGTTGAGGATTAGGCCGCTGTTTTGGCTGGTTTGCTACAAGAGAAAAACACTCATAAGTTCAAGCGAACAGAGTTTCAGTTAACTTATGTATAAGAATAAAAAAACCTATAAGACAGACAAATAGTCGGACTATAAGCTGACTAACTATTACATGAGAGGACTAAAAGATTAGCTGTAAATTTTCATAGAGTTAGTAGTCGGCTAAATACCATAACGCATCAATCTTCAGAAGAATCACACGGTTAAGATCAGGCGATAGAAAAAGATTAACCAGTCTGATGGGGATGAGAGGGAGAGGGTCACCTGATTGTCTTGTACACTTGTACTCTTCTCGAGAATACCTTCTTGTCGCTGTCATTTTGTCAGCTGTTGTATGCGATACAAGTTGATCGCCATAATAGTACGCGCTAAAAATGGTGCCTCTTTGCAAATCACCGGCCTTTACAACAGCTGCGCTCAGGGGTGGATCTACAATGGGGGATGGGTGGGCTCCAACCTCCCTACAGTTAGTGTGTCAATGAAAATTATAGAGGAATTGAGGGGAAAAAATAAGAGAAAAGAAGAAAAATAGAGACATTAGAGGAAGAAGAAGAGCTTAGCCCCCTCCCCCCCTCAATCTTGTTTAAAAAGGTTGAGGGAAAAGAAAAGAAGAAAAATAGAGAGATTAAATGAAGAAGAATATAAAAAAATATAGAGAGATTAGAGAAAGAAGGAACACATCAACCTCCTTCAATCTTGTTCTAGATCCACCACTGGCCTGCACTTGACAAAAAAGAAAAGGTGAATTCACTTGAAACACGTACAAGTTTTCACGATAGATGGAGATGCAGCTCCACACCATACATATAATGAATTGATGTGTATTTTTTTAACATGCAAAAGATATATGCGTTTTTTATGAAGGTAGAGAAAATATTCGATACAACATGTCTTAGCTATGTCCTAATGGATCAATAAATTATACATGAACACTTAGACCCTTCTATTGTAATGCAAGCTATGCTATTAAATTGGACAAAGATCAACTTAAATTGTGACACCAACTAGAAATCCTATGCCCGAGCTACCGAACAGTGGCGACGCTGCTTGAGTGGACCCACATCGTTGTCTGATGGGAACAACTTATGTAGCGCTTGCATATGAGTGGGGCCACCGCTGAACAGTTCATCGTAGGTCTTCTTGGTCGATATCAACGGAGTCGACATCTCGATGGTTAGCCCCAGACGCTTCATGAGCTATCCACTTGTTTTGTGGGGAGCGAGGGCGGTGCGTATCCGTTGTAGGCCGCTCGTATCCTCTTTGGGCAGATCCACGAGAGGCGATTGTTTCAGCTTTGTGATTCACTCGGTGAAGCGTTTTTTTAGACGTCTCTCAGTCAATGTCGTTCGAGGTGATGGAGTGCGGTTGATGACATCCATCCCTAAGTTGAAGTTATATAAAAGTATATTATCATATATACCACTAGAATATTATTGATCGTGCTACTTTCAAGTTATAATCACTAACTTGAAGGCAATTAATAGAAAAGGAGGCTGGTACTAGAAATATGTTTCCGCACTATTGTTCTGCCGTTTTCAAAATTATTTCTTCTTTTCTCTGTAAAAATTCTCAGATATTTTCCCCTTTGACCAAAACTTGGAAACTGTTGGCCACATTGATGCCACCCAGGAACCATAAGGTCGAGGCAGCTGGGTCGGAAAATCTATTCTGCTAACGTGCATGTGCAGAAATACCTGTTTCAATAGAACATTGTCATAGATATGCCAATCGGGTTGTTCATGAAATAGCAAGGAGCTAGATGTTTCACAAGTAAACAATCATGTATTTGGGTGGACGAACCCCCTAGTTTTCTTCTTGAGTATTTGATGAACGATGTAACTATTTTGATGGGCATTCCTTCAAAATTAAAAAAACACCACAATTTATTAGCATAAAGTCATTTTGAAATATGAGATAATATTACATTTATGCCATTTGCCATCGTTTCGATGGAATATATCAGTCCCTTCTTGGCCCTGCATCTAATTTTGGCCCAGGTTATTTCACAGCTCATTGTACGTCTCTCCACTGCATAGGTCGGCCCATGTATATATGAAGTAAAAAGAGGCCCATATACCAAAAACGTACGCTCATACACAGAATCGCGGGCTCCACCAGCCCACATCGTCAGTCGCCGACTCGCCGCAGCATCATCGCTCGGTCCCCGAAGAGGCGAGGACCCACACCCTCCCGCGCGACAGCTTACACCCGCCATGGAGCCCTCGCCGGAGCCTTCGCGGCCGGTCACCACGGCAGCCTTCCCCACTGCTGGCGAAGGACACGAGACATACCCGCCCACGGTTTCATCCTCTCTATTCCCACTTTTCCCCCTCTCCGCCTCCACCTCCTCCGCTCCCACCGCCGAATCCCAGTGGCTTTCAAACCCTAGCTTCTCCTTCGATGCCTCCTCCCTGAACATCCCGGCCACCACCTCCTCGTCGCTCCCGCCACCGCTGAGCCCCTCGTCTGATGAGGACACGCCGCTGCAGCCCGCCCCTGCGAAATACGAGCTGGTGCCTTCGTCGCCGTCCTCCGACGAGGAGAGAGGGTCGCGGAGGAAGGAGAGTAGGAGGAGGAAACGGAAGCGCGAGAAGGAGCGCTATGATGGGGAAGCGGCGTCGCGGAAGACTGGGGCTCGTGCCTGGGCTGGGTCGGAGACGAAGCCAGCCAAGGATTACTATGTTGACGCGAAGGGCGACCATGATAACCTGGCTTTTGGATCCCTTTACAGGTCTGGTCGTGAACTATTTAATGCACTTACAATTGCTGTTCTTTAGCAAATCTATGGTGCTGAATTCATGTTTAATAATTTTGCTGCGCTGTTAGTTTGCTGAAGTTATTTATATGTCACATGACGACGTGTGCAGAAACTTTAGTGTGAATAAAGGTTTCAGCATCAGTATTATTTCAAAACGTCGCACGAAGTAGACCTGCCCTAGACTAATCAAGTTGTCTGAAATCCAGTCTATTTATGTATACTCGAGATTCTGAATATGTTCTCCACTATAAACCCAGAATGATGATTTTGAATCCCCTGCTAAATGCAGGGTTGGACTAGCATTTTGAATATATACTTTACACGTTAACCATGGTTCATTCTATGCAATCTTTGCACATTCCATACTTGTATTTGATACATCTAGAATAATCTAATATCAGACTATTTCAAAGGCTAGTGAACCAACATAATAATATGATGCGCCATGTCTTCATCGTTGGTAACACTGCAGCATGTTTATATGAAGTAATTGAGCTTCAAATTGTACCACAGAACAATATAATACGAATACTGTAAACTCTGTTTAAATCACTCCCTCGAAGCAAATACTTGAGGTTTTGGGCAATGGCACCGACTACAGACATAGCTTTGACCACTATTTTCTATTAGAGTATAAATGAACTTGTAAAAACATATGATTTCATAAAAATGTACTTTTCAAGGCAAATTGACACACATGATCTTCAAAGTTTTGAAAAAGATACTTTAAAATTTTGACTCAAACCTTGCCCAAAACATCGAGTATCTGCAAACCAGAGGGAGTACTGCAACAATTGATTTGATCAACCTTAACACTACTGTATAGTTAGCTATTGTCTTCTATAGATGTCAGAAAATAGCACAATTTAGCTACTGTCATTTCTGGTTTTTTATATAGACCTTGTACTTTCTATCTCCATCTGATGCACTGGATTCTCATCCCTAGTCTGTTGTAACTTTTAACACAAAGTAGGAGTCACAATCTCCAAAATCACCATACCAGTGAACCCCCTTTGGTTGAGAAATATGCATTGCTATAGTTGGAATTTTTAGCACCAATGAGGGCAAGTGTATAATATAAATTTCAAATTAAAGCTTGTAATATTTGGACTACCACCAAGCTACAAAAGATTGTGTATTCATTTCATGGCCTGGTTAGGATATCATTACTTACCTATGACTAATAACTATTACCAGATCTTAAATCTTCTGTTTCAGTCTTGTTTACTTGAACTTGTTTTGTTAGCACATCTTGACATGCTGTTCACTGAAGTCTAACACTTCAAGGACATCTGCAGAATGGATGTTGCACGCTACAGATCCCAGAACATGCTGGAGGCACTTGGTTTAAATCGTTTGAGGTTTGGTTCATCACATATTGATTTGGATTCAGACATGGATGGAATGGATAACAAAGTTAGAGCTGGAGGCCGCTACTATTCAGCAAAAAATGCAGTTTTTGAAAGGAATAAGGGTTTCAAACATCTGAAAATATTAAAGGGAAACACCTCTGTAATGCTCGCTGAAGATTTTGTCCCCTTTGATACACAATCACTTCCTGTGAAAAGCACAGCTGTGGAACAGGAGCTAGAGGAATCTTGGGAAGATGAAATACTTCGCCGGACTAGGGAATTCAATAAGATGTCTCGTGAATGCCCTCATGATGAAAAAGTTTGGCTGGCCTTTGCTGAATTTCAGGTATCATGAATTTTCTATGGCTTTATTTATGATGTTTTTTTGCAAGAAGCTATGCTTATTCTTCCTTAGTGCTACATTTTCAGTTATTTTGCTCATTTCATTCTGGGACAAATAGTTTGTTCTTAGAAATGAAATTCTACAATTTTGACTCATCACTAGAGTTTTGTTTCAGTCATTATTTCACACTTCTGTTCTGTAATTTCTTTTGCCGCTGAACTACAGGACAAAGTTGCTAGTACTCAGCCACAAAAGGCTGTTCGTTTACAAACTACCGAAAGGAAAATTAGCATATTGGAGAAGGCTGTGGAGCTTAATCCAGATAGTGAGGAATTATTGCTTTGCCTTCTGAAGTCATATGGCAAGAGGGACAGCACTGAGACTCTATTGGCTAAATGGGAGCAAATACTTACAAAGCACCCAGATAGCTGTAAGTTGTGGAAACAGTATCTACTTCTGTGCCAAGGGGAATTCTCCAGATTCAAAGTTTCTGAAATTCGGAAGTCCTATGTGTATGCTGTACAAGCTCTTTCTGCAGCTTGCACCAAGCTATGTAGGCAGGTTTAACTTCAATGTTACTCTGTAATTACTTTGTCTGTTTCCCATACCCCTACCAGCTATGAAAAATTGCTAATGGTTTCTCTCTTTTTTTTGTACACAGGATAATGAAAGCATGGATTCCAAATCTTCTTCCTTAGTTCAGCTAGAAGTGGGGTTAGTGGATATATTTGTTAATCTGTGCCGATTTGAGTGGCAGACAGGACATCGGGAATTAGCAACTGGGCTATTTCAGGCACAAATGGAGTTTAGCTTATTTGCCCCTCCTCTGTATCTGACGACAAGCAGTAAGCTAAGGCTCTTTGAACACTTCTGGAACAGTGGCGGCGCCAGAATAGGGGAAGATGGAGCTCTTGGATGGTCTGAATGGTTAGCAAAAGATGAGGAGAGTAGACAAAAGTTGTCTATGCAAGAAAATTCACATGAGACTGAAACAGGAGGCTGGAGTGGTTGGTTTGATCCTTCTTTGGGTAATACTGATGCAAATGATTTGTCAAACAAATCACTGGAACCATCATTGAACGATGGAAATGATGCCGAAGATCTTGATGCTGAGGACTTACCTGCACAAGATGATGTGGAATCCTTGCTGAAAAAGCTTGGTATCGATGTAGATGCAGAGTCCAATAGTGAAGTTAAAGATGCAGAGACCTGGAGTAGATGGGCCTCGATGGAGTTGTCACGGGACAATGAGCAATGGATGCCTCTTCATGAAAAATCTGGTAATTGGAGTTTGTCTCAATTATTATTAGATTTTTTTGTTTGAAGTTAAATTGATGCTAACACTGCATGTTACTTTATAAAAATAGGATCAATTCATTCTGGTGATGCTCCATCTGGGGAAGACAATGACCAGCTTTCCAGAGTAATTTTGTTTGAGGATGTATCTGAGTTCCTGTTTTCACTATCTTCAGAGGAGGCCCGCTTTTCTCTGATATGCCAATTTATTGATTTTTATGGTGGCAAAATCTCAAGATGGTATTCTTCATACTTTCTTGCTTATGTAAGCTATATGACATATGCTTCACACAACAGAAACTAGTCAAGACATTCTTTCACTCGAGATGTGTTTAAACACAAAGTTAATATATCGTATCAATTACTCTCTTTTTTCCCATAACATACTGCATATGTCATGCATGTAGTTCAGTTTTTGTTGTCAAAAACCGATTCCTTATAAGTTATAAACCATGGAGATATGCTTTCAACCATTTTTTATTGTCAGCCTATATGTGCAAAAGGAATTGAACTTGCCATTTTCCAATTTGGTGGGAGGCTTATGCGCCCCTACCACCCTGGTATGGGTCCTCGTTGAATGGAATTGGATGCTTTTATTCTTAAATTAACCCAGTTCCTTTTACTTACTCTCGTTTTTAGTTCACGGTCCTAAAAATTCATAGAATGTAATGGTATCCCTAGTTGCTTACGATATGATAATATATTATCTAATATCGGGAGCTATTAGTTGGTCCCTACTAATTATTTCGTTCATGTCATGTGCTGGAGCATTGGTTATATAAATTTTGAAAATGGTACAATATTGTGTTTACTTCTGTTTGTTTTAACTCTTTGCAAACATCTGTCAATCTAAAGTAAGTGACATATAGAGCCAAGTCAACAACTGTCTATGCAATTTTTCCTCAGTTATGAACTTATATTATTATTGGTCAGTGAATTCACCACAGATTCTTAAATTCCAGGACATCCACAAACAGTCCCAGTTGGCTCGATAGAATTTTGAGCTTAGAGATGATAACAAATGACATCCTGGAAGATCTAAGTGATGTATCTGATGTTGTAAACAAGAACCAAAGTTCATATAGTTATAAATTGGAATCATTACTGGGAAGCATGCATGACCTTTCACAAAGGCCGGGCCTTATGAAGTTCCTCAGGAATGCGATACTGCTTCTGCTTGGTGTTTTCCCTCGTAATCATGTCTTGGAGGAAGCTGTTCTTGTTACTACCCAAATGTTTACTCCTCAAGAGAACTCTTCCTCTACTCAAGCTAATGCATCACGGGCTTTGGCCAAAAGCATGTTGAAGAAAGACAGACAGGTACGGTTTGTTCTTTTTTTTTCTTGCATTGCTTTGTTGAGGAGTCTAACATGCTAAAACTCAAGTGGTAGTGCCTAGTTGTGTGGTTAGCTAGCTACAGAAGACATTGAGACGTTTGTCATTTTTCGTCCAGCTTATTCATTTGATTAGTTTGTCATTTGGTATTATTAAGTGTAATCTGCATCGCTCATATCATGCACTTTTGGAACTAAAAATAAGCAATGCATTTAGAGATTTGTGATAGAATTCCATCCTCCATCTTCTTTAAAATTTAACTGTACTAATAATTTCTAAAAAGAGAACTTGCACTCACCCAGTAAAAACTGACCAACATGCTTTGATTGGGATAATTTCACATCAAGCCAGTAATGGATGATTGGTGTAAAAGTTTTTACCATAATTGTTTGTTTGGCAGGATTTTTTGCTTTGTGGGATATATGGACGAACTGAGGCAATGAATGGGAACATTGAACAAGCAAGGAAGATATTTGACACAGCACTGTTATCAACTGAAGCAACTACTGAGGTAAAACTATGAACTTATATCTATTTTTAAGGAAGCTCACATGATTACTTCCAATTATCCTTTACTGAATTTGCAGTTATAATGTGCAACGCTGCTGGTTCAGCATAGTTTGTTTCTTGAATGCATGTGTTATGGTCGGCAAGACCTATACTAGGCGTGTCACAGGTGGCTGAGTCGCACCAGGCTGTCTAGGCGGCTCCTAAGTCTTAGAGTTTCGGTTAAGAGTATTTCATGATTAATATATGAGTTAGTTTGGATTAGTAGATGAGTTTAAGTCCAGTTTGTAAAGGACTATAAGAGTCCAACTTGGTTAAGGAATAGATCAGCCTGGGATTGCGTCTTACTTGACACCCTTGGGCGTCCAGCGTCCCCTGCCTTCCTCCTCTCGCTCCTGCTCGCCCAACGCCGCCACGGCACCCAGCTGCCGCCAACGCTCACGCCCAAACCCTCTGCACTCTCCTCCCTACAATCTACGCAGCAAGGCTCAACGCCGTACCAGCATGGGTTCCTGTTGTTAATTGTTATGGTTTTCTCGTTTTGTCAGGGTAACAATCGTGTGCTCAGATGAGAACATTATGGCTCCTTTCAGTCTAAAATAGATGTCGCTTTAGGAATTT
This sequence comes from Microstegium vimineum, assembly GCA_022036555.1. NCBI lineage: Eukaryota > Viridiplantae > Streptophyta > Magnoliopsida > Poales > Poaceae > Microstegium > Microstegium vimineum. Next base: position 58,153,187 of record CM039122.1, read on the forward strand.
TGTTTTGATTTGTGAATTGATGCCATTCTAGATTTACACGGTAACCCTTTTTCTACACCAAAAGATGTTTATTGGTAGTATTGTAGAGTTTATTGCTAGTTATATTACATCTGGAGATGGGTATACACTTAACATGGGCAAGCTTTATCTAAAATACTGAAGCACTAGCTCATTCGCTGTTTTCTTTTACATCGCTAACAGATAATTTTGACTGGAGACAAAGTAGCTTTAAGTATCTGGATAAAAGTGTATTGTCTGCTCTCTTGAATAACCCCTTAGTTCAAATAAATAGATTACTTCAGTTTTGTCATAAAGTTGAACTTATCTAACTTTGACCAAATTTTAGAAAAATATATTACCATCTACAAATTCAAATAAATGCACTATCAAGACATTTCATGGATAAATTAATGAAGCTAATTTAGATGTAATATTATTTCTATAAACTTGGTGAAAGTTAAAGAAGTTTTGTCTTAGGACAAAGCAGAAGTGACCTATAATTTGGAACGGGGGGAGTAAATCTCTTTAAGGAGGTAATGCTGTTGGCAAATGGTCAGCTATATCAGACACTGTTATTTCGGTTACAGATGCCACTAGCTTCATGGTGAATTCCCTTTATTTCAAGTAGAATAATTTTGTTTGTACTAATTGTACCTTAATCTCATTTATGATTGATGGTCATTGCCTTTGCTGGGCAGGATCTTAGGAAGAAGGTTCCGATCCTTTATCTTTGGTACGCTGAGATGGAGATAACAGTGTCCGCTTCAAGAAACAACTCTGACTCAATGCATCGTGCAGTTTACATCCTATCCTGCTTAGGGGGCAATCTAAAATATTCCCCTTTCGTTGGCCCTATTTCAAGGCTTCAGGTCTTGAAGGCTCGCCAAGGGTTTAAAGAGCAGATTAGAAGCTTACAATCTGCATTTTCCTCTGGTGGTATAAAAGAAGAATCAGTTGCTCTGATTTGCTCAGCTTCTTTGTTTGAAAGCATGACAACAGGCTGTTCCTCGGGTCTTGAACTGATAGAGGAGACCTTCCCAGTGGCACTTTCAGGTCTGCCATCCTTCTCATTTTCTTATTTTCTTAGATTTTAGTGGCATTATTTTAAGCTTCTATTTGGCTATTGTACATGACTACATAATTTTTTTATCTGCATCAACCAAGTTTAATCCCTCTTGTACTGGTTTGACAGTCAGAGTCAGGACTCAGTTGTTGCACTGTAGCCACTTATATTTATGCAAATTCTGTATTGTTGTGCTGTGCTATTCGTTTAGAGTACTCTATGTCCTTGATAATTTCTGTTTTTGTTATTTTTCACCTTTACACCCTTTAATTCACAATGTCTGTGAACTGCAAATTTGTTCTCGTTTGCCAAAATTTTCAATTGGTAAATGTTCTTACATTAATTGTATATCTGTTTGGTTCAGAGAGCAGTCATAACTTGGAGTGTGAGGATTTGTGGGTGTACTACATCAAACTGCTTCAGAAAAATCTTAACCGATTGAGTTTATCAAGGGTCTGGCCAAACGTATCACAAGGAGTGCACAAATATCCCTACAATCCAAAATCATATTCAGCCATGTTAACCCTGAGCTATCTTTACAGTGTATCCAACAATCTCCGTCTCACACTCGACAAATGTAGACAAAGGTGAGATTTCCACTTTTTTCCATTTTAATTCTCTTCATATCTGAGTTCCAAGTTCATTTCCGAATGCATATTGTTCTCTTTCTTTCTTTTTTGAAGAAACCTCTTTCTTTTTGTTTACCATCATCATTACTTGCATCATATTTCCACTTTCAGAAAGTGATCCTCCTTTCCACGAAATTTTTTATGTCTAAGTTCCAACTTCTTTTCTCTGTTCAGCTTTCATTAATGCATGGCCTTGTTTTCTGTATGCAGTTTTCATGGGTGATACATGCATTTTCTTCCACTAAATATCTTGAAGCCTATTTATTGTTGTATACCTGCCTTTTGACTTTGTTACTTTTATTTGAATGCAACAGGGACCCTTCCGTAATCACTTTGCTCTTTGCTTTGTCCTTTGAATGGAGTAAAGCCGGATCTGACAATAGAATACACAGCCTCTTTGAGAGAGCTCTAGCTGATGATAAGTTGCAGAAGTCTGTTCTATTGTGGCGCTGTTATCTAGCCTATGAGGCAGAAATAGCCTGCAACTCTTCTGCAGCACGGCGTGTGTTCTTCAGAGCTATACATGCCTGTCCATGGTATGATACTGACATGTAGCATTCTAATTTGATATTGGTGTGATTTTATGTCTGCCTTCCAGCCTTCTCCTAAATATTATTATGTAGTCGATTGAATAAAAACGAAGTTATTTTATTGTTATGATTGTTATGGCATTTGATGTACAATTTCTCCTGATACTGGGCCATGAAAAGTTGACCTTATTAGAGGATGATATTTCCTTTTTCAGCTGTTGATATCCACTCAAGTGCAACCTTCTCTTTCAATAAAGTTCCTGGATAAGAAAAAATTGCAGTCACTATTAATTTATGTTGTCACAATAGCTGAACAGCTTATGAACTGTTTGCTAGGGACATCTTGCAGCTTTTGCTTTCCTTCCCATGTGATTTGTAAAAAAAGTTGAGGACACCAAGTGCATCTTAGTTTCATCCTGTTTATAAATTCTTTTGGCAGATGTCATTATCTGATATTGACTATTCCTTTATCTGTATTTTTTGTTATGGCCAGATCTAAATGATAATTGGGTCCTTCTGTGGTTGCTCATTTTAGTTTCTACTGTCTATTCCTTATCAATTGTAACACTAAAAATTTTCAGGTCTAAAAGATTATGGCTTGATGGTTTCCAAAAGTTGGGCTCAATTTTGACATTGAAGGAGTTATCAGATCTCCAGGAAGTGATGTGTGACAAGGAACTAAACATCCGCACTGACATCTATGAGATACTCCTAGAAGATGAGACAGATACATGATTCTGTATTAGTCTGGTTTGTATGAAGATCCCGGAACTGCCTCGCATGATATGTTCTGCAGTTATAAGTTTCCAAAGTTTCAGGAATGCTTGGTTCTGCATTGCTGTTTTGTGGCCTGTAAGCATTGAACTCTGAAGTCCGGTCACTCAAGAACTTGCTATCTATCATCAACTAAGGGATGGGAAGTACAATGGGCATGCCTTTGGATTGACACCTTGCCAAATATGACTATGGTTTACTATTTGTTCTTTCAAGATGGACCTTGTTGGTTGCCGCTCTGTGCATCTCATTTGATCCATTATTGGTATAATAGAAGGGGCTTCAGGGGGCCCTTTAACTGCATGATAAGACCAATGTTAAAAAGGCCTATTGCAAATTCTTGTGAGGAAACCATGCCATGATGTGTATGGAAGACTGTAACAAAACTGAAACATCAAAAGCAGCATATATTTTTGTTTAACTATCAGTAAAACAACTGCAGCCAGGCAAGCATTCATGCTAAATGCTATCTGAAGCAAGCATGTTTTTCTAGTTTCTTTGTTCTACATTGATTTTCTCATGGTTCTTCTGGTGAAACAGGTTAGGGGATCCTGCAGTGTGTTTGACTGTCCAAACACGAGGCTTCGAATGTGTAGTTTCACCTGGTGTTTCGTCGAAGGTAGAAGGGGGACACATTCCTGCACTGCACCTACACTGGCACGCTGCAGTAGACATTTACTGTGGTTTGTTTCTGCAATATCCTCGAAGTTAATCACTTGAAAGACTGCTATACTGGCCGGGAGCAGACAGATAAGATAAGTGGCAACACATATAGAGGACGCGTATTATTGCTAGCAGTCTGTGTTCTGTTTGTGCATACTGTATTAGTATATTGGCTGTTCATTTCTTCATGAGCTGTTGTAGATCAATCTCATCCTGTGTTGCCTGTTGCCCCTTGTAATGTGATGAGCACCAAATGGTAATCTAGTATGATTACTAAGTAGGAAAGATCTGTGGAAATACAGTTCCTGCAAATTTGGTTCCTGCCACGACGGGTTGTTGAGACACCAAGCTCGGGGACGCAGTCATCCTCATGATTCATGACAGTGGGCTAGTCATTAAACTAGAGAAGGAAAAAGAAGCCTGCATTGAAAACCCGAGGGTTTATTTACATCCGCAGCTACTAATCTACCATGATTACCCTGAACAGCAGGCAGGGCAACCTAAAAAGAGAAGACAGAAAAGGAAGAAAGGAAACGGTTGACATCCATCAGCCTCTTGTTCTAATGATGGTTATGGTGCCGTTTCCTCCGGTCCTGATCTTGGTCAGGCTAACGACTGCCTTGCCGGATAGGCCCAGGCCGTGAGGCGACACGGCGGGGCCGCACGCGAACGGGCCAACGGGGTGCCGAACTGGTCTTGCCGGTCTCTTGAGGATTCTCTGGTTGACGTCGTCCAGCGTCGTCATGCGGCCGTCGTCTAACCCCAGCGGCTTGACGACTGCAAACGGGTACAACACTCCGACGCCTCTCTTCTCCTTGTCCTTCTTCTCCTCGGCTGAAACACATTCGAACGCATGCATTTTTTTTTGTTAATAACGAACGTAAAGAAACACAGTAGTATAACTAGTCACATAATTCCATAAGCTTTAGGTTTGTTCTGTCTGCAGCATCAGTTATTAGAGTATAATGTACTAAGCTGAAGCGAAAGCTAGCTTATGTTGATTTGTTACAGAAAAAAATTACCGTTCGTTTGCTAAAATTTGTGGCCAGAGAGTTTCGAATACAGGGAAGCCTGCGCATACGTTCAAAATATTGCCATGTTGCAGCTACTGCAACTGCTGCTCTGTAGTACTCCTACTCGTCTGTACTCCTCGCCCCCAGTGCCTGTCAGGTGTCAGCAGCAGTCGTCCCGTCCCAGCAGTGCACACATGCGCGGGCGAGCAATAAATGGCTCCTCACCGGTCATCTACCCAGCCCAACCCAACCCACCTGACAGTAACGAGGGGCAGGCAGAGGCGGGCGCCGTCGTGGCAGCCGCGGCCGCGCCCGCACGGGAAGGACGCACGGCGGGGCGCGAGCGATCGTCGCGACGCGCTGCAGCGTGGGGCGCCCCCGCGGCCGCGGCCGCCTTTTGCAGCTGCAGGTGCAGGTGCAGGGGAGCAGCGGCTTGCACGGTGGCGGGGAAGCGAGACGGGGGGACTACCGCGGCCGCCTGTCCCTCCTCCGCCTCCTCCTCCTCTCCGCCCTGCGTCGCTGCGGCTGGCACTGACACCTGCACCTGCGCGCTGGGTCCCTCCTGCTGCTGCTCCTCCCTGCCCGATGCACCTGCCCCGTCGTCCTCTCCTGCACGTCCGAGCTTATTACTAGTTTCATTCATGTTCAACTGTTTGTATGGAAGGCTGAAGACATCATCGACTATTGATGCCTTAAGTACTAACACCTTCGCTACGCAAGCAATTAATCTAGCAGCAGGCCAGTGAATCCAGTGGGCTATCAGCTGATCAGCATCAGCTCAGAACTGACAAGAACAAGTGCCACCAGTTAACCACTACTTTTTTCCTTGTCTGTAGCTGTTGTTGCCTACTCCTACTGTACTCCCATTGTCTGCTTCCCCCTGCTAGCTCTGCTTGCAGTAACAAACAATCGCTAATTTAACATGGAGTAGAACTGTAGAAGCACGTCGCGTACGTAGCCAACAGTGTTTAAGTGACGGCAGAGCAAAGCCGGTAGGTACAGTAGTGTGGCGACGTGCGGCGTAGTGGCCGGAAAGGACGTGTCGAACAGATCACCGGCGTATTGAAAAGGACGTGTCGAACGGATGATCACCTGAGACAAAACTGCAGCGTACTATCTCCGCCTCCGGGTCCGGGGTCGTCGTGGTGTTCAAATCATGGCGGAAATCTGCTGCTGCTGTTCCTCCTCCTCCCTCGGCGCTAGAATCCCAGAAGCCCTGCAAGCCGAGAAAAAACGTACAAGTAATAAGCGGCGACGCTACTGGTTACTTACACTGTAGAAAAGAAGAAGAAGAAGACAAGGCCACTGCCCTGCCCGCTCTGCGTGCGTGCGATGCATGCATGCTTATCGTTTAGCGAGCGAGACGGCGAGGCTCACAGCTTTTCGCTTCGTTTGGTGAATCGATATCGACAATGGGTGGCTAGTAGCAGTCTGAATCACAAGAACTTGCGCGCATTGCACACAATTGCATCGTTTTAATTAGCAGAAAGACAGACTATTGGGAGCGAGCAAAATAAAGAACAACTAATATCCACACCATTGCCATTTTCCATTTTTTTTTGTATGTATGTACGACTTACCGCAAGAAGGCACTGAAGGTCCTCGCTGACGGCGGTCGCCGGACGCCGAGGGGGATGCGTCGTCGTTTCCGCCGCCGCCTCCATCCGCTGCCGCTTGGTGGGACGACGCTCGCTCCAGTGAGCGACGGCGTCGTGCAGCAGGTAGCCACAGGACGCCTCCGACGACGCCGGCGACTGCACACCTGCTGCAGGCAGCACGAAGCCGGAAGCCCGGCTACATACTTCAGCTCAGTACGCCGCTACTCATCTCTACTGTAGTTCTCTACTATGCCTATGCCCTAGCTAGCTAGTAGCAGCAGTAGCAGGCCTAGCAGCGAGAGCTAGCATGCCATGTATGCATGCGTGTCTCTCAGATCAGCTGAGCTGAGCACTACTTACGCGTCGCCGGGAAGACGGCCGGCTCTTCTTGCACGGCGGCCGCGGCGGCACCTCCAGCTCCAGCTGCAGCTCCTCCGAGAGTGTAGTGATGAGTGTGAAGCAGCAGCTCCGAGTCCCAGTCCCAGCTCCAGTCCAAGCAATCCAGCGGAGGCAACACGCAACAGTCGTAGGAGCAGGTGTCTAGGGCCATGGCGTGTTGTTGGCAGTGTAGCCGGGGCCAGCTGAGATGGCTTGTCATGGCTGGATGGATGGATGGCGTGGTGCGTGCTGGCTCTGGCTTCCTGCTGGGGGAGAGAGGGCGTGTCCTCTAGCCCTCTTAAATAGGAGGCCCGGCTTGTGTTCAAAAAAATAGATGGCCCGGCCCTTTTGGCGGAGCACCAAAAGCTGTGTCAAATTGGGTGGATGGAAATGTGAGGAGGTCGTCTTTCCTCTTCTTTTTTTTTTCTCACGAGCCTGCCCTCAACTAGCAAGCAAGCAAGCAATGCAACGCAGCAAACCAGTCAATGGAAAAGAACTAGTAAACAAGTAAAGAAAAGGGGTAGCAACAAAAGAGGAAAGGGCCAAAAGTTGCGGTTGCCGGGGCTTGTCACTGCGTGGCCTTTCTCGTGATTCGTTATGTTTGATTGCTCTGCTTCCTTCCCATCGCCATCGGAGAATGTTTGCTATAACATGCATCAAGTATCAAAATGGACGAAAACACAACACTAATGGATTGTGATTACTTTCAAGTATAACAATGAATTGTGATTACTTTCAAGTACAACAAGCTCATAACTAAGGCACAACACTAATGGTGAATCACCTAGGGCAGAGGGGCCATCATGTTGACCTACACTAAGCTCCCCCTCCCCCTGATAAATAAACCCAGTCAAGAGATATGTCTCCACTCCATAATTTGCTCATAGATGAAAGTATGTACTCCCTCTATCCCATATACATTAGATGACATTTTAGAATCTCTTAAAAACCAATGCTAAAACCAAAAGATCCAAATGCCCCTCAAGAAATAAAGATATGATGTATTGAGAAGAGAAAAAATTACATCAAGAAAAAAAGAAAGATACATTGAAAAGTAAGAATGATAACGATTTTGGGATACAATTTGAATGTTGTCAGATAATACGTTATAAACATTGGTCATGACTCATGAGTAGCACTGCACATATACAACGTGTTTCAAAAAGGAGAGGGTTAATACTCCCTCTATTCTAAATTATATGACATTTTAGTTTTTTTAAGATATATACAGTTTTTCTAATTTCTTAGAAATAAAATATGCCTAGCTAGATATATAGTTAAAATAATAAATGTAAAAATAAATAAATATGTTATAATTTAGGACGAACCGGTTACTATATAAATGTACATGGTTGTACTAAGGAAGTACTAGCATAATCATTCTGTTATTGTTGCCTAGTAGCACTAGTTGTCAAGAAATACTAAAAAAATGTTTAGTAGTAAAAAATCAAGTACTGCGGACTATTGAGGACGTGTTATTGTTTTGTTGGCAAGGGGTAAAAGAAAAGTTGCTACGAACTAGTGGCGTGCACTGACGTAGTACTCTTAACTTGCTAGTGGGCTAGTACGTGCCTGTTGATGATTTTTTGTTCGTATCCTCGTGCCACAGCAGACGGGACAGCAGCAGCAGCAGTAGTAAGCGGTAGCTTTAGCATGCTTTCATGAAAAATCTTTGGACGAGGCCCAAAACATTTTCGTTTCCTGTTGTCTCTATCTCTCTTTTTCAGTTTTCACTGTTGGCGTCTGCCATAGGAGTAGGAGTACATGTATTACTGCGACCTTTTGTAGAACAGTGGAGCTTATCATCATATTCATAGCCGGCCCATGTACTTGTTACACCAACACGAAGTAGCCCAATGTGTGGGGCTTGCCTCCACGAATCACCAATAATGGCCAAAGGACTACTGGTACGTGCACAGCAGTGGCAGTGGCAGTTGCAGTGCAGTGCGTGAGATGAGCTGCTCGGATCATAGAGACAGTCGTCTCCTGTACCACCAGACCATCATTGCTTTAAAATCTATTGATTGCTGATCTATCCCTATACGTACGTAGAGTACATATATATGGCTGACTTCAAACTTTGTTGTGTATGAATACAAGGAAATAACCAAGGAACAACTGGTTTGATTGATTGTGTGAATCTCAGCTCTCACTTCATTGTATTCTGAACTTCTCTGTGTAAAGCATATACTCCATCCTGTATACTGTACTACCAAAAAAGCTATCATTTGATTGCCTTGCCTGATGAACCATCCTATAGTATATTTTTGTAAATCCCGAAGAACTAAAGTTGCTCATCATCCAATTCAAGCAAACATCTCCCGATGTAGTATGTATATATCTTGCATCGAGAGATACATGCATGCAGAGTCGCGCAGATTGATCGAGAAAGAAAGCATGGTCCACAAAAGCGAGATCAAACTGACCTGGAACAGAAATGAGCTCCCTAAAGGGAGTCAAGAAAGGCAGCCAAAGAGTACTTAGCACCGACATGCATGTATGAGTATCCGTAACCTGATGATACGGCTTCTTTTTTGTGCGTGTAAACCCATGAGTTTAGAGACAAATTTAAGTTGGGCGTGACCTCTTATCTTTTTCGATGCAGTGCCTCAGTACGGAACAGTACACTACTGCTTCTCGTCTTTACTTGCTTGTCCATTCTTTTCTGCGAGCGGTCAATGCAAAAGCAAGGTAGCAAAAATTGCCACTCCTTGCATTGGGAGCTGCTTCGTTCCACTCTCATGTCTCATGTCATGGGGCGATGACACTGCTGTAGCTGCTGCTATTTGCAATTGCAGCGCCATTGGTACCATCTACATACCTTTGTGCATACTGCAAGAATGGCAATTGCCCTATATCTCTCTAACTTCCGCTGCCCATTGCATCTTGAGGAAATATGTTTTTAGGGTCTGTGCTCACACACACGGTGGCCTTCACCTAGCAAGTCTGTGAATGGTTACTCATTTGATCTACACGCATATTGCAGGGGCTGGGCCGTCCTATTTGTGAGTGTAGTGTGGCCTCCTATGGTCCTATGTGAAGAAGGAAGGGATGGCCATAGCGCGGCTCGGAAAGGCATTCTTGGGCCCTGTGTTGACGCCAATGATTCACGCACTTACTAAAGTTGGTTAGTGAATTGTTGCCACATGTAACCTTGGTTATTACTAGTAGTACCAGTACTACGTGTTAGCTTAATTACTTCCTCCTACCATAAATAGGAATGCACCTAGGCTAATTTCTTCCAAGTTAACCTTTTCTAAATGATCATCGATATTAAAAACTTTATTTAGCTAGGTTGCCATTATTAGTATATCCATTATTCATTATTAGCACTGCATTTGTAATTGTAGCTCTTTTTTATTTAAGAGAATGCAATCTTATAGGCATGGCTAGTTATTTAAGTTTAAAAAGCGTGACTCCATACGAACTTTGACGATAATAGCTTACATTTGTGACTATAGGAAGTATTTGGTGTGCCGGCCATCTGATAGTACCATCGATCTACAAGATACTGGCCCAAATGTAAATGCACCTTTTTGTGATGCGCTGGACAACTAACTCTTAACAAATGATTCAGAAGGGGCATATATAATATAATAAGTCACGAATCCTGAGGCGACGCAATGGCTTTGCTTACTGAACCGTGAATAGCAGTGAGATGGAGATCGATGTTGTTGCAGTTTCAGACTTGCAGACTTGCAGGGCAGGCATAGCATAGCACCAATGCAATATGGACCAATCTCACTGCTGTTGGCGACAATGCAATCGATGTTAGGATCTGGTAGCAGCTAGCTAGCCTGGAATTATTGGCGACTTTCACCTTCCGAACGCTAGCTTTTGGCAGCCTAAGCAGAGCAGACTACACTACTCGTACTCCAACAAGAGCAGTGGAGCGCGCGACTTTCCGAGCGGCAAAGCATGTGCCAGCCAGACAGAGGGCCGGGCAGCGCTACGCTACGTTGTCCCGGCCGAAAGAACAGTGCGCCTAGCGTAGCGGCCGTGTTGTGTGTTATCACTGCATGCTCTCATCTGCCTGCATTAATAATAACTACAGTATAATATATGAAATGAAAAAGCATTGTCGTCTGTAAGTTCTATCGGGGCATGCAGCAGGCTGTGCTAGCTGTTTGTTGTACTACATTAATGACTTAATGAGGCCTCATTTAATATTGCCACTCTTGCACTCTACTATTACCAAGAAATTAAGGTAGTGGTAGTATATTTTGCTGAACATTCAATGCTGATGTGGCACTATATTAATGAAGAGAGAGGTGATGAGAGTTTCATATGAGATTAGAGAGAGTTTCATGCTGTACTATTTCTAAAATTTAGTTACGTTAGAAACTATGCCATGAAACTCCCATTAAGAATAGTCTAATGTGCATGCTGCCTTCTCTCATGGTTTCATCAGGAGATATGATGATGATTGTATTGTGGTTGCATTGGCATATAAGCACAGCAGTGAGGGTGGTGAATGTACTGATGGCCGACACAAGAACTTCTTCTTTCCGCTCACGAATTGGAAACGCCATGAAACTTAACATCTCCGGCGAGTCGCGAGGATCACAATTAAGTAGAGTAATGAGTAGAACGAGAACCCTAAAAAAACAAAAGTACAACTACGCATGTTAATGTATGCTACGAACCAGCACAGCAGAACATTCTCTGTTTTTTTTTTTTTTTTGCTAAGGATCTGTTTGGAACACGGATTTTTTTCTCTTCATGTACTTTTTCCTGTAAAAATAAACTAATTTCTGTAAAATTATTGCGCAATTTTTATAAAATTCCTGTGTTCCAAACATGCCCTAAGGAATGGAGACGCACGGACTAGCAACGCATTACTACTAGCTGCCTGTGCCTGCCTGCATGTGTTTGTGTAGAGATTACAGATTCTGCAGCTGCAGTGAAGTGCGGCCGATAGAGCCGAACAGGTAACTATAAGCGCATGTTTAATAGTTGAGTCAAATACTTGGCTATAAGTTAAATAGTAAGAGCCAAGTCATACAACAATTAATCTCTTATTTGTCTATAAAATTTTTTATATTATTTTATGTTTTTATTATCTTTCCTCTCCCTCCTCACATAGATATCTATTGGGACCCACTAATGCATATGCATCCGTGTCTAGATTGATGTTAGATTAGGAGCTAAGCTCTCTTCTCCCTGCTTACTTATCTTCTTCACATCACCAAAAATACTGACTAGCTTGACTATAAGCTAATTATTGTACTTGCTCTAACTACTAGCGCGCGCTGCTAGCTCTGGAAGCTCGACACTTGTCTCTGTTGTTGCCTACTGTGCCCTACTCGAACCAACCAGGTAACTTTCCGCGGAGTTCAACTGTTGCTGTCGCTAAACCTACAGCGAGAATTGAAAGGGCCGGCGATCGCGATCCCACTGCAATGCATGCATGCATCCTTTTTCCTATCTATCCACATGCAGGAGCGATGCATCATCCACGGTCCACAACCCACCCCTAAAGCCTGAACACCGCGCACACTGTTGCCTGTTGGTGTTGGTCACCGTTGGCACCGGGTGCCCGACGATGATTGGGCGCGTCGTCGTCTTCGTCCTCCGATCCTCGGCAGCGGCAGGCAGACGGCAGACGGCACCCTCCCTACCCACAGTGCCCAGTTGCCCACTGGAGGAGGAGGACCATTACGCTGCTCCTGTCGCCTAGGCCTAGCCTGTTTACAGCTAGCATGGACGGGGACGCGGGAGGGGGGCACAACTGCACAAGCACAACACAAGCCTACGCCTAGCTTCGGTCGCTCGCAGTCGCAGCTAGCACGCCCGCGCCTGCACCGCGCGGGAGTACTAAAACCTAACGTAGCAGTAGCAGCAGCGACCAGCGAGCGGGCCGGGCTGCATGCGTTGCGCGCCGCATTGAAATGAAATGAAACCAGAGGCGCATGCGCATGCAGGCGGCAGGCGGGCGTGTACTACTACTGTACCACGAACGAACCAACGAACGGTACAGTACTGCATGGATCGGCATTCGGCAGATGGACAGTAGCCGGGGTGGCTGGCTGGCCATCGGCAGATCGACAGCGTAGGCCGCCGTAGGGTCTGGTGGGTGGCAAATGTGTGTGGACGCGCTGCCCGCTGGCACTGAAAAAGCGGTGAAAATTCGTGGTACCACTGGTATAGTTTGCGGGCATTCGTCATTTCACTGCCCGGCGCCAGGCGGCAGGCGCGCGCAGACGTGGTGAAAACTGAAAACTGACACACCCCTGCGTGCGTCTGCGGCGTTGCTGCCTGCTGAAACGCAAGCGTTTCGTTTCGGGGTTTCTGCTGCCTGCGTGCAGGCGACAGTTACCGTAGCGGCGGCGGCGGCCGGCCTTGCTTTCAGCTACTAGTAGCTGCCGCGCGCCCCTGCGCGCGTAGGGAACATGTAAATATGGTCGATGAGGATCATTAATTCTATCTATGCTTGGCATATTTTAGAGGAAGATTTCGTCCACTTTAAAGCATTCAAATACATGAAAGTTTGAACAGGTAAGCACCTACCTGATTTAACATGAGCTAAAGATTAGTAATGTGCAGCTAGAAATGTATGTTTACAAATGTAAGCACCTACCTGATTTAGCACAAGCTAAAGATCAGTAATGTGCAGCTAGATAGGTATATTATTAGTGATACAGTACAAAACTAATATACATATACCGGCTGATTTCAGCTGACTGAATAGTATTCCGTGAGAGAGAATAAGCTAAAACAAGCTGGAAGTGTTGTCTAAAAGATGTTAAGTAAGGCAACGACAATGATTTAGCACCACAAAGATCAGTACCGTGCACCTCGAAAGGACTGTGCTTAGCAATATATCTAGAGATGAAGGTAAATAGTAATACAATATTTAGAGAGGATTATTCATAACTAACTACATTAATTATTTAAGAAATGATGTCCCAAAGTAGTATTAATGAAACAACAGAGTTCAAGTTCTGAAGGTCTAAATGCAGTTGTAAAGTCTAGTACTCCCTTCGTCCTTGAAAAAACAATTTCTAGAATCCGTACCGGTTAAATTTTTTAACTTTGACTTACTTTATAGAAAAATATAATAACATCTATGACTTAAAATGAGTATCATGTGAAAATGTGTTATATAATAAATCTAATAATGCTAATTTGATACCACAACTTTTGATATTTTTTCTATAAGTTTGGTCAAAGTTTTAAAAAATTAACTTAGGACAAATCCAGAAATCTATTCTTTCAGAGACGGGGAGTAATATACTTCTTCTAAGAGGCACAAGTACCAATGTAGTAGCAGACTCCCTCCGGACTAAAAAAAACTTGTGATAAGATTTTAGTCAAAAATTAAGAATATAAATCATAAATAACTTTTAAGTTGTTGAGTCTCAAAATGTGAAAATCATATCAATTGAAAAATACTTTCACAAAAATATACATATATTATATTTTAATAAATATTTTTTTAAAAATAAACTGTTAAAGTTACACTTTTGAGACCGTGCCGTTTCTTAAAATAATAATTATTTTTTTAGTATGAAGAGAGTATGCGTACATATATTAGAATAATTTGTTGCAATCATCATGATAACCCTTGAGCACCAACACATATACTAATTATTTTTAAATATAAAAGCATATTAAAATTCACATGAGGCACCTGGAAAGAGCACAGCGTCGAGCGAGAGTGGACAGGCTGCGACGTGCTGCCTCGAACGAACTATCTAGAAAAATAGATATTTGAGAGAGAGAGCAGGAGCACTAAGAAGCGTTGGATAAGGATCTAATGGACCAATTTTTTTTTGATGACGTGGCCTGGTCTGCCTCCCAGGGAGTTCCGCGGCTCTACTGAAGAGAAATGCGGAGAGCGTAGTACGTTTACGCAGGCATGTGAGATGTGTGTCGCTGTTGATGCTGTTAGGACTTTACACATCTGTCTATCTAGAAAAAACAGCAGGATATTCATGACAATTGTTATATGCAGGGTGTAAATAAGTGTGATCTTATTGCTTCGTTCTGAGCATGTGGATGTGGATAACTAACACTATCAGCAGTTGAAATAAGGAGTGCAGTGTAGTTGTAGGTGGATGATGGAGGCATGAAGCTGTCATGGCTGGACCGCGTGCGAGATGTACATCATATAGGAAAAATAAAAAAGCAGATGGCGGCGTCCGAAATGATCCGTCGAAGGATCGATCGATGTGAGCTTTGGGGCCCAGCCGCGGATGCCCTCTTTTGCTGCTGCCGATTTGAACGGTAAAGGGCAACTATCTCCAAAGAAGAGCAGCTGCACTGCAGCTCGGGAACGGGAATGGATGGTTGTATTGGATGATCCCTAGGAATCTTCCCGGAGTGAGTGGGTAACTGGTAAAGATACAAGAGCAAAGCGCCAAAGCGACAGTCTTGGTCAGGGACTAGCCCGGTTTGTGACGGGCGTCGTCTCGTCGTCCAAGTCCCGGCTGAATTGAAAGACTCTTCTTGACTCCTCTGCGTGCCGCCGCCGGACCACGCGATTTCCAGTCCCGGGGAGCGGAGCGGAGCAGAAAGCTGAGGCCGCACAGCCACGTCCCGAGGATCGGCAGCAGCTGGTTTTTTTTTTTGGAAAGAAACGCACGACGCGGCGCGGGGCACTTCTCCAGCGACCCCGCCGCAGGTCGGACGCGACTCGACGCGATGGCTACGCACCGCACGTACAAGGGCGGGGGAGCAGGAGGTGTCGTGTCGTGTCGGCCCCGATCCATCGAAACGGATCCCGTCCGACCGGTCGGACGGCAGTCGCCCTCCGACCCCCAACCTCCCTCCGGCTTCTGTTGATTTTTACGCAGTGCGGCCCACGTGAGCACCGGCCCAGGAAACCTCACGGACATGTCCGACCTCCCCCTGCTTTAATTATTCTGGCCCAGTTGTCTCATCCATCGCAGCAAGCTCAGCCCAGTACTGAAGGAGCCCACGAAGGCTAGCGTGGCTCAGTAGGAAGGTACCCACGAAGCTAGTTCATGTTCAGACTCCACACGAGGGATCGATTCCGATTCTGACAAGGTACACGTAGTATGTATGGTTTTCCATTCTTTATTTCCTTTTCTTTCTTTTCCCTTTTTCCTTTTTCTCTTTTCTTTTTTTTCTGTGTTCTATTATTCTGGTTATCTTTTATTTCCCTTTTCATTTTCCTTTTTCTATCTTTTATTATTCTTTTTGTTTCCTTTTTCTATTTACATGATCTATTTTATGTTTCTTTTGTTTTCATCTATTTATAATTTTATATTTTACTTTTTATTTTTCCTATTTTAGAGACACACATGATGTTCTATCATGTATTTTCTGATGTCCGCGAATAGAAATATTTTTTTATTTGATTGTAATTAATTACCTAACTATTATATATATATATATATATATATATTAAATATTGTATGGTATATATATGACGTTCACATAGCTCTGTTTGCTTGAACTATTTTCAGTTTGTTTTAGTTTGTTTCAGCTTATTCTCTCTCTCATAGAATATTATTTAATCAACCGGAATCAGCTAGTTTTTTATACGAGCCGAACAAAGCCTCTTCTATGCTATTTTTATGTGTTTATGTCGTGTTAATATGATGTTCTATGATATATTTGTATTGTTCGTGGACAATTTTTCTTCTTTTTATTTGACTAATTAATTTGTTTAATAATTTAATTATTTCATTTATATGTTTATGATTTTTGTGATGTTCATATAATATACACATGATGTTCATGTAGTATTTTTATATAATATACCTTTTTTTGGGTTTTTACTCTATTTAATTAGTCTAATAATTTAATCTTGTACTCTATTTTTCTGGATACACGTGATGTTCGTGTCGTATACATGTGACGTTCTACTATTAATTATTTGACTCTAACTAATTACTTCACTAATGTATTACTTAATTTTACATTTTCATGATATTTGTGATGTTCAAGTAGTATATATATAAGTTATATGCTATATTTAGTGATGTCCAAAAAGTACAAATGTTATGTTATACGATGTTCTTGTAATGTTCGGTAGTATACCTTGATGTTATAAAATATATTTTGTGATATTTTTTCTTTTATTTAACCATATTTAATTACTTTAGTATTTTTATTATTTTATTTTAACATTTTTGTGATATTTGTGATGTTCACGTAGTATACATATGATGTTCTATGATATATATATAGTGATGTTCGTGTAGTTTAGATGCGATGTTCTACGATGTATTTGTGATGTTCGGCAGTACTTTTTCTTCTTTTTGTTTGACTATAATTAATCATTTCACTAATTTTATTATTTATTTATTTATATTTTTTATTTTATTATATGAGTGATGTTCACGTAGTATACATATGATGTTCTATGTTATGTTTTGTCATGTTCGTGCAGTGTTATTGTGATGTTCGACTATTATTTTTAAATATATATTTAACATGAGATAATTGTTTGTTAGCAAATTTTATCGAAATGTATTTATATGGGGTCTTATTTTAAAGAGTTTATTGCCAAAAAACACGATGATGCAATCATATTTTAATTATCATATTTGGTTTAGTGGCTATGACTTTTTTTTTACTTCACATAAATATGGAATCTGATGACGTCAGCTATTTTTTAATGCTTTGGTTGACTACGCGAGTGTGTGGAAACGCATGCTTCTGGCTGGTTCTTTTTTTAAGAATTTATTATTTGGAATATAATGATTTAGTCGGAGTTTAATTTAGATGCTTAGTTTGTAAACTATCACTTTTAAACTTTTAACAACATGTTGTATATTGGCAACGAGAGTGGACATGGCCACATGGGTGCGGCCGTCTCGATGGATGAGCGCCTGTTCGTAGTACTTTTTTTTTAGGATTGGCTGTTTCGTAACATTGTGTGCATTCTGACTGCGTGCTGGGGCGTTGGGCCGTATGCAGACGGGACGTGGAGAAAACGCGAGCGTCTGAGGTGGGCCGGCTGGCTCAAGCAGACAGGACCGGAGCGACGTAAGGCAACTGAATTCGGCCCAGTAAACTAAATCGCACGAGGGGTGGAAATTATTTTTCCCTGGTCGGCGGACGGCTTCCGGCCACCCGGGTCGGAAGCTAACCGCTCCCCCGATCCATCCCGACCAGGCGCACCCTGTTTCGATTTTTTTTTTTTTTGAACATCTGTTTCGAATCTTTGGTGCAACGCACCGCACCCGTTCCGGAACCGGAGGGAGGCAGTCGTTCCCTTCCCTTTTTGTTTTGTCCCGCCCGCCGCTCCCGCGGGCCGCAGCCCGCAGGCGACGACCGATGGTGGGCTCATGGACCGCCATGCAATCACTCTATTGGCCCATGAACCTCCCGGCCCAAACTAACCGACACCACGTACGCGGCTTGGGCTGTCCGTCCATTGCCCCGTCGCGCCTCAAGCAGATAGATGTCCTCCTGCATCCGCTTTGGGGTGCACAGAATTTCACTAACCTATTGAAAAAGTCTCCCTAAAAAAAAAACCTATTGAAAAAGTCGGTTAACGAAAATATGCATTGCACGGTTAACCAATTAAGGTCACTCGTTTGCACCCCTACCGATTTTGATCGATTGTTAGTTTCTTGGCAACAAATTCGATGAACATATATTTTGTCAAAACCGAAATTCTTGATAACTGATTTTAAAAAGTTAACCGAATACTTAAGCCCAATTCTCTCATCAGTTGAATTGTTGTTTCGGGCCGGGGAGCCGGGGAGGATTGGTGCTCTGGGAAAAGAAAGGCAACATTGAGCAAAATGTGTAATTAGTGACATCCAAACATGAAATGGACGCAGAAAGCTAGATTTACATCCATTGTTAATAATAATAATAATAACACAAAAAGTAAGTTGTGCATGTCACTTTCTTACATATCTAAACCTAAGTGATGTGTTTTGAGAAAGCTACGCATATATCACTTCGTATATCCAATAGGAATATTAATTAGCTTTGGAGATAAACCTACGCCACGCATATCTTTCTGTAAATCTAATAGGTCAGTATGAGATTCAATCGATCGATTCATATCAGTGTATCACTTATAGTATATCTAAAGACCTAAATACTAGTGCCTATAATATTATTATAGAGAGATAAATATGGTAGCCAAAGTTTTGAAAATCTAAAAGGTCGAATGGCCACTTTGTTGGGCTACTACCTATTGGTTCATCCGTACGTAGCACGTGCCAACCGTTCGAAGCGCCCTGCATGCACCAGTTGAAAAGTCTGCGCGCACACAAATTTTCTTACTTAAAGTCAACACGGCGTACAAATGTACTACTCCTTTTTATAATATATTTTCACATAGTGCTCATTATAATATAGACATTATTTTTTTTTAAAATTAGTCAAAATTTAAAAAGTTTTACTGACATAGATTTTATAATTTAATTTATTCAGATACAGAGGGAGGATATACCGTCTAAAAAAAAGATTCATGCCAATATCTGGAAATTGATCTGCATTTGTCTTGTGTCAGCGCCGTTCAAACAGCTGTTTGAGACATTAATTCAGATGACTGGGACGATTATGGATCCAGACGGGATTCAGCCAATTTTCCGCGTTGTAGGCAATGGTGGGGAGCTCATATATCGCCTGACCGCCTGTTATAGCAAATTCGTGCCTTGTAGTAGCAATCATGGTTCAGCCTGTTGGTGTTTTTTTTTCTTTTGGCTTTTAGTCTGCAGGGCTATCGCTGGGAGCCCATGGCGTACGTGCCGCTCGCGTTCTTTGGTGCTGTTTAGTTTCAACCCAAATCCAAAATTTAAAATCTCAACTATTTTGGATTTCAAAACTCAGAATGCAAAATATTTTGGTGGGATGTTTAGTTCCAACCAAAATTTGTCTTCCAATGATAGGGATTGTGAGGATGACACACAAACCAATACAAAGATTCCCTTATTTTGGTCTCTTAAGTCTAAAATGCAAAATAAGGAATGAACCATATTTTATCAAATATTTTGGGTGGTGTTTAGTTTTATTTTTTAAAATGAAAAATCAAAATCCAAAATATTTTGGATTTCATAAGGAACTAAACAGGGCCTTTGTAAAACTATTACTCCTTCAAGTCCTTGTTAATAATACACATGCAAAACTTCTTGTCTAAAAAAATAATACACATGCAAAGCATGCGCGCGAAAAAAAACGCCTTGGTGCTTTCTTTCTATGTAGCACTCACATGCAAAAGTTAACCCCCCCCCCCCCTCCATTCTGCGTTGATGGGCGTATATACTACTGTACTGTACCTACCACGGGTCCACGGCTGCTTTGTCGTTGACGGTCGGATGGAACAACAAGGTGTGCCAAATTGATCATACTATATTGGTAGTCAAATTGATCACCTCGACTTTCAGTTCAATAAATAAATATATAGGTGTACCAAATAATCTAATCTAAACTAGGTAGCCCTAACTACTGCTACAGTAGCACCCAAAAACGGTAAACGAGCTCGATTTGTGCATTCGTTTGCTGAAAGCCGCCAGCATCTCTTGGAGGCTGCTGGAACCCTCGCTCCATATGCATGCATGCTGGTGCTGCCATTCGTTGAAAACTTGCGTGACCTTGACTCGTTCCAGCCTGCTGATCATCAGCTTCCAGGTGACTGCGCGATTCTGCATATGCATGCTGGCTTAACTAATCTAATTAAGCTAGCAACCAAATGCAAATGTCGCCGTCGTCGCAGCAGCTCCTCGGACGTCGTCGTCAGTCGTCACACGCTCTCGCGCCACCGTGGCTAGCTAGACCACGTACGTACGCTAATCAATCACGCTAACGGATCGGAGGAGGGCGTACGTGCATTGCATTGGTCGACGGCGAAAATAAAAAAACGCTAGAACTAAACGTGGACGAGTTGCTAATAATAATAAGCTAGCCGGCCAAGCAGAGAGCGCCAAGAGACCCAATCATTCGAAGTTAGCGTCTTGACGAATGCCTGAACTAACGGAGAATTAATACATGCATCCCTCGTCGTTGCATTGCATTGGCTGCTCTCTCGCTCGCTCTATAAATACTTGCGGTATCCACTGCAGATGAGCATCGCACAGCAACGCACGGACAGCACACACATTGCACAAGCTAAGCTAGCTAGCCTTTGCATTGCATTCTCGCTCGCTGCTAAACACGGTCCAACTTGCTCAAACTAACAGCGCGCGCGCGCACATCATCATCATACACAAGATCAGAGAGCTAAGCTCTGCTGCTGCCTTCATGCCCCTTCGGCAACGTCCGACGATGGGTGGTGGTGGTGTAGCTAAGATGATGCCGGCGGCGGCAGGCCTATGCTGGTTACTGCTAGGCGTGGTGTTAGCCTTTGGAGTTGCAGCTAGCCCGGCGCAGGCCTCCAGGAATACTCACTACGACTTCGTTGTAAGTTGATCCATCCACACATACATCGACCTCATTTCAACTTATATTTACCAGCTCTAGTTTGATTTCATTTCATTCTGAGATCGCAGGCAGTAGCACAGTTGCTTCAACAGTATGTAGTTGCATGCATGCTGGACTATTTATTAACAAGACGTACAAACGACTAATTAATAACGTAGTAACATGCCGGCGTGCGTATGCTAAACTCTTTTGCGCGCATGCAGATAAAGGAGACCAAGGTCACCCGGCTCTGCCACGAGAAGACCATCCTGGCCGTGAACGGGCAGTTCCCCGGACCAACCATCTACGCGCGCAAGGACGACGTGGTGATCGTCAACGTGTACAACCAGGGCAGCAAGAACATCACCATCCACTGGCACGGCGTGGACCAGCCGCGGAACCCGTGGTTCGACGGGCCGGAGTACATCACGCAGTGCCCCATCCAACCCGGCGCCAACTTCACCTACAAGATCATCTTCACCGAGGAGGAAGGCACGCTGTGGTGGCACGCGCACAGCGACTTCGACCGCGCCACCGTGCACGGCGCCATCGTTATCCACCCCAAGCGCGGCTGCGCCTACCCGTACCCTAAGCCGCACAAGGAGGTGCCCGTCATCCTCGACGAGTGGTGGAACGCCGACGTGGAGCAAGTCCTACTGGAGGCCAAGCGGACCGGCGGCGACGTCAATATTTCAGACGCCCACACCATCGACGGACAGCCTGGCGACTTCGCTCCGTGCTCCAAGAATGACACCTTCAGGATGCTCGTGGAGCATGGTAAGACGTACCTGTTCTGGATCATCAACGCGGGGCTCACCAACGACATGTTCTTCGCCGTTACCTCAAGCCGTTCACCGTCGACCACATCATGATCTCCTCCGGACAGACCACGAATGTGCTCCTCGAGGCCAACCGCGCCACCAACGGCTCAGGCGACAACAACCGCTACCACATGGTTGCGAGACCGTTCTTCACCAACAATGGACCCCCTGTCAACGATAAAAACACCACAACCATTCTAGAGTACATGGATGTGCCGCCCTCTGCGGGGCCTCCGGACTCCCCTAACCTTCCGTTCATCAACGACACCACGGCGGCAACGGCTTACACGGCGCAGCTCCGGTCCTTTGTCACCATGGAGCACACGATCGACGTCCCAATGGAGATCGATGAGCACATGCTCGTGACGATCTCCGTCAACACGCTCCCCTGCGAGCCTAACAGGACGTGCGACGGCCCCAGAGGCGACCGTCTTGCGGCGAGCCTAAACAACGTCAGCTTCGTGGCACCATCCGTCGACATCCTCGACGCCTACTACGACAACTCCATCAGCGGCGTGTACGAGCCAGACTTCTCCGACAGGCCGCCCTTGTTCTTCAACTTCACTGCCCCCAACCCGGCGCGTGAGCTCCAGCTCACGAAGCGGGGCACCAAGGTGAAGGTACTGGAGTACGGCACCGTCGTTGAGGTGGTGTTCCAGGGGACATCCATCCTTGGCGCTGAGAGCCACCCCATGCACCTGCACGGCTTCAGTTTCTTCGTGGTGGGCTGAGGGTTCGGTAACTTCGACAAGGACAAGGACCCGACCACATATAATCTGGTTGACCCACCATACCAGAACACCGTCTCTGTGCCCGCGGGCGGCTGGGCAGCAATGCGCTTCCGGGCAGCAAATCCTGGTAAGTACTATATTTGATAAATTAAATTTGGACAACATTGCAACGATGAACTACAATATATAAATGTTGTTACATATATGGAATCCTTTTCTTATATATATGTTGTGCTGTTTTTTCTTGTTTATTAGGTGTGTGGTTTATGCATTGTATTTCGATCGTCACACGGTGTGGGGCATGGACACTGTGTTCATTGTGAAAAATGGCAAAGACCACAGACACTCAAATGATGCCACGTCCTCCTAACATGCCCAAGTGCTGATAAGGAAACAACGACATGAGCCACGCCTGCAGTTTGCATGCAAGATAATCGAGCAAAATAACTAATCTTACCAGATTAGTAATTGATTTAATTATTTCCAGCAAAGATTTTAAGTACAGTGGTTCTTCAAATATATTTTAATTTAGTATATAGCGTTTATGATTTTTTTCCTTTTTCATTTGGTCGAAGAGAAAATATATTTGATGTATTCATTATTTGTACATGTTGATTTACTCCTAGTTCAACCTTTTTGTAAGTATATTAGGCCAGTCTCAATGGAGTTTTATGGGTATTTAATAGAGTGTCACATCACTTTTTTGCATGAAACTATGAGGAGAAAAGAAGAGATTCGTTTCATCCCCACGACACAGTGTGGCGTTTCCAAGACCGTGAAACCAACGTGAAACTCGCTTTGAGGCGCTCATTCGTTTCATCAAGTCGCTTCGAGCGGATTCGCCTCCGTCGTTGTCGCGCGCGCACGACGCCTTCGCCGCGAGCCAGGCCACCGGACGCGGCGGGCTGCCTCCGCTCCGCCGCAAGCGAGGCCGTCAGGCATGGCCGCGTGGGCGGGCCGCCTCCGCCGCGGGCGAGGCCGCCGGGCGTGGCCGCGCGAGCGCGGCGTCCTGGCCGCGAGACGAGCCCGTGAGCTCTGCCAGTCCGCCACGAGCCAGGCCGTCGGGTGCCGCGCGGAGAGCAGGAGCGCCGTCCTGCTGCGGGCGAGCAAGAGCTCCGCTGCCACCGGAGCGCTCCAATCTCCGTGGGCCGTCGCGTGAGATTCGGCTGTCACTTGCACGGTCGAGCGCTCCATCCGTGTGTGTTTCCTCCGTCGGGCACTGTGGCCAGTCCTTCATCCATGGCCAGGGAGCATCGTTGCCATGCCTTCATCATCTGCAAGAGCGTTCATCCATCCAAGAGAAAGAAGGGAAGGAAAGAACAGTGCTGTCGCAAGGAAGAGGTGGGGAAGAAAGGAAGGAGAGAGAGGGGAGGTGGGACCCATGAGTGGGTAAAATGACATGTGAAACTGTGCTATGAAATTTGCACTGTGACAGAGATATATTTCATGCTCAATATCATGGTCTTGAAAACTAGGAGGTGAAATCCCCCATTGATACCGGTCTTAGACTACCTCCAACAACCAACAGGAAAATGCGATACCCATTCGATGGTTTGAGTCGCGCATAGTGAAAAGGGCACGCACCCAAAAAATCATCTTTCCAACAGCGGCCCAAAGCACAACACTGCCTGACCAAGCGACGCTTGCTCCCCGCGGCTTGTAGCCGCGCCGTCCGCTCCCCATGGCGCCGCTCGCTCCTCGCCGCGGACGCGCCACCCGCTCCCCGCCGCTGTCCGCTCCACGTCGCGCCACCCGCTCCTCGCCGCGACCGCGACCGCGCCGCCCGCTCCTCGCCGCGACCGCGCCGCCCGCGGGGGAGCTCCGCCCCGGCCGCCGCGGGCGCGGGCGAGCTCGGCCCTTGCCGGCCGCCGTAGGTGCGAGCGCGGGGGAGCTCCGCCCCGGCCGCCGCGGGCGCGGGCGAGCTCGGCCCTTGCCGGCTGCCGTGGGTGCGTGCGCGGGGGAGCTCCGCCCCGGCCTCCGCGGGCGAGCGCGGGCGAGCTCCGCCCCGGACGGCCGCTGCGAGCGCGGGCGCGGGCGCGGGAGAGCTGCGCCCCGGCCTCCGCAGGCGAGGAGGAGAGAGGGCGCGAGGAGCGGGACTGCGGGAGAGACGGAGATATTTTGCGTAGCGAGGAGAACGGACCGGCGGCCGAGCTCGGCCCTTGCCGGCCGCCGTGGGTGCATGCGCGGGGGAGCTCCGCCTCGGCCTCCGCGGGCGAGCTCGGGCGAGCTCCGCCCCGGACGGCCGCTGCGAGCGCGGGCGCGGGGGAGCTCGGCCCCGACCAACCGCCGCGGGCGCGGGCGCGGGAGAGCGCGCCCCGGCCTCCGCAGGCGGATGGGGAGAGAGGCGCGAGAGCGGACTGCGGGAGAGACGGAGATATTTTGCGTAGCAAGGAGAACGGAGACGCTTTTTGCCTGTCGTTTGGGCTGGTAGGCAAAATGGGTGATGGTTTTTGTTTTGAGATTACACAGTATAACGCAGACACTCAACACGTACGCACTGTAACACCCTAAAATTTGAATAGTAAATTAGATTTGAATTGGAGTTAAATTTGATTTAATTTAAGTATTTTTGTGAAGCATAGAATTAAATAAATAAAAATTAAAACTAATACCATGTTAGGTCCAACATGTGTTGATGCATCTCATGCCCCTGCATTTTTATTGTGTGAGTGACTTTTCAAAACCCTAGAAAATATATTCAAAATCTATTTCTGAAAATCAAATTGCAAAATCAAAAAGAAAAAGAAAAAGAAAACGAAAAATATTTTCCTCTCCCTTTCAGCCCGAGAGGCCCGGGCGGCCTGTTCCCCTCCCTTCTCTCTTTCTCTCCCGCGGCCCGACTCCCTCCTGCGGCCCATCTCTCCTCAGCCCAGCCGCGCCGCGGCCGCTCTCTCTCTCCCCCCCACTGACAGCCTGGGCCTGGCTGCCAGCCCTCTCTTCCTCTCTATCTTGCACTGACGAAGTGGCCCCGCCCGTCAGCTTCTCCCTCCTCCCTCTGTTCATGTCCGAGCAGGACACCGCCGCGACGCGCCGCGCAACCGCCGCACGCGGTTTCCCCGCGCGCGTGCCCGCATGGGACTCTCCCCCTCGGTCCCATATATAGCGCCGACCCCCGCGTCATCTCTCTCATCAATCCTCGAGCTCTCGCATCGCCGTGCCTCGCTCCGCAGCCGCCGCAGCGCCGTCGCGTTCCGCCGTCAAGCCGCCGCCGTTCCGAGCGAACCCGGCCACCGTAAGTCCCCCCGACTCCCGCATCGCATGCGCGTGTCCGCGGAACACCCCCCTCGTCTCTTTTCCCTCTTGTTCGCGCTCTGCTCGACCGTGCCGACGTGCACAGGAGCTCTGCCGTTGATCTGAGATTCAACGCACCAGATTAGCCCGTACCCCTTCGCCTGGACTTTTTGCTAAAGAGCCCCTCAGTTTTTCCCCTCTCAACCCGCAGTCCTGAAGGCGTCTTTGATCTCTACGCTTTCCCCTCGAGAAAACGTATTCCCTTTATCAGATCGGTTTAATTCGATTTTAAAAGAAAATTCCTAATTACAGTTTTGCCACTGATTTTCAAATGCCTATAATTTGCTCGTTTTAAATCCAAATTGACCCGTTCAAGTTGCGTTAGATCCGTAATTTTATGCTCTATCCAGTAGTATAGGTTTCATCTATGTTAATTACTTTTGAAAACCAAAGAAAATTCATTTGCTAATGCTTTAATCTTGCCCTTTTCAAAATCCTGTTTAATCTATAACTTCTCCGTTTTAGACCCGATTAGCGTGATTCTCGTGTCTTTGTGATCGTAGTAAAGTATAGATCTGTTTTATAACCTTTTCAAAGTCTCTTTATTGTTTATGGTGTAATGTTCTGATCATATTTTATTTGCTTCGTGTATGATTGTTCGTATGATTGCGTGGTGATGTTGATCGAGTACAGCCGGTGAGATCTTCGGTGAGCAAGAGTTCTTTGCAGCAGATCAGGATCACCAGGAGCTTTGTGATCAAGGTAAGTTTAACATGGGATCATCGTTGTTACCTATTCACCATAATTCAATCTAGTCATATTGCATGTGTCTAATTTGATTCCTATTAGATCTATACCATAGCTTTGTTATCCTTTACCTTGTCACCATGGGTTTATATGCATATGGGTAGCTTTGCTATGCTTTACAATAATGAATCTTGATTTGAATCTTGACTAATGATATATGCAACAAGGAGATAAAATTGGCTCTTATGTCAACATGGAATAGGACCCCACTGTAGGGCAAAAGCTGGGATAATAATGCAACCACGAGTGCTATAATGGCTCTGGCTTTAGTCAAGTATAAAGATTCGTACTAGCATGTTGGCAGTTCGTGGAAGGCACCATTGCCGAGCTGATTGTAGAGCATGTTCTAGGGTGGTTACCGCTTCGAAAGGTACCATCGAGTAGAGGCTTTACATACCCCTTGCCCTTGGGTCCGTAGGGTCTGACAACATGTTAGGAAGACTTTTGAAAGACTTCATAGTGTTCCCTGTCCGCTCACCTTGGAAGTGTTTTGGGAGTTGCAAAACCGGGCATATGGGCAACACGACTTGTGGGTAAAGTGTATAACCTCTATAGAGTGTAAATCTATCATGATAGCCGTGCTCACGGTCACGAGCGGCCTGGAAAACTCACAGTGCAGATGATCATGTTGTTTAATTATTAATGTTGTTTATTGATCTTATCATGTGGTTAATAATTGGGTTATGCATAATCAAAGCTAAGTGTTGGTAAAACTTGACCAAGTTAAAAGCAACCGCAGTACAGACAGTGTCAGCCTTTGAGCTTCATAACCCTATGTTACTCTTGCTGAGTACGTAAGTGCTCACTCTTGCTTTCTCAACCCCTTCAGATGGCTTTGAAGACTACCGTGAGGAGTACTAGGCTAGTGGTCAACCAGTCGGCGTTCCCTGTGAAGTGGAGCTTCGTCACGAGAGTTATCTTTATTTCCGCTGTTATGTTAAATAAATATTATTCGTTATGTAATAAGCACTCAGCGATGGTACTATTTAAAGATTTGTCGGCTTATGTGTGTGATTGATCTCTGGGCACACATGAGTCATTTATATTCAATTTTATCCTTAAAATTGGGTGTGACACGCACACTCGCCCCTACGAACGAAGTCACCACAGGCGCCTCGCTGTCGACGGAAAGTTGCCTACCATTTAATGCATAACGCCGGAGCTTCGTCACGAGAGTTATCTTTATTTCCGCTGTTATGTTAAATAAATATTATTCGTTATGTAATAAGCACTCAGCGATGGTACTATTTAAAGATTTGTCGGCTTATGTGTGTGATTGATCTCTGGGCACACATGAGTCATTTATATTCAATTTTATCCTTAAAATTGGGTGTGACACGCACACTCGCCCCTACGAACGAAGTCACCACAGGCGCCTCGCTGTCGACGGAAAGTTGCCTACCATTTAATGCATAACGCCGGAAAATCTGGAATAAATCCAAAATAAAGTGTCGCACCCAGGATTTGAACCTTGGGTGAGAGCCCCCCAACCAATGGCCTTTGCCATTGCGCCGTGAACCCCTTGACAAATGGGTGATGGGTTTGGATACTCTGTTGGAGGCCGTTGTTGAGAGGCAAAGGTACTGTACATGATCTATTATTGGGTTTGGGTCTCTTTCTTGGAGATAGTCTTATGGTCTGGTTTTGCCTTTGGGGTCAGATTGGATGGGCTGAAACAATTTGAGCTCAGCAATAGTTCGGTTCGGATTGGTTCAGATTAATTGGGCTCCTCGTGGTTCTGAAGCCATGAGCCCACCAGGTCATTCTCATTCCTCATCAACACGTACTATCCGTTCTTCGCGTACAATGCCAGCCCGGAGAGCTGTGTTGCTGTCGTACATGATGTTCGAGCACAACCTGGCGTGCGCGCGTGACCCCAACCCCAACACTAACCTCCACTCCACAACATGTTAATGGACAAACATGTTTACCAAGAGAAAACGAATCAACAGACACACATGACACAATGCAATGCATCCATGCAAGATGCTGCAAAAATGCATGCAGATGCAGCAGCGGCCGGGTGGAATACAGTATTGTCATACGGAGCAGCAGCAGCAGATTTTCAAGATCCTCTTGATAATTCCTCCGCGTCTCGGCGGCGGGTTGCTCGGCGGCCTCTGCCTCGTGGTCGTCGCGGATTCGCCTCCCTCTCCCATGCGGCCCGACGACCCCTGAGCTCCCTCCATCATCAACCAACTTGTACGTGCGTGGAGACAAGCTCACGACACCAAACCAACTCGAGCACTCGAGCAGTAGCTTACTAACTTATTGCACGGATGGATGGCGCCGTACAGCATTTATAGACCGTGTTTTTACCACAAATGTGGAGACATTTCACGCCTGTTTCGGGGTACATTTACAAGAAGCAGAAAATGCGCAGCAGCTGTGGGACGTGCGCCGACGACGCGCGAGATCCCTACAACACTTTGGTGCCTTTCGGAAAGGAAGTGGCCGCTTGATCGAACCGGCCGATCAAGGCGGAGCCTTTTTACCACTCACAAATGCAAGGTAAGTTCTCACGTTTTTGCGTGCCTTCGCCGCAATTCACAGCTAAGTGCCAACAAAATTCTGCTCGTTCAAAAAAATGCCAACAAAATTCCAAAACGGTCTCTGTACATGTATGTGATAAATAAATTAATTAAAGGTTCACAATTTTGACGCTTCCAGTGGGGCTAGGGCCCGCCAAATCTTGGCACTTGGTACCACACCAAGTGTGCTAAGTTTTTTTTTCAAAAAAAAGGCGCAAAAAAATCTTGAGAGGACGTCCTGCTTAAGAAAAAGGAGCTTTGATGTTATGGTGGTTGGAAAGGACTACTAGTACCTTTGGTACTTTCTAGAGGCAGTTGAGAAATTGGTCTGCTCTTAAAGAAAACAACACAGTAAAATCTATACTTTTCTAAATCAAGTTGAATGAAAATAAAATTTATACCAAAAAATATTACTCAAAGAGATAAATAACGGCATGTTCGCTTGACAGGATTATGCACTGTTCTAGCAGGATTATACACTGCTGGCTGATTTTTTGTGAGAGAAAAACATTGTTCTAACTAGATTTAAGCCGGGTAAAAAGCCAAGCGAACATGGTATTTGTCGTGTGTTTGTCATTGACAACTTTTTATTTAAAAATATTTATATCTCAAAAAATATGTCTTAAGTAAATATTTTGAGTTCATTTTTAAAAAGTTTTCAAATGATCTCGCATGGAGACGCTAGCTAAACGAAAGAGATCTGCAATTTTGGAGGTCGCTAAATTTTCATTTGAAATTACTGAGGGCCCAAAAATATATTCTAAGATTAATGATTTTGATTTTTTTTATTTTTAAATCACCTCAGATGGAAAAAATAATCTAAATCAAAGTTGTAATACTCAAGGATATTGCAACTTTATAGTTGATGCTTTTTTAATTATGTTGAAACGAAATGTGACGTACTGTGCCTAATACACAGCAACACGGAAAGCGTAGCTTCAATCGGGTGCCCGGGTGTTTCGAAATCCGAAAACGTGCCAGTCAGTTTGACCTGAAACTAACAAGGAATGAAAATCATTAGATATAAAACTGAAACATGCCGGGTGAGACCAGACAGTTCCATATATACGGCCCTGAAGCCACTTACAACGACATACATCTATAGAAGCTGTCTGCCAACAAGTTTTATAGATCATTCAGCTAAAACAAACGATGATCACGTAAAGAGTTGATTACCGAACATGCATGCATAAGAAAGTACATATGAACGAATCATCATTAAATATGAATTAAAGCATAACCAACTCGGCTATCCAACCGAATTGGGGTCCATGATGAAGTAACACATAAGCAAACAAGATCAAACCAATGTAAAGCTTGTATCCGCCGCACGACACCTAACTTTATAAAAGCTCAAACGTAGTTAACATGCATGAACCCGCGACACGTAACAATCTAGATGAAACCAATTCGGCTATTATAAGTATAAGATCTATTTATGGGTATAAGCAATTACAAAAGCATAAATAAATCCATGAGAAAAGATGAAGACAAAGCCGAACCGTATCAATCTAGATTAGGAAAAAGAGTGTTACAAATATATAAAATATATATAAACATGTAACACGTAGTAACTTAATGAATCTACTAGATCTTGCCAAATCTAATAGAGTCGATAACTATCTTGCTTTTGCTAGGCATATCGAGCAAGCACCTGCCGCACGGTATCTACTCATACACAAAACGTAAGCGAAGACTTCTTGATTGTCAAGCAAGGATCCGCCGCACGATCATTGAAAACAAACAACACTACTTGTATCAACATCTAAATCCACCGCATGATACTAGACATGATAACAAGGTTGCCGGGACTTACGGAGGTCGACGGATCGATGGTTCCTCTCGAAGAACTCGACGACACGACAAAGGACTCGAAATTGACACGGGGCCGGTTGTATTGTATTGGTTGTGAACAGTTTTTACAATGGCCAAGGGTTTATATTTATACCCTGGTCGTGACATGAGTCCTAAAAAGACACGGTTACAAAATATTAAAGGAAAAACATGATATCTTTGACTTTAATTTCCTCCGGAGTCTTCATTGCCTTAATTGTCGCGGTCTTCATTGCCCGATCGGCCCTTTGCTTACTGTTTTTGTCGCTTCTTTAACGGAAAACCGCTCCTCCTTAGAATAACCGACCGCATGATCATTTAGCCGAACCTTTGGCGATTAGCCGACCGCACGGACATTTGCCGACTCTTTGGAAACTGGCCGACCGCACAGACGCTTGCCGAATGCTCTGAATTCTGTACTGGCCCACCTATCATCTTTCTGAGCATACCAAAATCCAGTGTTAACACATGCCCCCTCAATTTTGGGATAAAAATCATTTTATCCTGAAATTGACTACAAGCTCCTCCTTTTCCTCTAGGTCAACACTGTTTAACATCGCAGCCGCGCCCCAGAAAATCCAAGCCCTAACTGTTTATTGGATCTACTTCAACTCTTCAATGGCGACCCAGGATGAAATCCCAGAGGTAAGCTTCATTCGCCTCCACGCATTCGACAATTTTCAATTGATCTCTTTCTATTCCCCTGATTCATTCGTTTTTCCCGATTCCGTTATTCTTTGAAGGAATACAAGAACCATATTCTGATCCCTTATGCTGCACACCCCGATTCCTACCTCTTCGGTCCAATGGGAAATCCTAACCCAACCGAGATCATCGAGAAGGAAACTTCAAGAATCCCTTTCAAGTCTGGAGTCACCCCGCCAAATCAATGGCCAAACACTTTCAAGACTTGGCCGTTTCCCCCAATTGCTGGACGGCGGAACTGGTACAGAAGGATGCTAGAAAAAAGCAACAGCCATTGGGATGCTCAAGACATCAACCATTGCCTAGAATTATCCCTGTCAGAGACGCCTAGAAATGAACCCCTCCTGATAGCAGCTGCTCATTTCTAGTCTAATGCCGTCAACGTCTTTGTCTTCGGTCATGGTATGATGACCCCTACCTTGGCTGATGTCTTCATGATGACTGACCTGAATGTATCACAACCAGTATACATTTACAAGTATAAAAGCAAAAGCAGTCAGAAGGCTGTCAAATCTGGAGGTGGATGGGTTGGATACATTCAGACTTATATGAAAGCGTTTGGTGCCGTTTCTGACAAGGAATGTAGGGCCTTCATGAACATGTGGCTATGCAGGTTCATTTTCTGCGGAAAATCCAATGAACCAACCTTAAATCACATGATGATGGCTGATGATCTAGTTGCAGGCACATTAATCCCTTTGGGCAAATACCTCCTAGGATCTGTCTATCATATGATGCATCAGGTCACTGCTCAGATACACCATGGTAAGGAGATTTCTTGTGTGAGTGGTCCTTGGTGGTTCATCCAGATGTGGTTGCAGCTCTATATGCACCAGACAATGCCTGTGTCCCTCCAAAATTTGAGTTTCCCTTCAGTTAACTATGTTGAAGGCAGTGCAACAAAGGTCAAGAACTGCCAGACTTATGGAGAAGAAGCTTCTTCTATCAGTATTGACATGAATATTGGTCATCTTTTTAAGCTATTCTTCAAAGGTTTTAGCAATGTGCTTTGGCTTCCTTATAGAGAAAATGACAATCTGACCTTGCCTTGCAAATTCAGCTTTGAGTCTGGCTGTTCTGACAAGGTAGCTATAGAGATTTTCAAATCTTTTATCAAACCTTACATTTTTCCAGCCGAATTTCATCATGGGAGGTTAGTACAATATTCCTATGAATTCTACTATCCAAATATGACATCCAGGCAACTAAGATGTGGACAGTTGCCCCCAAGACTCTTCTTCTTCACAACCATAAAGTATAGGGAGCTGATCACAAGTGAAATAGAATCTAAGAAAGTTTTTGAGCTTGGATGGGACCTGCCAACATATGAACCTTCTCCATTTGGGATAGTGGATGCTGCTCACCCCTCCTTTGCTTCCTGGTGGCAAGAATGACACAATCACATCTTCAATACACAAGTACACTCTCTATGCCAGGATTTGCAACCCCAATTCGCTTCTGATAGTGAGGTAACCTTATTATATTTACTACCTTCTGCTTTGAATCCACTTCTTACCTTAACATTTAGTCATTATCAGGATTTTGAGCCCACTCCTATCACCAAAGTGGTTCAATATTTCACAGCTGGGCCTAACCCTACTTTGGGTTTTACTGCCCCAAATCTGGCAAGCTTCATGAAGACCCCTGCAATCTTAGCCACTACAGCCTCAGGAGGAGAAGGCAAGAGGAAGGCACTCGAGAATATCCATGTGTTCAGAAGGGTAAGATCCAAGACTGTTAAGCGGTCTCCCAAGGTATGAATCTCTTATTCAGCAATAAACCTCATCCAACATCAACTCTAATCATTTTATCTCAATTATTTCTACTGCAGCCACATGTTGATATTCCAAGATCAAGTAATGCCTCAACAACAGTGAAAATCCCTCCTCAAGCTTCTACCGAAGATGCAGAGACTCATGAAACTGAAGATACAGAAGCTCATGAAGCTGAAAGCACAGTTGTTCATGAAACTTTCCAACTCATTGGTATCATTCGGCTAATCACTTCTTTCCCTTCATATGACATATTTTTCTTGTTCTTATACTCTTATCATCTGTATTATTGGAAATAGATAAAATCCTAGATAATTTAGCAGAAGAGCACTCTTCTGGTCCAGCTCCAGGTTCATCATCCCCGGGTATTCAATCAAGCCTTCAATCAGAGCAAGACATCACCCATCCTGATGATCAACCAACACAACAGGTAATATTTTTGCCTCAAACCATTCTTTCAGTATACCTATCAGTCGGCTAACACTTCTCTCTTTCTCAAGAAAATCACCAAGCCGACCACCAGCTACTCTTTTACTGTCGAAGATTATATTAGCGAGAAAGGTGAAGAGGCTACTTCTCAGCAATCCCTGTCAGTGGAGAATCAAGCTCGGTTGAAAGACATAGCCAATCTGCTGAGCAAGGACATCAACATCATGATTCAAGATTCAGATCAGATAAAAGATCTTCTTGAGCTTATTAACCAAGATCTCCCTCCTGGTCTCAAGGCTTCTTTAGAATCTGCAGCCCATCTTGATGACCATTTTGCCATAGTAAAAAGAGCTAATAAAAACATGGCCTCCAGAGCTGTTTTGCAGAACAACAGGTCTCTTAAGAAACAAGAAGCCAAAGTTTTGCATTCCCAAATTCAAGCTGCTAAAAATTCACTAGCTACTTTGGAGCATGAATTGAAAGTTATGGAAGATGAAAAGTCCAAGCTTGAGGCTCAATTAACCAAACTGAATGCCAGAATTCATTCTCACATAGCCAAGATAGCAGATTTGCCAACCTCCATAAAGGCAACTTCATCAAGGATATCATTTGTCCTCAAAGAAGACCAACAGCTCAAGACAAGATTGTCCAATATTCAGAACTCCGAGGATGAAGACCAGAAGGTGTTGAATACTGTTAGCCGAATCAAAGCTGATGCTTTGGATGCTATCAATCAGCTTCTGAGCTAGCAAACATATGGCTTTATAACATTTTAACTATGATGTATTCCCTTTTCGAACAATCAAATATTCTTATCTCTACATACCTCTGTTTGCATGTGTTGACACCGTTTTTCGGCACGTGTGTCAAATGAGCTAAGACTTGCATTGATCGGTAGCCGTTTTCTATCGGCATCGGAAGGTCATCGGTCAATATTACCGATGAGAGTGAATGCTGCGAAAGGGATAAGTTTGTTGCCGATGGAAGCTAGACGATTCTTGCCGATAGGAGTTAATTGGTAAAGACAAGTTACCAGTGGAGGTGAAGGGTTGCCGATTGGAAGGTATTACCGATAAGGAGATGATGCCGATGGGCACAGGGTGACGTGGCGGTTGACGACAGCAGGGGATTGCCGATGGCAATAGAAGGAAGTTGCGGATTGAAGAGTCTGCCGATGGAAAGTTTCATCGAAGAGAAGACATAAGGAAACTGGTGATCTCATACCAGTATTGTTATAGAAGTTTGAGTCCGACTTTTGCATGAGTCATTTATTTCCTTAGAAATAAAGGTATTTGTTTAAGAAAATATTATTGTCCGACTCCTATGCGAGTCAGTTGTTTCCTTAAAAATAGGAGTTTTGTTTAGGAAAGATATGAGTCGTGTCTGTCTACAACTCCTTTTGCTGGGGTATAAATATGTACCTAGGGGTCGTGGAACAATCAATCCAATCATATATCAAACAAATCTATTATTCTTATTTACTTTTCAGCAATTCTACTTTTATCGCATTAGATATAGTTTGCCTACGAGTTCTTCAAGTCTCGACGGGCTGCATCTCTTTGATCTCCGTCAACCCTTGCAAGTTCCGCGTTTGAGCAAACTGAGCCTTGACGTCCGGGCGCATCGTTGTCGTCTCGTTCAGCTCTACTCTAGTTATCCTGATCAAGTTTGAGCCTTGACATCCGGGCGCATCGCCGTTGTCTCGTTCAGATCTTGTTCTAGTTATCGTCCTTGTCGATTAACTGGTCAAATCGACTGGGACGCCTTTGGATATCGAATTCGGGTATAAGCCCGAGGTGTTCGCAGATCCTGACGCTTTTTGTGTCAACACCTCTTTTGGCACGCCCAGTGGGACCAATTATACATCTATCATGGGTGATAATACCGACGTCAATCCGAGGAATGTCATTGAAGTCTCCGAAGCCGATCTGAAAGATGATCAGAAGTTGGCTATGGAGCGGGCTATGGAGGAGTACAAGCAATTATATCTGAAGTCCTTCAGCCTCAACAAGAGCGGCGAAGCCATCCAAAAGCAAGATCCACCGTTGCCGCGGCAGGTCACTTTCGACGCCAATCCTGGTAAATTGCAAGAGATGGTTAATTCTGCTTTAAATCAAGCATTAGTTAGCCACTCTAATGTGTTGTCCAATACTGTATACAATGCTGTCATGCAATCTTTTAAGGAAGGACATGCACCCCGTTAACCTGGATCGGCATCTATAAACCCATCGGCAGTTCCAATGACTTCTTCCACTCCTGTGGATCCGTCTGCCGATGTGGCTACGCCGCCAAGATCGAGCCCTGCAAGCGTCACTCTGTTGAATACAGATCTAGTGGCATCGGCAATGTCAGGACCCGCAGCTAAGAGTCAGCCAACTGCCATCAACTGGTGGGGATACGGTATGCCTCCAAATTCATCTGTTGATTCCAATCTAATCCAGGGTAATAGTACAACATGGAGCGGTCCTATGGCATCGGCAATGTCTTCGTAGCCGATGAATCTTACGATGCATTATGCTACGTCTGCTCCAAGTATGCAATTGCCGCCAGAAGAGCTTCATGTGGAGATACCTAAAATGCCTCTAATGCCACCATCGGCAAGTTCTTTACCAGTGCAGCAGGGTCCTGCAAATACGAGTCAGTCTATGGTTGCGGCAAATCCTCAAGCTGGAGTACCAAGGCCTCAAGGTAGTCTAATTATTGATTGCTCCAGAATATAGGAGCAACACGCTCCGATTAGCTATCAGCCATCGGTGAATTATATGTCGATGACTTACAATCCTGGTTGGACTGCTCCACCACCAATTCAACATCAGGTGGTACAACCCGAGTATCAATACTTGGCAAACACTCAAGGTGGAGCATCGGTACAACAACCGATGAATGTAATGCCACAACATAATCCAGTGAGTTTGCAAAGCTACCCATCGGCCGATCAGCCGATGCATAATGTTCAGATGACTGGTACTGCGCATGCACCAATTACTTCAAGCGCTTTGCCACCGAGACCCGAAGGGGCGCATCAGCCGGCTCCGCCGGTCAACGTCCAACCAATGAGTCGGCAAGAACAGGATGCGTACTGGGCCGATAAGATTGCCGAAGTGATGAAGGAACAATTCGGCATTAAACCCAAGGTTAACACATACTCTTATCGGACACCATACCCTCCGGGATACGATTTAATCCCTCTTCCAAATCGATAAAAGGTGCCGGATTTTACCAAGTTCTCTGGCCAAGATGACACGTCAACGATGGAGCATATCAACCGCTTCATTATCCAGTGTGGAGAAGCTTCAGGATATCAGCCGATTCAAGAAGTCATGACATCGGTGATGGTTGCCGATGACTGGAGAAAAGAAAATGCCGATTACTTAAGAGATCCGTCTAAGAAGGTTGAAAGGCGTCTAAGGTTTCAAGCTACCAAGTATGTGCTCCTTGACAATGAATTGTATTATCGGACAATTGATGGAGTTTTGCTCAGATGCCTTAGTAGAGAAGAGTCAAAAGAGTTGATGGGCGAGATCCATGATGGTGTGTGTGGAGCACATCAATCGGCATTCAAGATGAAGTGGATGATTAGGCGAAATGGATATTATTGGCCAACAATTCTTGAAGATTGCTTCAACTATTTTAAAGGGTGCCAGGATTGTCAGAGGTTTGGTAATGTCCAGAGGGCACCTGCATCGGCAATGAATCCTATAATCAAGCCTTGGTCGTTTAGAGGATGGGCTATTGATCTCATCGGCCAAATTTATCCACCGTCAAGCAAGGGGCATAAGTTTATACTCGTTGCTACCGATTACTTCACGAAATGGGTTGAGGCGATTCCTTTGAAGAAGGTGGCATCGGCAAACATGGTAGATTTTGTAAAAGAACATATTGTTTACCGATTCGGTATTCCTCAAACTATTACCACCGATCAAGGAACCATGTTCACATCGGGAGAGTTTGATGAGTTTGCTGTTGGTATGAGGTTTAAGGTATTGAATTATTCTCCTTATTATGCCCAAGCTAACGGTCAGGCTGAGACGACTAATAAAGGAGTTATTAAGCTTATCAAACGCAAGATTGAATAAAACCCTAGAAGGTGGCATATAGTGTTAAATGAAGCCCTATGGTCGTATCGGATGGCGTGTCATGGTGCAACCAAAGTTTCACCGTATCAATTGGTCTATGGACACGATGCTGTCCTGCCTTGGGAAGTTAAAACTGGTTCTAAGCGATTGTTTTCTCAAGATCAATTAACAGCCGATGAGTATGATACTCTTATGAAGGATGAGTTAGAAGACTTAGCAAGTCATCGGTTGGGGGCTTTGATCAGCATTGAAGAAAATAAGAAAAGGGTTGCCAGATGGTATGACAAAAAGGTAAAGATGAAAGAATTTGCCGATGGTGATCTGGTGTGGAAATTGATTTTACCGATTGGGACTAAGAGTTCTAAGTTTGGAAAATGGTCTCCTAATTGGGAGGGTCCGTTTTGGATAAGTCAGTCTGTTCATGGTAATGCATATATTTTGGAAACCCTCGAAGGAGTTGTGCTTCCCAGAGCAATCAACGGTAAATACTTGAAGAAATATTACCCTAGTATTTGGGTAGATGCATAAAATACCTGTTGGAATGCCGATGAAAGAAAATGCTATATAAGACATCGGCAAAAAGTGTGCTGGCGTTATATTACAAGCAAAATCAAGTATCAGTGTTACGCTTGCCGATACAATAGATTATAATGGATTACAACATGGATTGAATGGATGTTATCACACGTAGGCGAATCTAATTTGCTTCTTCTATCTCCCTGGTGTCATCATCGGCAGACCCTTCGACTGGCTTGATTTTTCTCTTCAGCAGGATAGCTTGTCGAGCGTTTGCATCTCTTTCTTGTTGCAGGGCTTTAATAGCATCGGGCAGTTGAGCTTTCTTTTGGTCGGCCGCGTCTAGGGCTTCATCGACTTTCTTCAGTTCAGCCAACAACTCTTCCTTTCTTGCCGATAAGTGGGTGATTTCTTACTCAAGATCGATGCTAGAGGCTTCTAAATGGCCGATGCCCTTGTGCTTTTCATCGGCAACTTGTTTGAATTGGAGCATTTCCTCTTCGAGCTTTGATTGAGCGGTTCTATCGGCAATACGATGAGAGGCCCGTTGGTATTGAAGTTGTCGGCTCTCAAGGAATGCTGCATGGAAAAGTATTTCTTCGATATCGGGAGGCAGACAACCTTGATTCTCCTTGAAAGTCACTTTCGCTGCAGAGGAATCTTGAACTAGGAGAGGTGTACTTTGTTACAGTGAAAGTAGCAATACTTCGAGCTTGGACTTGATGTCTGCCGATATAGGGCCTGAAGCTGGAGCAGAGCTTTCTTCATTTTCGTCTTCATCGGGGAGGTCGATGGCGAAGGAGAACAGGCTATCAGGGGAATCTTGGGTCTGAAAAGAAGAAAGTTAGAGTTTGCCGATCATAAGTTTATATTGCAAGTTTTATGATAGTCGGCTTACCATCTTAAAGCGGATTTCTTGCCTGAGACTTGGGAAGGCAGCTGGTATGGCATCATCTTGAAGGTTGGCAACGGTTGCTGATGAACTTGCCTCCGTAGGAGGAGCAGTTGGTGCTGGTGGTGTTGTTGCTGGTGCTGCCTCTGCTGTGGTGGCTGGCTCCTGTGGCGATGATGCCATCCTCTGGTCAGGGATTTCATCTGGTTTAGGTGCTGGTACCGATGTCGATGTTGTCTCCATTGTTGCACCTGGTTCCTGCGGCGGTGGTATCGTTTCCTGGTCGGGAGTTTCATCTGCTGGCTGCTCAGGAATGGACGCCAATGGTGGCTCTGCTATTGGTGCGTCAACAGGAGTTGGTGATGCAGCTGAAGTAGCTCGCCTCAAGCGTTTCTTCTTTGGAGCAGCAGTTGGTGAACCAGCCCGTTTCGGTTGCGAAGCTTGGGGGCATCGGTAGCATGAGTTGGAGAAGCTTGTACATTCGGAGCAGCTGCCGATGACCTCGTTGCCTGTAAAAGATATTTGGTGCAAGTTAAATGAAGTGAATGTTGCCGATGAGAGTTTGTAATCGGTATAAGTGAAATAAAAACTTACTGCAAGAGCTGGCGCTAAGATGGCAGCAGCAGCCGATGGAGTAGCGATGGTCTTTGCAGGTGTTGGCTTAGGCTTGAGGGTAACCTTAGGTACCCTTTGAGGTGTGAAGGCAGCTAATGTAGGAGCCTTGTTGCCGATGATTGATGTGGGGTTCATTATTCAAAGATTGAAGTGCTTGCCGCTCTTGCTCATTCGGGGGATTGGATCATCAACCTATTAAGTAAAAGAGGGTCAGATGCCGATAGTAGAAGTAAATAATAAGAAATGCATTAGAGTGAAGAACTTACTGCATCATCGGGAATGATGTGATCGGCGTCGATCAAATGCCGATAGTAGTGCGATGATTTGGTGAACAGTTGGCTTCTCCATTCTTGCCACCAAGATTTGTATGACTCCATGATAAAAGATGTTGGTGCCTAGGAGGATAGGTCGATGTTTGATGTATCGGCATGGGGAGAAAGATTGATAATCCTATTCCAATCCATGGCACTGGAGATAATTTCTCTTGGCTTTATCACGTTGGCGTAGCTGAGTTTGATCGGTAATTGACCGAATGCCAACTGCCTTGCTGTTGCCGATGGATAATAGAACTCATAAGACGTAGGAGCGTTCTTCCCGGTTCCAAAGATGTTGACTGGAATGGCTCGGGGAACAATACTAGCCTTCATGATTGTTTCATTCTGCGGTACGTTCCAATCGGTAAGGTTGAATAACATGGGGAATCGGTTGTTATCATCAACATAAGGCCACCAAAGCCGTTCTGCAGCAGGGATTCCGTTGTAAAGCTTTTGAAAGAACCTGCCAAATTGATCTGCATTGGCATCGGTTCCTGGTAGCACTATAATAGCTTCCCCAAA
Organism: Microstegium vimineum; assembly: GCA_022036555.1. Lineage (NCBI taxonomy): Eukaryota > Viridiplantae > Streptophyta > Magnoliopsida > Poales > Poaceae > Microstegium > Microstegium vimineum. Next base: position 58,193,964 of record CM039122.1, read on the forward strand.
ATTGAGTGGGGGACGAGTTGCCGATTCGTCATCATCAAATTCATAGTCCTCTGATATATCCCTTGGGAATTGCTGATTGAACAAGTCGAATTGGAGGGCCTTGTACATGTGTGCGTTTAGCCACATGTTTATGAACCACCAAGGACCCCGAGGTTGCCGATGGACTCGCCTAGCAATAGCTTCCTGGATACTTGGTGCAGGAGGTGGTATACTGATCCAAGGAGGTATCGGCCGAGAGGAAGTCTTGCTCCATCGGTCAGAAGCTCTGCTACGGGAAGGTACATGGTGGTAGGTTCGACTATTCTGCCACAGAAGATAAACTTTTCTAACCACATGTTCAGGAGGGTGGCGTGCTCCCTCTGACCTACCGATCCAGTCTTTTGGTTCTCTCGGATGTATCCAGTCCAACCGTCAATATTGTGTGTGTTCACTTTATACTCAGCTTTCCTACCGAAAAGGTTGGAGGGATCGGCAGAAGAGACATCGAGGCCGGTAAGCATATGCACATCGGCAAGGGTAGGAGTAGCTGGTCCGTGTCTAAATAAAAAGGCATTCATTGTATCGGACTAGAGATAAGAAGCGGCTATCATCATATTCTCATTCTTTGCCATATCGGCAATAGAGAGTCTAATGCACTGATCTAGGTTGCGCTCTGCCCAGTAAACTTGATGTGTTCTGATTATTCTGAGATACCAGTTTTTCCATCCCTTGGTGGGTTTGGGCCATGAACAGAAAGCATCTTTCCATAATCCTAGGCTAAAGCACTCAGATCTGAAAGGAATGCGGTTGGTTTCTACGTTGATCAGATTGGTGGGATCGGTGTTTCCCATTGGGCCTAGGCAGTTAAAGTTGGATTGCTCAATGGGGATTACTACCTTGTTGTACATTTCCTAGGTTTCGGGAAAAATCAAAGAAAGAAAGGGGAAAAGGATTACGAAGTTGATGCGGAAAAGAAACTTGCAGAAGATGAAGCAAGAAGGGAGCAGATTTACTTTGGGAACTTCGAAGTTGATTGCCATTGAAGTTGTTCGTGCTCTGTTTGAGGAAGACGTCGTTGCTTGGGTTGCCGGAGGTGTTCTTCAGAGCCGCCGCAAAGGTTGAATATGAGGGCAAATGAAAGTGAAAGTGGGCTCAGGGTGAAAAATAGATTGGATGGTGGTAACTTTTATAAGTCTAGTCAGGGGTATTTTGGAATTTTCTTCGCACTGAGCAGGAATATGGAAGGGTATGCAATAGGTATGCGTGGCAATCGAGGAGATATGATTGGGCTTACAATTGTTCGCGCTACAGTCACGGAATTCTATTGATAAATTGCGATTTTTACGCGCGGTAATCGAGGAGGTCATGCAAGTATCTTGGAGGGAAAGGTTACAGTAGAGAAAATTTCGGCGCGTAAAATATTCTACACTCCGAAATTGGGGGGCATTGTTGACACCGTTTTTCGGCACGTGTGTCAAATGAGCTAAGACTTGCATTGATCGGTAGCCATTTTCTATCGACATCGGAAGGTCATCGGTCAATATTACCGATGAGAGTGAATGCTGCGAAAGGGATAAGTTTGTTGCCGATGGAAGCTGGACGATTCTTGCCAATAGGAGTTAATTGGTAAAGACAAGTTACCAGTGGAGGTGAAGGGTTGCCGATTGGAAGGTATTATCGATAAGGAGATGATGCCGATGGGCACAGGGTGACGTGGCGGTTGACGTCAGCAGGGGATTGCTGATGGCAATAGAAGGAAGTTGCGGATTGAAGAGTCTGCCGATGGAAAGTTTCATCGAAGAGAAGACATAAGGAAACTGGTGATCTCATACCAGTATTGTTATAGAAGTTTGAGTCCGACTTTTGCATGAGTCATTTATTTCCTTAGAAATAAAGGTATTTGTTTAAGAAAATATTATTGTCCGACTCCTACGCGAGTCAGTTGTTTCCTTAAAAATAGGAGTTTTGTTTAGGAAAGATATGAGTCGTGTCTGTCTACAACTCCTTTTGCTGGGGTATAAATATGTACCTAGGGGTCGTGGAACAATCAATCCAATCATATATCAAACAAATCTATTATTCTTATTTACTTTTCAGCAATTCTACTTTTATCGCATTAGATATAGTTTGCCTACAAGTTCTTCAAGTCTTGACGGGCTGCATCTCTTTGATCTTCGTCAACCCTTGCAAGTTCCGCGTTTGAGCAAACTGAGCCTTGACGTCCGGGCGCATCGTTGTCGTCTCGTTCAGCTCTACTCTAGTTATCCTGATCAAGTTTGAGCCTTGACATCCGGGCGCATCGCCGTTGTCTCATTCAGATCTTGTTCTAGTTATCGTCCTTGTCGATTAACTGGTCAAATCGACTGGAACGCCTTTGGATATCGAATTCGGGTATAAGCCCGAGGTGTTCATAGATCCTGGCGCTTTTTGTGTCAACACCTCTTTTGGCACGCCTAGTGGGACCAATTATACATCTATCATGGGTGATAATACCGACGTCAATCCGAGGACCAATTATACACCCACACGGAGGCGGTTACCTTCAGGGGCGAAAGGGATGATGCTCGAGGAGAGTTGGAGAAGATTTCCAAGCAATACGACATCGACCAACTCGAGTGGGAGAACCAGTGGAAGCAGTTCTGCGACGCCATCACTGGTCAGTGTAAACAAATCCATTTCATTTCTTCCCTTTCTTCTGATTCATCTATTCATCCGATTGGTGTTCCATCTTTTCAGCGCTTTCTGCAGAGGTCGAACGCCTGAAGATTGCGGTGAACAAGATCGCTGACAAGGTGAACGCCCAGGGAGAAACTGCCGAGGCACGCCTTGATGATGCGGACGGTCATATAGATCAGACCGTCATCCAAGGTGTGCACCACGACGTAGCCCTGGGGTTGGCGGCAATGTCCACCCAGACTAATGAAGACTTCTCCGTCATGCCAGTCGGCTTCCGCGGTGGCAGGCCTGTGGAATATGTTGAGGACATTGACGATCTTCTGGAGAGCTATGAGGATCATGCAACTGTCCTTGCCCAAGCCACCAATGCTCAGTCTGTCCTCAACAGACTGTTTGATGAGTAGTTTGTACTTAGGAATCATGTAAAAACCACTTGTCTTATAAAATAGTATCTATGATTTCCACCTGTTTTTCCTTCATGAATATTTCTGATAAATCTGAGGAATGTTGCCTGAATCTGTATGACATCGCTTTGACTGTGTTTAAATTTTTTGCTCTAAAGGCGACACATACCGTGTCGGCTATTCTCTAAACTCTTAGAGTATTTTTTCGGCTAAAGGCGATGCTCATACATCAGCTATTTCGTGCACAGAACTCCTTAAATTTACTTATGCACCAACCTCAACACTGGGATAAAATTTCTTAAGAAATCTTCCATTAATAGCTCTAGTAAATTCTTCTCCTAGCAAAGTTTTCAAAATATACGCATTACCAGGTGCACACTTTACTATCCAAAAAGGTCCTTCCCAATTTGGAGACCACTTGTCGAAGGCTTTATCTTTTGCTCCAATCGGCAATACAGTCTTCCAAACCAAATCTCCTTCTACAAATTGCTTCTCTCTAACCTTTCTGTTATAATATTTGGCAACACGCAATTTGTTCTTCTCAATATTTTCCAATGCTTTGAGACGAACCAAATGTAAATCCTCCAATTCATCCATCATTAGGTCCTTATAATCTTATTTCCTAAAATCATTTTGCAATGTAACTCGCCTTGAACCCGATTGCAGCTCCCATGGTAACACATCATGATGCCCATAAACCAACTCATAGGGAGATGCCTGAGTAGACCCATGACAAGCCATTCGATAAGCCCATAAATCCTCATTAAGAACCGAATGCCACTTCTTTGGTTTTTCATCAATCTTCTTCTGAATAATTTTAATCATGATCTTATTTGATGCTTCAGCTTGGCCATTAGCTTGTGCATAATAAGGAGAAGAATTGTATAATTTAATTCCCATATTTTCAGCAAAATCACAAAACTCAGATGAAGTAAATTGAGTTCCTTGATCTGTTCTTATAGTTTGAGGAATTCCAAACCTGTGAATTACATGCTCCTTAACAAAATTGATCATGTTTTCTGATGTAACCTTCTTCAAAGGAATAGCTTCAACCCACTTTATAAAATAATCAGTAGCTAACAACACAAACTTATGTCCTTTGCTAGAAGGAGGATTAATCTAACCAATTAAATCCATGCCCCATCCTCTAAATGGCCAAGACTTGATAATTGGGTTCAAAGCCGATGCTAGAGCTCTTTGAATGTTGCCAAATCTCTGACAATCTTGACACCCCTTGTAATATTCAAAGCAATCTTCAAGCATGATCGGCCAAAAATAATCAGTTCTTCTAATTATCCACTTCATTCGGTAAGCCGATTGATGTGCACCACACACCCCTTCATGCACTTCATACATTAGCTCTCTGGCCTCTCCTTTACTCAAACACTTGAAGAGTACCCCATCTATAGACTTATAGTACAAACTGATCATCAAGGAGCACAAACTTGAGGGCTTTGTATCTGAGCTTTCGGGAAACCTTCTGTGATGGATTCTTTAAGTAATCAGTAACTTCGTTTCTCCAGTCATCAATTACCCGATCCTCATCCAAAGTGCTAATCTCTTGATCCTCTCGGTATCTCGAGGCAGCCTGAGCTAGTTTATTTGCTTCTTCATTATGCCCCCTAGGGATATGATGCAAGGTTGCCACTTGGAAATTCTTCAAAAGCTCTCGGCATTCTTCATAATATTCCCTTAATACATCATTCTTGCACTCATATTGGCCGATCAGTTGGTTAATTACCAACTCAGAATCCCCGAAGATCTCAACAGCGACGACCTTTATTTCAGCAAGAAACCGAAGTCCTCTAAGTAGTACTTCATACTCTGCTTGATTGTTAGTAACACGAAACTCAATAGGGATAGCATACTTTAAAATCACTCCTCGTGGAGAAATCAAGAGAATACCAGCACCACCACCTTTGGTACAAGATGAACCATCAAAAAACAAAGTCCAAGGTGCAATATCTATCATGTTAGCAGAAGGATCACGGTGTTGGGTAATAAAATTAGCAATAATTTGACCCTTTACTTCTTTTGCCGATTTGTATTTTAACTCAAATTCTGATAAAGCCAAAATCCATTTGCCAATTCTTCTGTTTAAAATTGGCATTGATAACATATGTTTTATTACATCAAATTCAGAAACTACCACGCATTCGGCATTCAACAAGCAGTGCCGAAGTTTGGTACATGAGTAATACACACACAGGAAAAGTTTCTCCATAGCCGAATACCTTGTCTCTGGATCTAACAGCTTTCGGCTAAGGTAAGCTATCACTCTTTCCTTTCCTTCAAACTCTTGCATGAGGGCCGACCTTATTGTCAGGCTATCGGCCACCACGTACAACTTAAAAGGCTTGTCAAGCTGTGGAGGTGCCAACACAGGTGGCGCCTTCATGTATTCTTTGATCTCATCAAAAGCCTTTTGTTATACGTCACCCCATACAAATTCTTGATCCTTTTTAAGCTTTAACAGTGGAGAGAAAGGCAAAACTTTTTCTGATAAATTAGATATGAATCTCCTTACAAAATTAATCTTGCCGAGCAATGACTGCAACTCTGTGACATTAGTTGGAGACACAACCTTGTCTATTGCTTCCATGCTTTTCTTACCAACTTCGATCCCTCCTTTATGGACTAGAAATCCTAAAAACTCACCAGCCGAGACCCCAAAGGCACACTTGTTCAGGTTTATCTTCAAACCATGCTTCCTAGTGCACTCTAAAGTCTTCTTTAAATTGGCTAAGTGTCCACCGTGATTTCTAGACTTAACCACCACGTCATCAATATAGATCTCCACGATTTTGCCGATCAACTCATGAAAAATATAGTTCATGGCTCTCTGATAAGTTGCACCAGCATTCTTTAAACCAAAAGTCATGAAGACCCACTCAAATAATCCAATATGACTAGGACATTTGAAAGCTGTTTTTGAAATATCCTCTATTGCCATAAAGATTTGGTTATAGCCAGCATTACCATCCATAAAGCTGATGACTTCATAACCAGTTGCTGCATCGACAAGCAAATCGGCAACCGACATTGGGTAACCATCCATTGGCGTAGCTTTATTGAGATCCCTAATGTCGGTGTTTCGACCCTGGGGGTCGATCACCAACCAGTAAATTTGTTTATTGCGTGCTCCCTCTCCCAGATGTGATGCAAGAAGAACACAATATTTATCCTGGTTCGGGCAAAGAAGGCCCTACGTCCAGCAGGGAAGGAAGGATTGTATTATCTTGCACTGAAGTGCTCGTACAGGGGGAAGTACAAGCTGGCTTACACGGATGAACTCGGGGGGGTCGAGGCCTAAGGCTAGCCGGGCTATCCTAGGTGGCTCGGTTGATTGCTTGAGATGTTGATCAAGCAATCATTGGTTTGTGTTGTGTTCGGATATGGCTCTCTGTTGCGTATGCTAGTGAGCTCGCTGCGAGTGCCAGTGGGTGTCACTTAGATGGTTGCAAGTGCAAACATATGCCTTGTTGTTCTCTCTTCTTTCCTACTATCCCAGCGTCCCCTTTTATAGACTAAGGGGAGGGTTGAGAGTACAGGAGCCCTAGTTCGTATCGATATGGGAGGCGCGTCCATGGCACCATGCTTGCGATGGGACATCGATTGCTATAGCGGCATGCTCTTCCTGTCCTTCCGGTGCTCCGGGGCATGGTGATGACGGACTGGTCGCTGTCGAATGGCATGGCGTGGAACGATTGGTCTCCTGTAGATGAGTGCGAGCTCCGCAGTTGAAGCGGGACGGAGCGGACGGGTTCCATGCCGTAGTGGTTGGAGATGAGGGTCGAGCCCCGGATCGAGGAGTATCGAGACCTGCAAGATCCTGACGCATCCCCGAAAACACGGTCGAGGGTTGTCCCATTCAAGATTTGAGGGGGTGCTTTCGGCCTCCGTACTCAAGGCGTGGCTACAGTGGCCGCATGATCAACGGATAACCCGGGTATGGGTGACGAGTTGATGGATTTGACTGAGGTACCGGGTTCCCATGGCGTTAGGCGAGAGCAAGTAACAACATGGGATCCCCTTTACCCCATACTGGGAGTAGATGAGCTGATCGAGCCTCCTGATCGTGGGGCATTCGATCGACCCCCTGTCCGTTACTCGAGGGGTTGAGGTCGAGGGGGATTCGATTGATCCCTCTTCCGTCACTCGAGGGGTCGAGGTAGAGGGGGATTCGATCGTCCCCTCTTCCATCACTCGAGGGGTTGAGGTAGAGGGGGATTCGATCGATCCCTCTTCCATCACTCGAGGGGTCGAGGTAGAGGGGGATTCGATCGATCCCTCATTCGTCACTCGAGGGGTCGAGGTAGAGAGGGATTCGATCGATCCCTTTTCCGTAGCAGATCCTGCTCACTGTCTCTCCAGTAATGGACCGGCCCATGACCGGTCATGCTTGATGGGGAGGTAGGATGGCTTTTGGATTTTGCCTGGATATTAAGAACTAGATAGTCATGGATTAGGGTACCCCTTACCTTTGTACCCGACACCTAAAGTCAATGCAGTCCCTCATTTTTCCATTCTTTTTGTATACCGGAACTATGCTCGAAATCCACTCTGCATATCTACATGGCCGAATGAAATTTGCTTCTATTAATCTTTCAACTTCCTTTTTCACATCGGCCAGTACCTCCTCTTTGAAAAAATTTCGTGGAGGTTGTTTGTAAGGACGATACCCAGGCTTAATCGGAAATTGATGCTCAACAATAGAACGATCCAGTCCAGGCATCTTTGTGTAATCCCAAGCAAAACAATCTCTGAACTCATTTAGAAGGTCTATCAATTCTAATCTATACTCTGGGTTCAAATTAGCACTGATATACATCGGCCTTGGTTTGACATCATCACCAATATTTATTTCCTCTAGCTTATCGGCCGACATAAAGCCACGTCCCAATTTTCCTTTGTTGCCATCGATCGGGTTCCCCATTAAAAATTGCTTTGAGAGCCGACTGCTTGGATCGGCTGTTGATCCTTGTTGAAAACGTTCATAGGACCTTCTTCCCATACTCTCCCAGAGAAACAATCAACGACATCATATTCCCAGTAAGTAGGCTCTGTAGCAGCAACACTTACCGAATCATTAGCATGAACTACCTCAACATCATCTCCAATCCACTGAATGAGAACTTGATGCATGGTTGAAGGTATGCAGCAGTTAGCATGGATCCAGTCTCTCCCTAAAAGAAGACTGTATGCCCCCTTGCCATCGATGACAAAGAAAGTAGTAATCAAGGTTTTTGATCCAATCATCAACTCAATGTACACAGCTCCTCGGGTGTTAGAAGGATTGCCAGCAAAGTCCCTAAGCACCATGTCAGTTTTTAGCAATTCCTCATTGGTCATCCCGAGCTTCCTAAAGGTGGTATAAGGCATAATATTGATGGCAGCTCCCCCATCAACAAACATCTTGGTCAGAGGCTTGCTATTGACGTACCCCTTCACATAAAGTGGCTTCAAATGTCGATGTTTGGCCGGTTTATCGAAAACTGCCCGTTCAGTTAGGACAAGTTGGGCCATCGGATCATGATACTCACTCTCATCGAAATCTGAGTACACTTCTTCTTGGATATCCTGGTTTTCCGGAGCTAAGAACTCTAATGGAATAAAGAAAGCCATACACGTATCAGCCGACTGGTCTTGCTTGTTAGGCTTTTTCCTTAGGACGCCACACTTGTTTCTTTTCGGCAACTGTCTGTGATAACTCTTTGTTCCTCAAGCGTTGTACCCTTCTTTTCTAGCTCTTCCTCAGCCCTGGTGGACACCATTGTCCTTTCTGCCACACGTACTCACGGTGCTCTTCTTCCTCAGCGCCTTCTTCATAATGGATCCACCCTTGATCGGCAAATCTCTTGCTTCGCCGATTTCCAGAGCTGTCCATTTTTACACGCCGATCGTCCTCAGTAAAATGTGCTCTAAGCCTTTCATGGACCAGACGGCGGTTGGTCCGAGACTGCCTGTACTCTGAATATTGATCACTGCATTCAGGGCAATTATCTTTAGTAGGCAGCTTCAAGCCTTCATTCCAACAATGTTTAAAGAACGAGTATCCCCAATGAGATTGTTCCTGCTCTCTCATGTACTCTTGCTCCCTCTGGTACATCTCTTCCTCGTACCTCTGATGTTCCTCCATGAACTCTTGTTCCTCGTAATACCTTCGCTTTCGATACCGTTCTTGCTCCCGTCGTCATTTGTTCAAAAGAATCCGTGTCGTGACTCTGGGCTTGGAAGCTTCCCCTCTCTCGGCTCGGCCATTTTGGAACTGAGCCTATTGCTGAAACTATTCATTTGTAATTTGCCGATCAGGGTCAACAACACCAGTTTTCTTAGCTCTGTCTGAGGTTAATACTTTCACCTTGCCCTTATCTTTGGAGTTTTCCATAGCAATCATGTTCACGGAGAAAGATACTGTGTTTTGTGCAAAAGGATTAGCATCAATTTTCATCTTCCCATCAAATTTCAGATGCCCTTCCTGAATAGCTTTCTGAATCCACATTCTGAATACTCGGCAATCATTGATGGAATGAGAATTGGTATTGTGGTAACCGCAAAACTTTTTATCTCTCACCCCTTCAGGGCGCAGCATGGGGTGCCCTTCCGGCAACTTGATACGTCCTTCTTTGAGCAACATCTCAAATAGCTTGTCTGACTTGGAGACATCAAAGTCGTACGTGCCCTTCTGCTGCCTCAACCAGCTTTGACTGACCTGAGTTGGTTCCTTCCCCCAGACCAATTCGGTTGCGGCTATTTCATCTTCATCATCGTACTTGCTGCTTCTTCCAGGAAACTTTGATACATCTCATTAGCCACATCAATTTTCTGGAAACAGTTGTCTCTCCTGAACCCTTGAGCCTGATTGCTCATCATGGCCAACCGCTGCGACAGTTGACCAAGGTCATCGAAGTCCATACCGAACAGCTTCTCTCTGACATTCGGTTGCATGCCCGCTATTGCCATCCCTGACAACTGGTCATCTGGCAGGTTTAAGGAATAGCAGAGGTTTTTAGTCTCCCTGAACCTGCGGAGATACTCCTGGGGTGTTTCATTGGCTCTCTGCTTCAAGCTCATAAGGTCAACTAGTTTCTTCTCATTAGTGCCTGTAAAGAAATATGAATGAAACTTCTGCTCCAATTCTGCCCATGTACCAATGGAATTAGCCGGCAGAGACGTGAACCACGTGAAGCCGGCCCTGTCAGAGACAACGGGAAATACCGAATCCTCCAAGCTTCATCAGCGGACGCCTCTCCAAGCTTCATCAAGTATCGGCTGATGTGCTCTATGGTGCTAGTATCATCCTGACCAGAAAACTTGGTCAGGTCTGTGGGAGGTTTTACTCTCGGAGAGAGTGCAACTCGGTTATACCACTCTGGATAAGGGGGCTTGTATGCATAGGACTGGCTCTTTGGCTTTAGGCCAAACTGATTCTGCATCATATCCGCCATCCTGTTCATGATAAGGTCAATATTCGAATTGGGAGCTCCATGTGTCTGCCCTTCAAAAGCCAAACCTGCAGAGTTCTTATACCCCGGATTTGGGAAAGAGTCAACAACATTGTAATCGGCAAACTACTGATATCCGTCTCCATACATATTTTTCTCCAACTTGTTCGCAGCTGGAGACACCTTGAAAGCCGATTGTGGGACGTTTCCTGATGCGCCGAACGCGAGTTGGCCATATGTTATGGGCGGTTGCTGCTTCTGGTGATGAGTCATCCCACCTTGGTCCATGTCAGGCGCTCCGCTACTCTCAACAGCTTTCTCCCGGTGCTTAGGCACATGGAACAATGTCGGTCCTTGCATTGGACCAACAACTTCTTCGAAGTATTTATCAGCAGATGGACCGAAAGTACTGACCATGATTGTGCGAAAGGTATTCAAGAAAGTTGTATGATGATTTCTCATAGTTTCACTCATGGCCTTGTAAACTATTTCAGTCATCTTCTGAGCATCTTCCTCTTCGGTGTAATTAGTCTGATGATGAAGAAGAGTCCTTGGGAGTGACTGTTTCTGAAAAACCTTGTTGCTTTTGCTCTTTGAAAAAGACATCAAGCATTTACGTTGAAACTCATCACATGCTTGCTGGACAATATTCCTCAGGTCTTCTGGCAACTCGTCCATAGTCACGTCCAGAACCTGGCTATTGTCAATTTCAACCATCTTGAGATGTAACGTCCCACTGGGCGTGCCAAAAAGTGTGTTGACACGAAATATGACGCACTGTGCCTAACACACAGCAAGCCGGAAAGCGTAGCTTCAATCGGGTGCCCGGGTGTTTCGAAATCCGAAAACGTGCCAGTCAGTTTGACCTGAAACTAACAAGGGATGAAAATCATTAGATATAAAACTGGAACATGCTGGGTGAGACCAGACAGTTCCATATATACGGCCCTGAAGCCACTTACGACGACATACATCTATAGAAGTTGTCTGCCAGCAAGTTTTATAGATCATTCAGCTAAAACAAACGATGAGCACGTAAAGAGTTGATTGCCGAACATGCATGCATAAGAAAGTACATATGAACGAATCATCATTAAATATGAATTAAAGCATAACCAACTCGGCTATCCAACCGAATTGGGGTCCATGATGAAGGAACACGTAAGCAAACATGATCAAACCAATCTAAAGCTTGTATCCGCCGCACGACACCTAACTTTATAAAAGCTCAAATGTAGTTAACATGCATGAACCCGCGACACGTAACAATCTAGATGAAACCAATTCGGCTATTATGAGTATAAGATCTATTTATGGGTATAAGCAATTACAAAAGCATAAATAAATCTATGAGAAAAGATGAAGCCGAACCGTATCAATCTAGATTGGGCAAAAGAGTGTTACAAATATATAAAATATATATAAACATGAAACACGTAGTAACTTGATGAATCTACTAGATCTTGCCAAATCTAATAGAGTCGATAACTATCTTGTTTTTGCTAGGCATATCGAGCAAGCACTTGCCGCACGGTATCTACTCATACACAAAACGTAAGCGAAGACTTCTTGATTGTCAAGCAAGGATTCGCCGCACAATCATTGAAAACAAACAACACTACTTGTATCATCATCTAAATCCACCGCATGATACTAGACATGATAACAAGGTTGTCGGGACTTACGGAGGTCGACGGATCGATGGTTCCTCTCGAAAAATTCGACGACACGACAAAGGACTCGAAATTGACACGGGGCCGGTTGTATTGTATTGATTGTGAATAGTTTTTACAATGGCCAAGGGTTTATATTTATACCCTGATCGTGACATGAGTCCTAAAAAGACACGGTTACAAAATATTAAAGGAAAAACATGATATCTTTGACTTTAATTTCCTCCGGAGTCTTCATTGCCTTAATTGTCGCGGTCTTCGTTGCCCGATCGGCCCTTTGCTTGTCGTTTTTGTCGCTTCTTTAACGGAAAACCGCTCATCCTTAGAATAACCGACTGCATGATCATTTAGCCGAACCTTTGGCGATTAGCAGACCGCACGGACATTTGCCGACTTCTTTGGAAACTGGCCGACCGTATAGACGTTTGCCAAATGCTCTGAATTCTGTACTGGCTCACCTGTCATCTTTCTGAGCATACTAAAATCCAGTGTTAACAAATTAAAATAATTTAAAGCATGTAAACCATGTTTTAAATACACAAATTTTGAAATTTTTATTTTTTAAAAAAAATAAATGAAATCGGATGGAGAAAAAAAACTACAAAAAAATTGTAGTACTCAAAGAGATCTAAAACATTTTGGTTTAAACTTTTTAATTTGAATTCATTTGGGATCTCAAATATGAATTAAAATAATTGCTAACTTGAATACAAAAGGATGTATCATACACTTGCTAACTTGAATACCGACGGTGATGTTTGTTTCGCTGAAATTTGGCTTATACTAAATGTTTCTGCTAATTTATTGTGAGAGAAAAATATTATTCGTTTATTGAAAAGGGTTGTTGAAGTAGTGCTGACGAATAGGGCCAAAATGCCAAGAAAGCAAAGCGTGAGGCATATTTCGGGTGGGAACTTGTGACAATGACCGTGAGGGCTTGTCCTGTGGGCTTCCTGGGTTTTAAAATATTCTTTGTTGCTATTTTTTCTTGCCTGGTTTGCAGATTTGTAAGTTTTAACTCATCTCCCGTTGATTTCTAGAGACAAAAGTACAAACTTATTCTAGCCGTCTGTTAAAAAAGGTTTCCTTAATAGTGTTGCATTGTGAACAACACATCACACTATCACATGTCACACCAGTAGACTCATAAGATTTGATTCATCTCAATTTCTTGTTTTGGGTGATGAAAAGTAAAGCACTTAAGCACTCCAGTATCAGACCCCACATACCCTTCTTCAATCTTCACCTTGTTGTGGTCAGGCATCTTTTGCTTTGGAGAAGAACTTGACAGCTGAAAACGATGGAAGATGACTGAATGCACTTCTTAAACTGCCCTGAGTTTGGTGCATTCAAGCAGTACTCCTATGGTCCTCTTTATATATAGAGGTTCTACAAGAGGTCAGTGGTCAATTGGGAATGGGATGCCTCAAGGTTATTATTCTCGGAGATCAGAGTGTTATCAGAGTTTCCTATAGGGTTAGGAAAAGAAATGGAAACCATAAGGGTTCATTTGAAGAAGCAGTCCATTGAAGACTTGTGAATAACGGCCTCTTCAGGGATGAACAATGCAAGTTAGCCTCAAATGTACGTATTGACCATATTTTGAACTACTCAGCCGGTTTATCAACCATATTTCAGTTTATTTTCTGTCACAGAGCACTATTGAATTAGCTGAAATCAACTTGTAGTTTAAAAAAAACACTATTTTAGCAACCAAGGAAACTTGGCATGCACCTACAAGGAAAAGTGCACCAAGTCATACTTGAAAATTGCCATGTCATGGAATGTTTACTGAAAGATAGCGCCTACTACTCCCTCCATCCCTAAATAAAAGTCATTCTCACTTACTGAGAAGTCGATTTTTTAAACTTTGACCAATTATATATAAAATAATATAAATATTTATAATATATAATTAATACCATTGGATAGGTCGTTAAATGTACTTTTATAATAAACTTATTTAGAGAAAAAAATGTTGCATTGAGAAAGTTTGATCGAACGACTTCTTTTTTTTTTACGGAGAGAGTTCGTACATACGCCCTCTTGAAGTTAAAAGGTGAGTTGCTTGTTGCACAAGGCTTACTGCTTAGACTCACTGTTGACCAGTCTTACAAGTCTATACTCCCTTCGTACTAAAAAAAGTTGTTGTTTAGGATAAGGTCTTAGTCAAACATTGAGAATATAAATTATGAATAATTTTTAAGTTGTTGAGTTTGAAAATATAAAAATCATATCAATAGATTTGTTTTGAAAAATATTTTTATAAAAATATACATATATTATATTTCAATAAATATTACCGCGTCGTTTTATAAAACGACAACCTTTTTAAGTATGAAGGGAATAGTAGTTTGTGAAAACTCGTAACGCTGAATGCATGACTTGACCGGACAGTGTTGAGACTTGAGAGTGCCAGCGTGACTGCTGCCCTGTGTGTTTGAAGTCATCCCAGGTATCTGATGCCCGCCCCATCACTGGTGAGCATGCATGCAACACGAACGACCGCACCATACGTATCTCTGTTACGCGGAAACGGGGACTCGGCTGTTCAACGAAAAATATGCCCCGTTTCAGCGTACGTCCTCGAGACATTAATTATTGGCTGATGAAGAAGACCGTTTACGTGGCCAGCTTGTTGGAATGGTTCAAGTGCTGCTACTCAACTTGTTCGCCGCCCAAAGAGATGCTAATAAGCAAAGAGGAACATCTTTACGCGCTTGTACATGCATATGCACCATGTAGTACGTACAGTTCCATAGGAGCTAGTATCATTTAGCTTCCTCAGCAAGTCATCAGCAGGAAAAAGAACAGAGCACCCATTCAGGTGTCTCATGCATGCATACAGCATCTAATGTGTGGAAAAAAAAAGTGACTTCCAGTGATGTGATGCGTTGATCTATGGTTGCGCTCCAAATGTATGACATATGGTACTTGGTAGTACACCTCATGCATGAATACTCGTGAAAGCTTCAGAGAACCTGCTCCCGGCCGGGTCATCTTTTCAGAGAATTTGCGCGTGGGGGGAAGAAAAAAAAATCTTCAGACTTCAGAGAAACTGAGGAGAATAATGCTATCGATCGGGGTGCGAGTTCACTTGAGAAGCCGTAATCTAGGAGTGTAAGTGTTTGCACATAATTAAGAGCACAAGTTCTGGACCTGCAGACGTACCAGTGGCCAATCCAGCCCGAGAAATGACTTAGGACGGACTTTGTGAGGCAGGGTTGCGGGGAGCCGAGGATCTATGTGGGGGATCCTCCGGTGGCCGACGCGGTATCGGCGAATCGACAGTAGGAACACGGGAAGTGCGTGCAACGAGCCTGGAGGTAACAAGTGGGGACTTGACACGACCATGGCAGCATATATAGCCGAGCGAGGACAAGCCAGTGTCACAAAGTTCCCGGTACGAAGGGTACGAGGAACGAGCTTCGTGAGAGGATATACTCACTTTGTATCGGATTTAGAAGTCGTTTTAGACTAGATTTAGGTCAGGCAATATAAATCATCAAAAACTTTTAAGCTACTCAGATATTATATGAATAGATTTATCTTAAAAAATACTTTCATAAAAATATACATATATTATTATTCTAGAAATATTTTATAAAAATAAGAGGTCAAAGTTATGTTTGGGAGATCATGTCGTTGTAAATCCGATATGGAGAGAATACCTCTTCAGGACACTTGATTCGGCGATGAGAACATGGTCCCAGGATAATAGGTGATGTACCTCGAACATAACTATGAAATGAGAATCATGATCCAAGAATATATTTATTTGCATAAATATTGTCTGATTTTAGATTGCATTTATGAGTATATATTAACATGAATAGATTTAATTAAAAGAAAATTAATATATACCAACGCCTTGGGCTACATGCTCATTTGTGTTACCGAGGCCCAACTCCAGAGCCGCGTCGGACCGTTGCTCTGTTGCTCTCCATCCCCTCACGACCTCGCTGCATGAGCATTCAGCATCTTTGCCGCGTCCGGCGTGGGTTGTTAACCTTGCCACTCACCAGCTCCGGTGGTGGGGATGTGTTGCCCAGCAAGAGGGACCTAGGGCGGGCGCCCTAGCTCGCCCTAGTGGTGGCTCCGCCACTGAGACGTACTGCAGTTTGGTATAGTTTCGAGCAAATCAGCACATGACAGATTGTCAGCAGATTCCCACACAGAGGAATTCAGTGTTAACCCTTTGGCTGATAGATCTCATAATCTTATGAGTCATATATATTTTTTTCAGGATCAGGGCATATAGCATGTGTTTCATTAAGCAGAAGAGAGTGGTCAATAGACCTACACATAGTTGATACAAAAGGATTCGTGGGTAATCCTTGGATTACCAACGAAGTCCTCAACACCAAACGAAGCAAGAATATGAGGGGTGGGGGGCCCTCCACCTAACAATCCCAGCAACTGAGTCTAAAACAAAAAAATCTCAACACCTAAATGCCAGTAGTGGTAGGAGCCATAGAGAATAACAGCGGCAAAACATCCGCTAAACCTCTAGACGGCAAAGCATCCGTCCCAACAACCTTGGTAGCAAAGCATCTGCCGGAAACGACGACGACATCGGCGGCAAAGCATCCGCCGGAAAACACGACTCCGATTGCTCCTCCGAGTCACTTAGAACCGCTACTCTGAGGACCACAGGCGAGGATGACCTACCTGAAGAAAACACCAACGGCAAAACAACCGCCCAAACAGACATCTACGGCTGCCACTAGCACTAACTAGACATACCAAGGTGAGGAGAAACATGAAGTGTAGATAGGCGCATCGCAGCTCCCACACATGCCTCGGCGGACACCGAAGACAGTCTGAGGACAATGCCTCCAAGAAGGTGATGACGCAGGGACGCCACCGTCGTCAGTCGGCTAGAGAAGCCTGGCGGGGTTTTCACCGCTGTCCGTCGTCGGCCCCGAAACCCTGCAAAAGGCCGGGAATGGCCATGCGGCTGGAGCAAGACCCAAGAACAGAGTGTGGTGCAGGAAGCGGCGATGTCACCAGCCATGCCACCATGGCAAAGCTTGCACGCCACCTAGTCACTGCAAGTCACGCCACCACGGCGCAACAAGCATGAGACCACATCCGCCGCCACCGGCCACGCCACCACGACGGCGTCGATGCACATCCACTCCACGTCCGTAGCCCCACTCACGACGTCGAGGAGGCCCGCCCAGTAGCAGAGCAGCCAGCCACCGCCCCGCCGAGGAGGCCGACGGCGCCGCACCATGCAGCCAGATTCACCGCCAGGAGCGGGCGGGCGCGGATCAGGCCGGCCGCCACCGGGCGTGGGGAGGACCTCGGGCGCCGGATCCCGACCGCACGTGGCCGGATCCGCCCACCCAGATCCACCGCCAGGGGGCGAGCGTGAAGCAGACCGGCCACCATGGCTGTCGGCGAGGAGAGAGTCTCGGGCGCCGGATCCCTGCCGCCAGAGGTCAGATCCGGCCGCCGGTGGCCGGATCCGCCTGGTCGCCGCCGCTGGTCGGCGTCGGAGAGGAGGGATGGAGGGGGGAGGGGAGGGAGGAAGAAGATCCAGCCGCCGCCATCCTTACCCTTCGCCGGACAGCCGGCGTCGGACTCCGGCAGCGGCTAGAGGTGACGGAAGGAGGGAGCTCGGGGGTGGGAGGCGGCGGCGCCGCCCGTGTTGCCCCTGGTGGGAGCGACGACGCGATACACTGTTCGTCGCTTGATCTCTCCTTCTGAGTCATATATATGGCTTGATACCTTATTCTTAAAACTCGCAAATGATAGACATTGACCAACCATGAAAGATTTTATTCCAGCACGACCGGTTTTACAAGACACTTAATTATTACACTCCCATGATTCCATGTACACTGAATTCCAACACCCTTACAACACACAACACTTAACAAGAACAGCCACAAAATAATCGAACAAAGCAATGAAGTATAAGGAGTCAATACGTATTCCATGAACCATGCATACAGCTCCTAACGGCGTATACATACATACAAAAGAATAATTTGGCTAGCCTAGATCCTGAACCTCTCATGATGATCGAGCTTGACTCCACATCGATCAATCACTTTGTCTTGGGAGATGAGCAACCGCAGAGGTAGTCCCAAATGCTCTTCTTCACGCGGTTACGCGCCATCGTTCTTCACCCAAGAACTCGCTGAGCTCAACACCTCCAAATCTTCAAGCTCCAAGGAAATTTTTCTGAAAATAACAAAATTGTATTAGCTTAGACAGCTTAATAATTTACCCATTTTGCAAATGACAAACGACCTATCTATATGGAGTACTCAGTATGTCATTTTGTATAGTTGGTGATAGAATAGAACTGACACAATTGAGACCTGCAATTAGCATAGAAGAAAGAATGCATATATATATGCCTAGATAGTGAAGAAAGATTGTACTCAAACGTACCTGAAATAGAAGCTCCTCTGAAAGACTGAAACTGATGAGCAATGAGCAATGCAAGGGTGGGTACGGTGGTGCCCTTTGCTGCAAGCCTTCTGGTCCTTTTATAGGCATAATGGCATATACCACATGTAGTAAGTTCGCTGAAGAGTATCCCCTGCACCTTGTCTTGTAAGTTCGCTGAAGAGTATCCCCCTACGAGATTTTACTTGGAAAGGCTCGCGAGAATAGACGACACACATGAATTTTCAGTGAAGAACGAGTCCAGCTTCCTGGACTTGAGCAGGAAATGTGTGTGCGGTCCTCTCAGAGAAAGTCCAGTGAGACAGTTGATCGCCATCTACGAGATTTTACTTGGAAAGGCTCGCGAGAATAGACGACACACATGAATTTTCAGTGAAGAACGAGTCCAGCTTCCTGGACTTGAGCAGGAAATGTGTGTGCGGTCCTCTCAGAGAAAGTCCAGTGAGACAGTTGATCGCCATCTATCAGCTTCACTGAACGTACCTACCTACGCCATGAATTTGAATGCGTATATACAGCGAGTCTTAGACGTCCAAATATGTTAAGCGCTACACGTTTGAAATTCTGAATAACGTTGTAAACTGAATGCGACTGTTTAGTTAGTAGAGTATCGTTTATACTAGTTAAAAAAATGTACAGTAGTGTGCTTCAGTCAATGCCTCATTTCGAGATCCTTGCTGATCGAGTCGCATATTACGCGTGAGTGAGAGAGAGAGAGAGAGAGAGAGAGAGAGAGAGAGAGAGAGTAACGTATAGCGGGTGTTCGCTTCTGTGCGTTGTGACGGAAACAGAAAGCACCGTACGTCCAGTGGATTGAAAGGTTCAGCAGATCAGGAGTTACTCGGCAGTTGAAGGGAAAACGTCCAGCTAGGGGCTAGGGGCCGGAGGGCTGCCGGCTTCGCCATGAGTTCGTCGTGCCTTCGCGTGGACAAACTGGTTCGCGACGGTGAGTGGAGGCGGTCAGGCGGACGAGATCGATCGCGTGTAGAGAGCGGCCGGGTTGGGCGGCGGTCCGAGCGCCGAGGCATGCACTAATATACTGACGCTCGTCACTTCCAGAAACCATGGGCCATGACACATGCGCGCATGGTGAGGCCGCCAAGCACCTCGTCGGCCACCAAGGCGCGCGGCCGGCTGCCGGCGTCTTAGGAATTGAAACCCGGGCATGGTAGGACGGGAAGGGAGAACTGCCCGGGTATATGGCCCCAAAAACGTGCAAGTACAGATCGACTATACACCGTTGTGGTCGTTCTGCATCTTCTCCTTCCTTCCCTTGGGCTTGTGCAAGCAACTTGGTGGAAACAATGGAAAACGAAATTACCTGAAGCTAGAGAACTGCTAGGCTGCTAGCTCTTGGAGCCCTGAGCAAGCCAAACTAAGCTGAGTGTGCAAACCACCAGCACTCCTTACACCCTATATATCGTGAGTGTGCAGTGTGCCAAAGAGGTTACAAGCTTAGCCCAGGAGATGCAGGGTCGTCTTGCCAGTGACGAGGAAAAGGGACGAGAAAACGCAGGAATCTTATTCTGCAGCCCTTTAGAGCAAATTTTGCAGTCAGAGTCAGTCGGAGACGACGACCAACGAAACTTGGTCCGCACGTATGACGTATATGTGTAGTCATGTACGCAGTACGTTGTGAGAAGAATACGCAAGATTATTGAACTTAGACCAGGACATGGTTTAAACGTACATTGTATGTACTTACGCTTCTCGCTTTAATTAATTATAAACTGTTTTAGAGGATGTTCAAAAGTGGTCCGGTTAAAAAACGCACTGCTTGTATATTAATTTCTAAACGGCTTCGCTTCTAGTAGTAGCATGATGCGACAGCATCACAGCAAGTGCACAAGTGGTGAGTGAGTGTGTGACTTGACCTGGGTCAGCTCCGACGATGCCTTCTGTCCGGTCGGCATGCATGGAGCACGACCACATATGTTACGCGTTAACGGAGACTTTTTCCGCGGCGATGCCGGATGGGGTAATAATAAAGTTCCCTTGTCTGAAACAAAACACTGACCCGTTACCTTGGTTTATTTTAGGACGGTTGCTTTTTTTGCCGTGTTTGGAACGGTTCAGCACTTGAGCTTTTCCTTTTCTTTACCTTTTCAGTTTTTTCATTTTTTATTAAATACCATATTTTGACATTACAGATTTTTGGTGCAATTTAGTAGGAGTAGTATATAAGGTTAGTTAAAATTAGAAAAAAAAATGTGACTTAGAATAGAGCTACATTATACAACGACGGAGGGAGCAGTATTTATGTTCTGTTTTGATGCCCAAGGTTGACTTGTGGCTTATGTGTGTACGAAAGAAGAAAAGAAGAAAGAAAAGAATAAGCAGAGTACGTATTCAGTTATTCTCTTTTGTTTTTCCAGTTACAAGTACTGTAGTTGCTAAACTTCCAGCGGACTACCAGCCTGACTCGGTGATTGATAAAAGAAAACACTTTTTACGGGTTTGCAGTTGCTCTCCCAATGCATAGAACATGGTATGACAAATCTCAGAATACTCTGCTTCCATGCCACTTGAAATCAGTGGCATGACTACTTCTTAGTACTACTTCTTACGTGTGGTTTGCTTCTTCGGTTTTAGAAAATAGAAAAGTTCTGGCTCCTGCAAGTGCACATAATAATGGTTTACCGTTGATTAAATAAAAAAAATAAAAGAGCAAACGGAACCAAAAAAAACTATGAACAAAGCCTGTTATTACTTCTCGAATTATTCTTAACAAATATGTCAAGAGCGAAACAGGGGAAAGCCCAAACAGAGGAGGACAGTGTTTTACAATGGTACCCAAAACACAAGTAGATCATGACACAGAAACAAACTGAATCAAACAACTGAGGCCACCGACTCGTTACATATAAAACGACCAGACAGGAACAAACAAATTAGCACAGTGGCTTATTTCATCTGCCATTAAACAACTCCCGACGACCTAATAGTTTGGCAAAGCTCAGACCATGGAATGAAACTGTCGTGCGTTGAGCTCTGAGCTCTGAATCAGTCCGTCGTCTGGGGTGACGAGCAGCCGCAGAGCAGCTGCCAGATGCTCTTCTTCACCTTGTTACGCTTAACGTCGGCCATCCTTCCTCCAATGGCTGCCGGGTACCAACACAAGCTGAGATCCTCCAAGAAGATGTTGCTGAAAACACATGATGAGCGATAGTGCAATTAATGGTGGTGCCAAACTAATAAAATACGTGGAAAACTACTCATAGATGTCCGTCTTCGTCTTCCAATACTACAACTGAACCTACAAAAAGTGCACGGCATGCAACAGAATCTCCAGGAAAAGAAGATGCGGTACCTGAGATTCTGTAGAAGAAGCACCTCAACTGAACTGAGCAAGGCACCTCTGAAACTGAACCGAGCAAGGCAGGCTAGCTTGGCTCCTTTGGTAGCTTGGTGCGAGCATACCGCTTACTCCTTTTTATATATGTGTTATATAAGCATGTAGCGAGTGCACTTAGGAGTATCCGATGACACTCGGTTTAGTATTGTACGAGACTTTACTAGGAAAAGTTCGCGAGAATCCACGTGAATATTCACTGAAGAAGTAGTCCAGCTTCCACGAGTCCATCTTGAAACGTGTGGGGTTCCGAGTGGCAACTGCTCGGCACTGCTGCGATGCTCCGGACACAAGGAGGCTTGCTTGAAGTCCAAGGAAGTTGAAGCCTGCGTGATGTTTGATTGGAAAAAAAAAATAAGTAAGCTTTCATTCCATCGTGTAAAATCAAATGTACTAGTACCGTACAAAATATGCAGTGGACTTTTGGGTAGAATGTGTCGGGGACTTTTGTGCGTACTGGCTGCGTGCATACCATATATACGCGCTACGCAGCGTTGCGTGGGCGTGGCGACGACGAAAAGCTTGTCCTGCTGATGGTTGAAGTTGAACTGTCGAAATACTCTACGATCCCCAATTCCCCATGGACGACGTCAGGGACTGCACGGGAGATGTATGGGCACCGGCGACGCCTACGCCGGCGAACCGGGGACGCAGCCAGCACCCAGGTCAGGCTCGTCTGTCCTGTGTCGTCTTATCAGCGTCTGAGGTTAGATTTCCTACTTGTGAAAAGACGGGGGAGCGTTCGCTGGGCCAACTACGGCCCAGATAGATTATGTGGAGGCCCATTCGATGGCTTGGTCCATGTAGGGATGCAAGTTGCTTATTTGGGTTTGCTGGCTAGCCAACTCGGTCCATGTGGGGCCTTCACACTGACAGGGACAGCGCTTGCCAAGACAAGGTGATACCGTTGTGTTGGAAGTTGAAACACTGCACATGACACGGTCAGTATCCACTAGTGTGTGACTAGAGACTAGACTAGCCAATCCTCGGATAGCTGACTGAGTACACAAGTCATGCAAACGTTGGAATAAAACCCACTCATCTAAATATATCCTCTGTCGGATCAGCAAGTACCTGCCATCCATACGTAGTCACGTACGCACTGAACAAGTCCTTTCCATTACAGGCATGTGTTTGTTCTGTGTATGCTCTCTTATTTGCCGGGACAAAGTTGACCAAAGCGTACATATATATGCACGACCCTTCGAGACGATCACTGAACACGCAACGCAAGCTCTTGCCTCTAGGGACTAGGCAAGCGGCGGAAAAGAAGGCTGGGTATACGATTCCATTCCAGCACCAGCCTGCAAACCCCTCCACCGGCCGGCCCACAGTTTTGCTTCTGCTAGCCTCAGCAGAAAACTACTGGTAACGATACGTCGATACCGTGTCGGGTTCAACATAGAACGAGAATGAATAATGAGGCAAGCTGCAGAGAGTTTCTATTTGGTTATTTGGTACCTCTCTTCCAGTTGAATTCCATGGGATTGCCCACAGGAAAGAGACATCAGTAGGCACTAATAATTCATGAACGACTGCTAAAACTACACTTGGAGCCAGATAACAGCCAGAGCTTTTACTAAACCAAAAATAAAACTTTGGACCAAGCCATCGTTTCTTGGGCTTTCTAGACAAGTAGAGAGCCTTCTGGACGTTTAGGGCCATCATAGTATGTCCAGCTGGCAATGCCCTCCCAGCCGTCAGAAACCGACTCGATCACAATCACATCGAGGAATAAAGCCAACCTAGGCTCCTACGAATAGTGTCAGTAGGGGATATTTGGCTCGACTCCAAGCAGAACACGAACTTGTTGTACGAGTACTCCAACTCAGAGCAGAACACGAACTCTTCCTAGGAACAGCACTATATATATTGCCTCTGCGCCTCGGCCTTCCTGCACCAGCTTTCTTTTCCCTCCCAGCTTCAGCATCGCAACCTTGGTTTACCGGCGACGAATCCGCAAGAAACTTGCAGACGGGCCAGGCATGGCAGCCGAGAAGCGCACCATTGGCATGGGCATGGACTACTCGCCGTCGAGCAAGGCCGCCGCGAGGTGGGCCGTCGACAACTTGCTTAAGGCCGGCGACAGGATCATCCTCGTCCATGTCCTCCCCAAGGGGTTGGATGCCAGCCACAAGGAGCTCTGGAAGAACACCGGCTCGCGTAAGTAGAAACATCTGTCATTGGTTTTTCACTTCTGCTGGCATGCATCTCTCTCGAGTTCAGAGTTCAGACTAATCTCCATCGCAAAGATTTTTTAACTGAACCATTGTTTTTGTTCCTTTTTTTTTAACCTGAAGCTTTGATTCCTCTACCGGAGTTCTTGGAGATGAACGTGCAGGCGAGGTACGGATTGAACCCTGATAAGGAGATACTGGAGATCCTGCAAGCTGCATCCAAGTCCAAGCAGGTAATATCTCTACAGCAGCTACTGACTTGTTGGCAGAATTTTCTGTTATATGCGATCATGCCCCACGAGGCATCATCTTCACTCTTTTTCAATGGTTCTGCTAGATGATGATTAAGCTAGAGGATGAAAACTGTATTGCTGCATAAAACAAATGCATAATTTGCAACTAGTACAATCCAAAGAATTTTCGTGTTTAAAAAAGGGCAGCGCAATAGCAAGGGTAATAGACATAACTCAGTAATATAGTTAGGACCCCAACAGAGTTGTATCCAGCAAGAGAAAAAAAAGAGGTGCACTCAAATTCTCATATAAATTTGTGTTGTCGGAAGTCAGATCAATCATCATCATGAAGCCATAATCTCAAATTTAATCAAGTTTAGGGTAGCTGGCTAGCTTCTATATGTGATTTTATACCATAGCTTCCCTGAATATCAAACGAAAAATGATTTATTAAACAACCTGCAGAATTAGTAAGGGTACTGAACAGCTGACATGTGAAAACATATACCCAATAGCCCTCCGTGTCATTCCCTTGAGATTATATGCACGGCTTTGTAAACGGCTGCTTTTTATATTTAGGTAAGGCTAAGGCAACATCAACATTGTAAAAAGCACTTTCAAAGGTTACCTATCGCCTGCCTTTTCATGGCTCCAACTACCTACATGATTGTTTTTATTTTGGAGGCAACAAAAAATATTTTTGTATCTAAATATAATATTTAGTATAAAATGTTGCTTCTATGTCGACTTGATCAGGTGGAAGTACTAGCAAAGATTTACTGGGGCGATGCAAGGGAGAAACTCTGTGAGGCGGTAGATGATCTCAAGATGGACTCCTTTGTGCTTGGTTGCAGAGGCTTAGGGCCACTGAAAAGGTTAACATCAAACCTCTCCTCTGTCAAACTACAAGTGCTTAGCCTTTGCCCTTTGGCTAACATTGCTCCCTAATATTTTACATTTCAATGGATCTCAATGCAGGGCTCTCCTTGGAAGTGTCAGCAACTATGTAGTCAAAATGCAACATGCCCGGTTACAGTGGTGCGCGGACCAATTGGGTCAAGTGCCTGACCTTTTCTGCTTAAAGGTGGAACTATTGTAGTGCAAGGATCATTTAGTACAACTGGATTAACGTTGTTTGTGAGGATGATGTGTTAAAATAGCTGCAGTAATTAACTTCAGTGTTATTATTACTTGACATTTGTGGTCTAGTTGTGATATCTGTGAATTTCCCTCTGTTAAATCTTATCGATATTTATGCTTTTCTTTGTGAAATTATGTAAGAAAATCTCTACAGACTTATATGAATGTGTCAGTCTCAGTGGTGAGTCTGCTTTATCTATGTGCATGACAAGGCTTCCCCTATTAAGGATCAATGATACTTCACAGGTTTCTGAAGAATGAATGACAACAAATGTAGCTGCTTTTTCGTACAAGTTATTTTGGTTCTTAATTGAAACTCAGGAGATAAGGGGACCCTACAGTTGGCACTTGGTAGCTGCTTCGTTGAGGGCACTAAAGACCAACTTGGTAGCTGCTTCGTTGAGGGCACTAAAGACCTACTGATAGGCAGGTCTTTGTAGCAGAAAGCCATTTTCTTACAACCAAAAGCAAGGTTGCAGGTAGAAAAGACACGCAAACCTCAACATAAAAATATTTATTTCCAAATGGCAGAAAGATCAAAGATGTGCTTTATTCTTAAATTACATCAGTGCTCTATACAATATGAACCATCTATTCTGCATTTTCTTGCACAAATTTAAGAATAAAAACTCTATGATGAATACAATGTTTGCAAGAATGAGCCATCATGGAAGCACATGGACCATATGGATCAGAACATCTTACCACTGCCATCTTTGCGTGGAACAGAATCTTCAAGATCCATTCTGCGCCAGCTACCAGCCAAAGATGACAACTGGTCAGCCTTATCATACAACCCAAGAAGACCACCTGTGTGGATAAACAGAACTTTTCTCCCTTTCCACTTTGCTGGATTGCCAGCCATGTCTTTTAGCAATCCATAAACTGCCTTCCCACTGCATTAAAATAAAGCATGTATTTTTATACAGTTTATGACTAGCAAAGACCAAAATATAGACCGCATTGATTCAGACATAGGTTGCACCTGTAGACTGGATCAAGGACAATGCCTGTTGCTGCCGCTATGTCTTTGACAAACTTAAGCTCCTCGGCTGTGTTCATGGCGTAGCCTAATCCCTTAGCCTGTCAAGGAGAAGTTGAAGAGAATGTCAAATTTTCATTGACTGTTGCAGAATTTTGATTATGAAATGCCGTTTATATACATAAAACAAGTTGCAACAAGGCACTGCAAATGAACTTTTTGGAGTTAGCACACCAAAACGATTCACTAATATATAATGAAAATTCCAAAGTATACTCACATTTTCGATGCTAACTATATCATGTGAATCCAAACCACAATTAAGCCCATCAATCAGGCCTTGGACATAGTCATAGAAGTATTCAGGATCATCACAAACCGAAAATGCATGGACCTACCCACCAAAAGGATATTAGTATTAGTATGGAAACTTCAGTGCCAGATAATACAACAAACAATGGTAGATCATACTTTTGTATTTAAGCTGCTCAATCTGGATGCTAAAGCAAGGCCAGCAATGGTTCCACCACTGCATAAAGTTAAATATTATCCGAGCATAAAATGATGCCTTGCAACTTTCAGAATCTCTAGGCATGACACAATAAGAACTGCACACACAAATTTACCCATAAAAAATATACCTGCCACATGCAGCGACAATATCATCAAACTGAACATCAGCAGATTGCTGAATTTGCTGCTCGATCTCCCTTATTGCCTCAATATATCCCCTGAATAGTAATAGTAAGATTTATAAAGATCAGGCTACACTTTCTAAACTAAATTCATTTTAAAAAAAAACCTGACACGGTATGTGCCAGACTATTTGAAGTTCAACCCTTTACAGCATGTAATCTTGAATTCTTATTATTTTATTAAACTCTGACTCAAGTCCATAATAAATTATGTAATATTTACACACAAGGCAATTTTTTTACATTCCACTAGCTGCCAGTATACTGCACTACACCAACATGGAAATGTCTTGTGCTAATATTGAAATGTCTTATGTCATATAAATTATCACATGATTCAACATGTAATCTATACATATCCCGTCGTAGCATAAAGGCCAACAACCTGAGGTAACTTCAGATTATTTAATAAACACCAAAAATGAAATATGCAACCACGAGTTGCCCTTGTCAGTTAGCACTGAGTATAGAATAGTACCAAGTTCCCAATGAGTTTGATCCACCAACAGGAATCACATACGGCTTCCTCCCTTCTTCCAGAAGTCTTTGTTTCAGCAGATCAGCTAAAGCCTACACCAGATAAGTCCATATCATAGGGTTAAAAAGTTCCCTAGTCCAAAAAAAAAGAAACTAGGGCAAGTGTCAGTGCACAGTGGCACAAAGCACAGTTTTTTATTTACTTAAGTATAAGCTACTTGATTGGTTCAGCAGATCAAGTGATTAATCATGCATGAATGACAAGTAACACCACAGTGGAGCAAAAGCATTGGTCAATGATGGCCATGCAGAAACACGATAAGTGTTCACATCGATATAACATAATAAAACATGAAGAAGATCTTACCACACTGCCAATTTTTCCATACTCTTCTTTTGACACAAGATCAATGTGTGCCCCAACTAGTCTCTCGACAAGGAGATTGCCAACCAAACCAGGGTCCTTATCCACAAGAAGCTGAAAATGTTCAACCAAACCCAAATTATGCCAAAGCATTCTATAGATTTCACATCACCAACAACACAAAATTGACCTTGGAGGTACGTAGTATCAGGTAGCAATCAAGATTCAGATACTTGGCAGCCACAGCTGTGGCACGACAGTGGTTGCTCTGTATACCACCAACAGTAATAACACAGTCTGCGCCTTGTGCCACGGCTTCTGCCATCAAGAACTCCAGCTTCCGGACCTTGTTTCCACTCAACTGCATTCCTGATAAATCGTCTCGCTGCAAATCACCCGGAAAGTCCCGTGTCAGAATCAAAATGTCAAATTAACATGAACTGCAAATTTCCGATCGAATTTTAATGGCGACTGGGGAGACTGGTTGCTCTTTTGTTGCACCTTGATCCATACTTCCGTGCCTTCTGGCAAATTGGGCAGATTCCACTTGTGAATCGGTGTCGGGAACTGTTTCCATTTGAAGCATGATCCACGAATCAAACGAAAGTGGTCAACTCAAACATAAGACAATTCGAACTAATCTGAAATAATGGATAGAGCAGGTAGCAGACAACCAGAGGGGCAGGAATAGATGGGGAAGGGGAGCTTACATGGCCGAGCGAGAAGGTTTCGGAAGGCATGGGGGATAGGTGCGTGGCCCACGACGGCGGCGCGTAAGGCTTCTTCGACAGGAAGCCCCCGATCTGAGCGGTGGCAGAGGAGAAGCTGGAGGGAACTCCGGCCATCCCGGCGGCAGCGACGACAAGACTCCGGTGGCGGACGGCTGCGAAGCGACAGAGTGGGAAAGTGACGGTCACTCCGAGGAGGGCCATGGGGAATTGACTTTCCGCGACTAACTCCAAAATGATGCTGGCACGCCAGTTAGATGGGCCAAAACTGGCCAGGATCCGGCCCAACTACAGGCCTAAGGGCACGATTGGTTCGCGGTCTAGCGTGAAACAAAATTTGTTCATGATCAAAAGTTTGAGAGCATGGCCAAATTTTGACAAACTAGTTTCACGATTGGTAACCGTATAAAATAGCAGTGAACTCACCAAGTCACCAACAGAGAAATTCAGGAACTGATTAGGAGCAGGTGAGCTGCGAGCCTAGGCCGGCAGGAGCGAGCCCGCCAGCTGGCCGTGCGCCAGCAGGATGAGGCGGGCCGCGGGCTCTGGGCTGGCGCCAGTAGCCGGGGTAAATTTAAGCCGGGGGCGGGCGGCCGCCATCCGCAGTCCTGGTCGTCCGGGCAGGAAGCAGGTCGGCCGCCGACGGACTGGGGAGGAGCAGGGGCTGGCCAGGCCGCCTGCGCTTGGCAGCCGCTGGACGGGCGGGGTGGGGCGGCGGACTGACGGCGGCCGGCTTGGCTGGCTCCTCGCCTCCTCTCCCTCGGTCGCGCACGGCAGTCGGCCAGTCGCGAGAACTCGGGAGGCAGGGGAGGGAAGTGTCGAAGGGAGGGGGCTGGGAGGCCGGCCTTCGTTGGCCGACAGACAAAGGAGAGATGGGCCAAATTTTTGTGGGCCAAATGTAGTACTAAAAATTTTTTGGGACAAATTCCAGAGTAGTCTTGGGCCTACCTAGACTATCCATTGGGAACATAAATCAAATTGTCATGGGTTTTCTATTAAAGCGTGACAAAGTCTTTTCCAGTAGAGAAAGGCATACGTCGGCTTTGATAATTGATAACAAATCAAAAGCACTCACTACACATCAATCAAGCTCAACATTTGCATTCCTATATTTCATCATCATTATAACGACTCTAAACCCCATGGTAGAGAAAGCATGACACGTAAATGGGATTTTGATCTTAACCTGGTCAATATGGAACATATTATGGCACGGAAATTTTGCAAGAGACCATAAACTTATTCCATTTGAGGATAAATTCTTAAGGCTATTTTTAGTGGAGAAGTTTACAGTATTGTTTCCAAGATGTCACGATAGGTAGGTTACCTTCAATGCGTGATTTTATTTTACTGTTTGTGAGAGTATTAGGGTTTAGATAATACTTGGATTACCATCAATAGTGACAATCAGTGAATACATATAGACCAACGGGGGAGCCACTAGGGGCAGGCCCATGGGCCACATGCATACTATATAACACACCCCCGCAGTCAGAACTGGGAGCACTGCGAACATTAAGACTGGACCTAAACTCTGTGAACACCGATGTCGGAAGCCGCTTGGTGAAGATGTCGGCATACTGCGAAGAGGTAGGAACATGCAGAACTCGAACTTCTCCGAGAGCGACACGCTCACGAACAAAGTGCAGGTCAATCTCAACATGTTTAGTACGCTGGTGCTGGACTGGATTGGTGGAAAGGTAAAAACACTGATGTTGTCACAATAAAATATGGTGGCTCGGCGAAGAGGGCAGCGAAGCTCACCAAGCAACTGACGCAGCCAACAAGCCTCTGCAACGCCATTGGCCACGACACGATACTCAGCCTCAGCACTCGAACGGGACACTGTTGCCTGACGCTTGGAAGACCATGAGCCAAGGTTATTACCAAGGAACACAACATACCCGAAGGTGGAGCGACGAGTGTCTGGACACCCAGCCCAATCAGCGTCAGAATACACTGTAAGATCAAGTGGTGCACTCCAAGAGAGGTGAAGGCTGAGATCATGACTGCCCTGCAAGTACCGGAGGATCCACTTTATGGCAGCAAGATGAGACTCTCTGGGATCGTGCATAAACATGCACACTTGTTGAAGTGCAAAAGCGATATCTGGACGAGTAAACGTGAGGTAATGTAAGGCTCCAACAATGTTACGATAGTGTGTAGGATCTGACACAGGTGTACCATCAGTTGACAATTTCGAATGAGTCTCCACGGGAGTACTACAAGGCTTGCAGTCACGCATCCCCGCCCTGTCCAGTATATCCAAAAGGTATTGACATTGGGAAAGAAACAACCCATCACCACGACGCTCAACTGAAATGCCCAAGAAGTGATGAAGCGAACCCATATCAGTCATAGAGAACTCCTGGCGCAGAGCTGAAATAATTTGCTGAAGGAAACCCGGCGACGAAGCTGTGAGCACAATATCGTCAACATACAGGAGGAGATAAGCCACTTCACTGCCACGGTGATAGGTGAATAATGAAGCATCAGACTTCGACTCAACAAATCCAATCGAAGTAAGAAAAGATGCAAACCGAGTGCGCCAGGCGCGTGGAGCCTGCTTGAGCCCATAGAGTGACCGGTTGAGGCGGCAAACATGATCAGGCCGTGATGGATCAACAAAACCAGAAGGCTGAATGCAGTATACTGTCTCCGTCAGGTGACCGTGAAGAAAAGCGTTCTTCACATCAAGCTGGTGCATGGGCCATGATCGAGAAAGAGCCAGGCTGAGAATCACACGAATAGTGGCAGGCTTCACAACTGGGTTGAAAGTCTCGTCATAGTCAATACCAGGACGCTGAGTGAAGCCACGCAAAACCCAACGAGGCGGCTAGGCGCTGGCACTCCTCCTCGGCACGTTGGGTGTCGGCATCAGGCGCCATGGAAGGGTCCAGAAAAGGGAGGGGGAGCCGGCGAGAGGCTCTCGGCGCCGGCGCAAAGGGGCACCGACGAGAGGCACTACGGCGGCGGCTCTAGCGGAAGCGGGATCGTGAACCGATCTTAGATACCATGTGAGAATATTAGGGTTTAGATAATACCTGGATTACCATCAATAGTGACAATCAGTGAATACATATAGGCCAACAGAGGAGCCGCTAGGGGCAGGCCCATGGGCCACACGCATACTGTCTAACACTGTTTCATATACATTTAACTGCATGAGTAATCTATAAATTAAAACCAAACCAAGGAAGTTTTATTTACATGAAACTCAAATTTTCTCTCTTAGAAATATATATTTTGCAACCTAATAAATATGGATAAAACTTGAATAAACTTCTACCGGGACTGGTCTAAATATAATATGAAATTGTTACCCTTCAAAAGGACAGGTTCATATTATACAGACACAAAAGCAAAAGCAAAAAAAAAAAAAGAAGAAGAAGAAGAGAGAAAACTACAAAACGAGAAAAATAGTAGGCTTCGGTGCGTTTGACCAACAAAAGATTGTAAGAATTTTCGCTAGTAAATTGTGAATTGTTTAGAATAGAATATGAATAAAAGATAGATTATGTGACTGCTATAATCTAAGCTAGAGTTTTCTTTGATAACAAAAATACTCCCTCCAGATAGAAAAGAACACAATTATAACACATTACTAAATTAAAGTATGTTAAATTTGGCTAATTAAATATAAAAATATTAATATTTATGATATCAAATTTACGGTAATAGAAGTTGATGTCGCATTTCCAACAACCACGGCTTAACATATATAGTAATGTTAGCCATCGATATGGCGTCGTCACAGTTAGGCTATCTGCAACGTAATACTGCAACAGCTACTGGAGTATCGTTTCGAGTAAAAAATCTCCGCATTGGTGTACTGTATGGACCACGCTAGGGACAATCATACTACTTCTAGCGAATTGGACGCGGGCAGAAGGAAGCAGCATGCGCTCGTGGACCCCATATTCTTGGTTTGCGCATACTGTTATTTGAACTAGTTAAATAATATTATAAATTACAAATTGAAAAGTTAAATTAAATTATGTTTACACCATTAATTTTTTTATTAAATACTTCAAAATAAGATCTTACATGGATATATTTAAATAAAATGATAAATAGACTTTATTATTAGTAGTTGATATATATTATGAGATATAGAGGATAATGAGTACAGAAGAAATACGTATAGAAGAAATTGTCTTAATGACTAGGACGGATATAGGAGAGATTTAGAGGATAAGGAGTGCGGACAGTATATATACTAGTGGCAAAGCAATTATGTGAACCACACACTCATATTTTTATTGTATAGCTATTTAGTATCATAATGTTAATGTTTTTATCAATATAATTGATAAACTTTAGATATTTAATGAAGAATGCATCTAAAAGTATAATTTTTTTATTGTCTACAAGTTCATATGTCTAGATCGGCTATTAAATTTGTGGACTAAAATTGTCTACAAGCTACTCCACAAACTTTAGCTAGAACGTGTGGGAAGCTAATCCATGGCACTCAAGGGGCACTAGTGTAAGGACCTGACTAGCTTAGAGGGGGGTGAATAGACCTGTTTAAAATCAACTTAGCAACTTGCTATTAGTTGAGGTCGGCACTGCCGGGCTCGAGGCCGGCACTGCTGGGCTAAGGGCAGTAGTGCTGGGCTAAGGGCAGCAGTGCTGGTCACCAGAACAGAGACCAACACAATTCAAAATGTAAAGACTGAATGTAAATTGTGCTTGAATGAAAACCTTCCTAGAGGTGTAGAGAACCTCTAGCACTATCTGAAAGTGGTAGCAACATACCCACCAAGTATATCAGGTCCAAACCCTAGAAATCACCTTGCAAACAATATATATCACAATAAAGAGACAATCACAAGGGGACACAAGATTTTTCCCGTGGTTCAGCTCGCCACCAAGGCTTGCCTACGTCCACGTTGTTGAGGTGCGTCACACAAGGCTCAAGCTCACCACAAAGGCTAGCTCTTTTCTCGGTCTCAAGTCAAGAGAATGAACTCTTGAGATAAGGGGCAATGTATTAGCAAATTGGTGGTGTTACAAACCTCCCTAGGCTGCCACACAAGTTGACAAGCTCAAGGGCGACGCCTAGCCGGCTAGGAGCAAAGCTCCAAGAGTAACAAACTCAAACCGTCGGCCACCACGCGAACCAAATGCTTGTAGGAGTTGAAGATCCGAGGGAGAAGCTTCTTCTCAAGCTTTGGAGGCTCAATCTCTCAAAGGTTGATTGCAAATCAATGGGGGAGAGTGGTTGAGCACCAAGGGAGAAGGGAGAGCAAGAAGAGAGCTTCTCTTTCTGTTTTCTGCGAAGTGTGAGAGTGAGAATGGCAGAACTAGCCGTTGGGGAGAAGTGAGGAGGTGTTAAATACCCCATCACTACCAACAGGCAATTCAAGTCGTGGCAGTGCCGGCCTTGGGCCCGACACTACCGGCCTGACAGAACCAGCAAAGGATGGATCTTCGAATAGTTGGTTGATTTGCCTTCTAAGTATGTAGAGGTGTAATGAATTTAGATAGATATTGCATTTGGTTCACTTGTTGGCATGCGTGTTGAATCCCTCTTAATAGTACGACATACCTAACTCAATTTCAAAGTATAAAAGAATTTAAACTCCTTTGAGCTTGTTGTCATGCACTTTTGTAATTGGAGGGGTCCGCCAACCTTTTTATCAACCTCCTTAAGTTCAACCTGCTTGTCATACTTGTAAAGTCTCATTAGTTCTCTAATTGCGTTGTCATGTCACAAAAACCCACTTAAGACTTGATTGCACTTTCAATCTCCCCCTTTTAGGTGATTGATGACAACACATTTAGAGCTTACAAAAGTGAATAATAATCTGAAACAATGCAAGTCATGGGTGTAGGAGCTCCCTCTAAATATGTGAATAGGAATTTGAATTTCCAATTTTTGGCATGAAAAGCCAAGATTCACATATTGGAGTGAAATAGGGCTCCCCCTATATCCATGGCTGATGTGGGGTGCTGAAAAAGTGTCACAAGAATATACGTGATGCATATGAACCTGTCTCAACACATCAGAGTTACTTGCTGTCAGAGCAAGCTCGGCACTGCCGGCTTGGAGGTCAGCACTGCTGGCCTTGCTGCTGGCAGCAAGCCTGCGGAAGCTATCACACAAACCACACAACATGATATATGAGAGAGTACATGTCCACAAATAACACAAATAAAGTACTTAAGTGATAAAATTACAAAAATATAGTTTTGAATGATGCTCTCTCATCTCACAAGTTAAAACTAAAAAACTAAGATAACTAGCTGCTCCTCCATAACCGTCGAAGATGTTGTACCCCCTTCACTTAGTAATTCTCCCTATTTGGCAATAAGTCACCAAAAAGAGAGAAGAACAAAGCAAAGAGAGATACAAACTAGTCGTTGTCCTCCTCCATGTGGTCCTCATCATCATCATCTTCTTTTTCCTCCTCCTCATCATCAACATCTGGAGGTGAAGAGAAGTGAATACCAAGAGCAGAAGCACGCTTGCTCAACCTCCGAGTTTGGGGCTGCTGAGTCTCCTCCTCATCATCATCTTCATCCTCAGAATCATCACCATCAAAAGTAGACTCCTCACTAAGCTGAGGTGGAGGTGTAGGCGGGGGGATCTGTGTGAGGCCTTGCTCTCATCTGAGCTCCTTGATCTCAAGCCTGGTTTGGTAAGCATGATCATTTGCATAGCAGATGCCAGCAAAGATCTTCAAGATCCTACCAAGCTTGCCCTTCTTCCTGCCTCTACTAGCTGCTGCTCCTCTGGAGGACTCAGGAACATCTGGGGTTGTTGCACTGGTGTCTCTAGGAGGAGTCACTATCTCCTGAATAGCAGTGGAGTGAATGACCTTCTCTGCTCTAAAAGACTCATGGGTTGTGTCCTTGTAGATCCGGCCAGTCACCATCTCAATGATGAACATCAGATAGGGTGCATAAGGAAGCCCCTTCCTGGCATCATCAGCTGCAAGAAAGATCTCATCCCAAAGAAAACGAGACACTGAGAAAGGTGGTGCTCCACCTCTCATCCTCCTAAGCATATTATTTGATTTAGCATAGAGGTTGGAGGCTGATCCCACCTTGGGATAGAGAGTGGTCCTGAAGAAGTTGTTCAAGATATAATACTTACTCCTAAAACCCTTCACCAGACCATCTGCATACTGAGGCTCAATGTATAGCTGTGAGATCTCCTCATTGGTCAGCCCTCTTTCATCACTTATGTTGGAGCACTCCCTGTCATCCTCTCCAAAGCCAAGAAGGCGAGCAAAGGTCACATAGTCAATCTTGTAATGCAAGCCCTCTGTCATCCAGTGCATCACCAAGTTCTCTCTGTCAAGATAATAAGTAGCATAGAACTGATGGATGATCTCAGTGTTCCAGCCATTCTGGAATCCCATCCAGTGATACATGTCAAGCTGCCTGCACTGATCAATGACCCTGTCAAACACATAATCTCTCTTGTTCTCCAAGTGCTCCCAATCAACATACTTCATTTTGATGATCTTGGGTTTATCAGCATGAAGAAGCACACTAGAATAGTAATCTGAGTGAAAAGTGTTCCAGAACCTGTAGTCCACACCCATGTCCTTTGGCACATCATAGGGATAGATGGCCCTCTGCTCTTGGACAATCCTCCACTGATTCTGATAGCTGACTCTTGGCCTTGCATAGTTTTCCTGAGGCTCTCTAACAAGCACCTCCTCAGGATGCTCAACAAGATGAAAAGCATTGAATAGACCCAAATCCGGAGGTGTCCTAAGACAAACATCATCTCTGATTGTTCTCCCTATCCTTTGCAATGCCTCCTCTTGAGCTATCCTCTGCCTGAGATTTAATCCATCATCAGCCAAGGGAGTGCGAGCCTTGGTTCTTGACCTCTTTCCTCCTCCACGACTCGATCCACCAGCATCCATCTATGTATTAAAAGGGAGTAAGGGTAAGTTGCTGCACTTAGAATAGTAACTGGAACTCTAGTTGAGAGATTTGATAAAAAAAACGAGAGTCTATAGTTGATTGGAGGAGCAACTGCATGGGTGCTGCTGCCCAGGGCT
This sequence comes from Microstegium vimineum, assembly GCA_022036555.1. Lineage (NCBI taxonomy): Eukaryota > Viridiplantae > Streptophyta > Magnoliopsida > Poales > Poaceae > Microstegium > Microstegium vimineum. The sequence continues at coordinate 58,230,742 of CM039122.1, forward strand.
CGCCACTGTCGGCCTCTGGCCCGGCATTGCCGGCCTGGTGCAGACAGCACCTATGCATGCTTTTCCAATCCACCATGGAATCTAGGTTTTGACGAAATCTAACTACTGGAGATACATCACCATACATAATGCAACTACTAACAACCTAAAACCATCTTAAAATCCGTACATTGCATAGATCGAGCCAAAACTAGGGTTTCAAGTTATTACCTTTGAAATAGAGGGAAGGAGACGAAGAAGGTCGAGCTTTAATGAAGCTCGACGCAGGGAGGAAGATCCTCCACACCTCCTCCAATGGCAACACCTCCAAAGGGGCAGCACTGCCGGGGGAAGAGAGGGATCTCCAGGCTCCCTAGGTCTCCTTAGGGTTGAGAAAGGAGAGAAAAGATGTTTTTGTTGGGGGATATGGCTTGGGATAGAGTCCCCTCGGGTTTGGGGTAGGAGATAAAAGAGAAACCCGAGAGCCAGACTTGGGCCCGACCCTCTCTGGTCGGTTAAGTCGTGGCACTGTCGGACTTAGCCCGACACTACCGGGCACCCCGACACTGCTGGCCTTGCCAGACAGTGAGGCACTATGCCACCTTCATACTATATATTTATGCACTTGTGGACACATACCTCTTGTCATATGCTGGTCAGTAAGCAAATCAACAATCATACTATGACCAACACATTCAAGTTTCTTTCAAAATTGGTTTTGAAACACATAATTGAAATTTTTAAAGTTTTGCCTAAGTCCCTAGGTGGACAAACAAATGTGTGCTATAGTTCAAGCCACATTACGAGAGTCAAGTATATTCAGCTCACTACGCAAAGCACAAAACCTTGTCTCATCGAGAGGCTTAGTGAAGATATCGGCTAGTTGTTTTTCGGTGCTCACATGGCGAATTGCGATATCTCCTTTTAATTCATGGTCTCTCAAGAAGTGATGACGGATGTCTATGTGTTTTGTTCTAAAGTGATTAACCGGGTTGTTTGCAAGTTTGATGGCACTCTCGTTATCACACAAGAGAGGCACCTTGGTGAATTGACATCCGAAATCTTTTAAGGTTTGCCTCATCCAAAGTAGTTGAGCACAACATGCGCCGGCTGCAACATACTCGGCCTCGGCGGTGGAAAGAGCTACACAATTTTGCTTCTTAGAACTCCAAGACACTAGGGACTGTCCAAGGAATTGACACGTCCCGAAGTGCTTTTTCGGTCTACTTTGCAACCGGCGTAATCGGAATCCGAATACCCAAGTAGATCGAACTTAGAGCCCTTAGGATACCATAAGCCAAGGTTAGGAGTGAAAACTAGATATCTCAAGATTCTCTTAACGACCACTAAGTGGCACTCTTTCGGGTTAGCTTGAAATCTAGCACACATGCACACACTAAGCATTATGTCCGACCTAGATGCACATAAGTAAAGGAGAGAGCCGATCATGGAACGATATACCTTTATGTCCACGGATTTTCCTCCTTCATCAAGATCAAGATGTCCATTAGTTGGCATTGGAGTCTTGATTGGCTTTGCATTTGCCATGTCAAACTTTCTCAACATATCATGGGTGTACTTGGTTTGGCATAAGAAAGTCCTTTCCTTGAATTGCTTGATTTGAAAACTGAGGAAGAACTTTAGCTCACCCATCATAGACATCTCAAATCTCTTAGTCATGATCCTACTAAACTCATCACAAAAGGATTGGTTAGTACTACCAAATATTATGTCATCGACATATATTTGGCACACAAAGATATCATTATTGACTTTATGAGTGAAGAGAGTAGGATCCGCTTTGCCTATTTCAAAGCCTTGTTTGATCAAGAATTCCTTAAGGCATTCATACCATGCTCTTGGTGCTTGCTTAAGCCCACAGAGCGTCTTATGGAGCTTGAAAACATGATGAGGGAACTTGGGATCTTCAAAACCCGGTGGCTGCTCAACATACACCAATTCTTGGATAGGGCCATTGAGGAATGGACTCTTCACATCCATTTGTTGAAGCTTGGAATCATGATGGGCAGCATAGGCCAAAAGTATTCGAATTGCTTCAAGCCTTGCCACCGGTGCATAAGTCTCTTCAAAGTCCAAGCCCTCCACTTGAGTGAATCCTTGAGCCACCAATCTTGCCTTGTTCCGTGTCACCACGCCTTGCTCATCTTGCTTGTTGCGAAAGACCCATTTGGTTCCAATCACATTGGTATTTGGTCTTTCCACAAGTGACCACACTTTGTTCCTTTCAAAGCTATTTAGCGCTTCTTGTATAGCCATCACTCAATCCGGGTCATCTAGAGCTTGCTCAACCTTGAGAGGTTTCAAAGAGGAGACAAAAGAGTAAAATTGACAAAAATTTGCCAAATGTGAATGAGTAGGTACCCCCCTTCGGAGACTCCCAAGTATATTGTCGACGGGATGATCCTTTTGAATTGTTTGCCTCAATCTTGGGTATTCTGTGGCTTCTTGTTGATCAACTTGGTCATCATACTCATGCTCTTCAAATATAGGTTGCAGGTTTATTGGACTAGGTGGTGAACTTGTTGTTGCCTGTCTGCTGGGGCCGACACTGCCGGCCTCAGGTCCGACAGTGCCGGGGTCAGGGGCAGAGGCCTGACCAGGGAGCACTGCTGAGCCATCTTCTTCAAGTCTTAGGGCAATAGCATCACCATCTTGAGGTTCCACATCTATGGCCTGGACTTCTTGTGGCCTAATGTCACCAATAGCCATATTCTTGATTGCTTCACATGGTGGTTCCTCATTACCTACAATCACTTGATCAATTTGCTCTACTTGAGAGCCATTAGATTCATCAAATGTCACGTCTATCGCGATTTCAATTTTTCCTAAGGTCTTGTTGAATACACGATAGGCATGCTCATTTGATCCATAACCAAGAAGAAAATCTTCATCAACTTTAGGTGCAAACTTAGATGTTTTAGGTTTCTTGTTAAGTATGAAACACTTGCACCCAAAACCTCTAAAGTATGACACCTTTGGTTTGTTACCGGTTAGGAGCTCATATGAAGTCTTCTTCAAGATCTTGTGTAAGTAGAGCCGGTTGATGGCATGGCAAGTGGTGTTGACGGCTTCGGCCCAAAAGATATTCGAAGTTTTGTACTCATCTAGCATTGTCCTTGCCATGTCAATAAGTGTCTGGTTCTTCCTCTCTACTACACCATTTTGTTGACGGATGTATGGAACTGAAAATTCATGCTTGATGCCCTCATCATCAAGGAACTCCTCCACTTGAGTGTTCTTGAACTCGATTCCATTGTCACTACGAACTTTCTTGATTTGGAAGCCGAATTCCTTTTGTGCTCTTCTAATGAAGGTTTTCACCTTATCTTGCACTTGTGTCTTATCATACATGAAAAACACCCAAGTGAAACGAGTAAAGTCATCAACAATAATTAAACCATGTTTGTTACCGCCAATGCTTATGTAGGCCACCAGTCCAAAGAGATCCATGTGAATTAGCTCCAATAGTTGCTTGGTGGAGACTATGCTCTTTGGTGGGTGAGGTGCACCTACTTGCTTTTCGGCTTGACATGCACTACAAATTCTATCCTTCTCAAAATGAACATTTGTTAGTCCAAGAATGTGTTCATCCTTTAGGAGTTTGGCCAAGTTCCTCATTCCAACATGAGCTAGTCGGCGATGCCATAACCAACCCATGCTAGATTTTGCCACTAAACAAGTCTCAAGCTTAGCCTTACTTTTGTTGAAATCAACTAGGTAAAGCTTGCCCTTCAAACGACCCGTAAAGACAATAGAGGAATCCTCCCTCTTAAGGACTTCCACACCCTTATCCGTAAAAAGACAATTGTAGCCCATCTCACACAATTGAGAAATGGATAATAAATTATAACTCAACGAATTCACATGCAATACATTTGAGATGGAATGATCAAGAGTGATAGCAACTTTACCAAGAGCAATCACTTCTCCTTTGGAGTTGTCACCGAAGACGATATTCTCACTTGCATTTGAAGTTGGAGAATATGATGAGAACATACTCCTTTCTCCGGTCATATGATTTGTACATCAACTATCAAGCACCCAACTTGATCCACCAGAGGAGTATGCCTACAAAACAAATTAGTTCCTAGATTTAGGTCCCCAATCAATCTTGGGGCCTTGCATGTTAGTCACAACAATTTTTGGAACCCAAATGTTCATGCTTCTCTTATCATGTTTCTCATCACCCACAAACTCAGCAATGACTTTACCACGGTCATTGCACTTCAACACATAGCATGAGGACAAACTTTCTTGAGGTGACCTTGTCTTGGGTTGATAAGAAAACTTGTTTTTGGCCACCCAAATTGAGTCCTTGGGTTTCTGAGAAACCTGCTTTTGCTTGGACACCCTCTTGGCATGGACTTTTGCCTTAGCTTGATCAGGTGAAGCACTGGTAGCCTTCCCTTTATTGGGACGCGGCACTGCCGGCCTGTGGTCCAGCAGAGCTGTTGTCTGTGCAGACTTATCTGCACTAATGCTTCCCTTCTTCTCAAACTTGACACACTCAATGCCTTTGACCATTTTTCTACCATTGGTTTTACCTCCTTGTGTGTGACCAATCTCATCTTTGATTGATGGATGCCTTCCATCCTTGTATTGGACCTTCTTTGACTCAACTTTGTCTTTGTCATTCTTCTTTGAAACTGAGATGACATTGTTGAGCCTTGCTATTTCTTTCTTCATGGCCTCCATATTGGCAAGTTTAGTGGAATAGTCATTCAATTCAATATTATAGCATTTTCCACAACCTTGGCTAGTGGATGGAGAAGAGACATCATTTGCCTTAGTGAGATGTGAGTTACTCTCCCAAAGAAGGTTATATTGTCCCTCAAGCTCTTGATGATTTTCACTTAAGCCATAATGCTTTTGCTTGAGTTCACAATACTTCCTCTTAGTGAGAGCATGAGCTTCTCTTTCCTTGGCCAAAGCCTTGGTCAAAGAACTCACCTCACTCCTCTCTAAAGCAAGTGTTTCCTCACTAGCAATATAGAGATCCTCTTGTTTAATAAGAGTCTTTTCTCTAGATGCTAGCTTAGCCTTGGTTGCCTCTAATTCATTCAATAGATTAGCTATGAAGAGTTTGGTCTTAGAATCCATGTTATTAGTTATTTCATTTATCTCTTCATCACTAGATTCATCATCACTAGAGCAATCACTAGAATCACTACTAGAGATGTCTTTGGGGGGAGGAGCTATGGGTTTCGGTTTTGATTTTACCTTCTCACCCTTTGCCATGAGACAAATGTGAGGGGAGATTTCATCATCATCAGACATGTTGTTGAAGAGCCTTGGTGAAGTAGATGGCTTGTGAATAGCTATGATGGCCATCTCCTCATCTTCACTTGAGCTATCGATTGATGAATCCCAACCATGTCCAATGTGAGCTTCTCCCACATATCTCTTATCTTTCTTGTAGTCATCCTTATCTTCTTTCTTGCCTTTACCAAATTTGTTGTCTTTCTCCTTATTTGGGCATTCGGCAATGAAATGTTCGGTGCTACCACACTTGTAGCAAGTTCTTGATTTCTTATTGGTGAACTTTCTTCTTGTGAGCTTGTACACATTCTTCTTGATGCCCTTGTTGAACCTTCTCATGAATAGGACCATGTCATCAATGTTCTCTGCTTGCTCATCTTCACTTTCACCATCACTTGATGTTGAAGCTTCGGGTTCATGCTTGATGGCCTTGGTTGCTTGAGCTTTGCTTGAAAAGGCTTGCTTGCTGCTCTTAGGACAGCTAGGGGCTACTCTCCTTGAGCTCTTGTTGGCTTTGAGAGCCACATCCTTGATCTTCATCCCCTCCATCCTTGCTTGCATCTCTCCAAGCTTCTTTCTCTCAAGTGTTTCTTTTCTTTGTAGATCAAAGGTAATGATCCTTCCAAGCACATCACTTGGTGTGAAATACTCAAATATCTTCTTATCTCTAATCAATGTCACAACGGTCTCATTCCTTGGAGAATAGGCTTCAAGCATGATCTTGACAACCTTGTGATCATTGAACTCTTCACCACTAAGGCCTCTAATCTTGCCAACCATGGTCATCCATCTATCGAACATCTCTTGTGGCCCTTCACCTTTGTTTATCACGAACCGGTTGAGCTTGGCCATCAACAAATCAATCTTAGACTGCCTCACTTTGCTTACACCTTCATGTGCAAGGTGTAAGGTGTCCCATATCTCCTTGGCAACCTCCAAACCCATTACCTTGTTGTACTCATCACCATCCAATGCACTTAGCAACACACTAGTTGCTTGTGCATTTAGTTGTATGCAACGGAGCTCGATGGTGGTGGGACTTGTAGGATCAACCGGGGGATCACATCCTTTGTGCACAATCTCCCAAGCACCAGGGTGAAGACCTACAAGATAAGCTTTCATCAAGTGTTTCCACTTGACAAAGTTGGTGCCATCGAAATGAGGCAACTTGTCGGTGGGAACATGGAATAAAGATTTATGCTCATGCTTAGAGATAGATGAATAATCAAAGGATATGGTGGAGTATTTCTTGTTGCCATCATCCTTCTTCTTCTTCTTCTCATCCTTATTTGCGATCTTGGAGGCTTGGTATGATACATCATCATCACCGTCGGAGCTGTTTGAATCAACCTCCACATGAGATGCTTGTTCTTTGCTTTTCTTGAGCTCCTCCTGGTTGGCCCTGAGCTCCTTCTTGAGAGCTCTAACTTCCCTTCTATGAAGCTTCTCGGCAAGCTTCAAGCTTTTGGCGTCATTGATTGTTTTTTCTTCTTTTTGCAACTTCTTGCCTTCTCTTCTCAATCTTCTAGCTTCTTTTCTTCTTGCTATTTCTCCAGCGGATATACCAGCAGTGGTCTGGTACTTGTTCGTGTCAGCACTTTCATCGTTGCTTGAGGTTTCATGCAAATCCACCTTCTTGGGATCAACCATCACAACATTTCTCTCTTCGGCCATTACCTCGCACGGTGAAGTGCTTACTGAGGTAACCTAGCTCTGATACCACTTGTAAGAACTTGATTAACCTAGAGGGAGGGTGAATAGGACTGTTTAAAATCAACTTAGCAACTTGCTGTCAGTTGAGGCCGGCACTGCCGGGGTGGCCGACACTGCTGGGCTAAGGGCAACAGTGCTGGTCACCAGAACAGAGATCAACACAATTCAAAATGTAAGGACTGAATGTAAATTGTGCTTGAATGAAAACCTTCCTAGAGGTGTAGGGAACCTCCAACACCACCTGAAAGTGGTAGCAACACACCCACCAAGTAGATCGGGTCCAAACCCTAGAAATCACCTTACAAACAATATATATCACAATAGAAAGACAATCACAAGGGGACACAAGATTTGACCCGTGGTTTAGCTCGCCACCAAGGCTTGCCTACGTCCACGTTGTTGAGGTGCGTCACACAAGGCTCAAGCTCACCACAAAGGCTAGCTCTTTCCTCGGTCTTAAGTCAAGAGAATGAACTCTTGAGATGAGGGGTAATGTATTAGCAAATTGGTGGTCTTAAGTCCAAACGGAACCATCATTAATACAGGTGTGCAGACATCTAACTAAGACACTGTTAGTTTCAAGAGGATGCTAGGCTCAAAATATGTGGTAAATGTCTTGTGTCTAATTGTGCTCTGGTGCCGGCACAAGCACTGCTAGGCTGCTAAGAAGCCGAAACCGTTATCTAAATATGGATGCGACAACCAAAGAACAATTGCTACAGCAGAGGCGGGACTATAAAAAAAACAAGAGCAGCGGCTAAAAACCAACAAGATGAAAATGCTAACCATATGCTAGGGACACCTGTACAACCGCGATATGTAGAAACCACCGACGTCGAGTTTGATTCTGCTTTATTCGAAGGTACAAACCATGATTATTCAAATGATAAAGGTTGGTTTTACACATATGTTCCGAGATTTATTAAAAAAAATATGTTAATTTCAATTGTCTATGAACAGATCATCTACGTCACATAGAAAATGAACTGGGCGTAGAAGATGGACCCAAAGATTTTGAAACCGTTCAATTTCTTAATGAAGGTAACTTATACTTCATTTGTCCATTCCAGTAGAATCCTTTCAACGATTTTCTTGACACCATTGATGTAATCTTTCAATATAAATAACAGACTGTGCATTCGAGTCATATTGTGTCAACGATAATTGCAACGGCAAAGCTATCGCTGATGGTCCTTATGATTTCATCTATCATAACTTGCCGAATGGGCACCATGTTTTGAAGAAGGGTTTCCCCGGGACTGCAGTTTTTATTTTTTTTTTTGGAGCCATTAGATTTGAAGGCGAGCCACCAGGATTTGTTGTCAAAAGGGAAAAGTTTAAAAGTCCTTTATTCATGATTTTCCTTCTGAATTGAAGAGGTTGTTCAAAAGCCAGTTGGGTATGATGGGAAAATATTTCAGGAAAAACATAAGGTACTTCAAAATCTCATTCTCTTTCACCAAATTCGGGGTCACACTGGACCAAAAATACAACACCGCAGCAAGTACTGGGATATATTATATTCCGTGTACTTGGTGGGGGTTTTATTGTCGTCTGCCCCTTTTGGGGCCCGGATCAAAAGGGCCCCCGACCCCCTGCAAAATCTACTTTTTTTGACACAGCAGAAGAGATACATTGTCGCATAAAGTGAAAAAGGGCACCTGATCTAGATATAAATATTCTAAGAAATTTTGTTCGGTTCTACAAGGCATAACCCCTTTTGTACAAACCTTTAATAGAGTTGGCTCTATTCCAAATCTTGATGGGGCTATGTTTTGAGCTCAAACCCCATTTAAATAAACACTTTCTCTTTTTTTCTAGAAAAATTTACAGGCTTTCTTAATTTTTCCAGTTCATAAAGT
>CM039122.1:58278861-58310201 GCA_022036555.1 Microstegium vimineum
GTTGGTAGCTCTGGTCTCTCGGAACAAAGTTTTGGTAGCTCTGGCTCGATGGGAGCGGCACCTGCTCGAATTTGATCCCTAGCTGGAACGACTCAAGTGTCGCACGGTGGATTTTTGTAGAGGGGATTGAGTGTTTGTGACTTGCTCATTATGCGTTTTTCGACACCCCTAGGAGAGTCTCATCTGTATTTAAGCGCGAGTCAATACGTTTGCGAGGTGCTAGTGCTCCGGTGATGTAAGAACAATGCTAGGGAGCATTGTGTCATGGTCCAAGGAAGCGAGGTGCAAATCTACATGTGAAGAAGGGATCACTAACGATGAACTTGATCCAGTTTGTAGGCGAGCTTTTTAACCTAAAACGTTCTAATTCGGCCTAGGATCGAAGAACTGAATACGACACAACCACAATGCAAGATGCAAGAGGCTAGAAAATGTGAGTTCATATTCTAAGAAGTGAGTTGTCGCGAACTTTGTAAGGGCTAGTTTAGAAACTCAGATTTCTTTACAATCTCAGACTTTTCTCACGGAGAGCAATTGTCATTTGAATAAGACACTTAGTTCTCCATAGGGGACTTTCCATCCTTGAGTTTGTCTCTCCTTGCTTCCAATTTTCAAAATTATAACTAATAGGCTAGCATAAGGCAGTCACTAGAATTCAGCAACCGATTAAGTCGGTCACATTGTGCTGCATAACTCAAGCTCCTCAGTTAGGCGATGCCACTTATTCCATTTAAATATTGTATTATATCTTGTTGTATCTATTTTATTCACCGTTTATCCCACTTAATTGCCGTTTAGCACGAATAAACTACTAAACTACAGTGACCAATTATTTAGGTTAGGTGAAGACTTGTCTAGTGTGTGTGGTGTTCAGTGGTCTAACTCACGCTTCCTTAATTTTTAGTAGGAGAAATAGGGATGTAGTGATCTTTCGAAAAAACGGGATGTAGTAATTGTAGACTCTTGGGTAAATACATCAATGTTTTCTTTGGCAGCCATTAGAAGTATCTATGCTGTTTTGCAAAAAAAAAAAGGAAGAGCATGTACTGTTTGTATATTGGTAGGGCAAGCACAGAAATTGTTGGAACGTTTTTAGTTTTACAATAATCTAAAGTCAATTATCTAATTATAAATAAAAAAACTAAAGAAATAAGAGCTAAAACCTCGATTCCCCACACTATAAACCACCCCCCACTCCATCCAATCATACGAATGCAGGAATTCAGTAACTATCTACAAAACCATCAAATTAAACAACTACACCTCAAGCTAGGCTTGATACCAGACCGACCGGCAATGAGAACAAGTCACGGAGCACTACGTACTCGTCGTTGCCATGGTGGTGATGGCGATGCTGTCAACAGTTAACTATCGTCGTAAGCAGGATCACTGGTGTTCCATATCATACACAAATACGACCAGGCCAGAGACCAGAGCATCCGTCCATGCATACTCCATATCAATATTGTGTGTGATAGTCTGATAGATATGTTCATTTCTCCTTGCAGGGATATGCACCGAGTTCCCGCTGGAGTACACAAGCTCGAAGGTCCTCTACTCCAGCGGCTGCGACAACAAGACCTTAAAGACGTGCCAAGAGGAATGCTTCAGCCAGCTAAAGGGCGGCGGTCTATGCATCGGCAAGGCGTGTCACTGCTCCTACCTCTGCAGGCCGCCGCCTAGTGACATCTGATCGATCGGATAGGCCACGCAGCAGGCAGTGGTTGTCAGTGATATCCTAGTGATCCTCCTGTACTAAGATAGAGCGAAGCTGCTTGTTTTGTCAGTGACAAATCTGCATGGCATATATGAAATGTATTATATATGTGCTCCATAGCGGGACTATTAATTCATAATTACCACCTGATGGATGCATGAGTTCATCTTCATTACTTGTCTTGCATGATGAGCAGGGGAGACTTATCAGACCTAGGATTCAGATATAGGAGAGCGGCCTGCCGGGGACCAATCTATCAAGTATCGATAAAATTGTTAGAACACGCGGTAAAATAAATGTGAAATAGAGAGAGAGAGAGAGAGAGAGAGAGAGAGAGAGAGAGAGAGATAATCACACACACACACATATTGATTTATACATAGCACTCACCACTCATGGAAAAAATGATGTAGCATATGTTTGGTAATATAAAAGGATGACATTTTAGTTACATCTCTTCGTACTTGAATTTAACTCGAGGAGTACCAACTATATCATAGGATTTAACAGTATCCGCTATGAAAGCCAAACAACGGTGGCACGACAACAACAAACTCTCAGTGGTAGTAGTTGATACTAGAATAGCTATGATTAATGCTTGGAACCTATGAACCATTGGATAAATAGTTTTTTGACTAGCCCCTTTGTTACATCAATAAGTGATGTTAATATATTTAGCTAATTTCTATCTAATATCTAATGATTTGGTTTTATATATAATAAAACATAATATAACCTTGAGGTGTAGGCCCCTACGCGCCCCTTGTCCCTTGGGCGATACACACGTCTATATATGCAACCGACTGGCACCATATCGTCCACATCCAATGATCTAATAAGCGGAGCTCACCGTGAACTCTGTTTAGATCCTAGAGCTAATAGTTACTTGCTTCTTTGAATCCAAACGAACATATCCAATTAAAAATCTAGCTGGTTATTAGTTGAATATCCAATTAAGAACTATTTTACTAACTAAGTAACTAGACAAAACCAACTAATAACAGCTAATAGTTAAGCATCTCCAAGAGTTTGCCAAATTTTACTTGGTAAATCATGTGATTTGCAAACTCCTAAAATAATATGCCAAGTGAAAAAAGAAGCTCTCTCCAAAAGCTTGTTATTTCGGACTTGGAAAATAAAAAAAATCACAAGTTGTTTTTTCAGGCGGTATTCTACTAAAAACTACCATATAATTATTCCACTCCATATATCTAATCATGAGGATTCCAAAAGGTTTTCATTTGCTATTTTATGATTTTTCTGTGAATTACTATAAATTTCTAAATTTTCAGCTATTTAAATGTATATAACAAAAATAAATAAAAGAAAAACGCTTTTGCATCGGGAACCTGAACTTCTCAGAAATTAAATAAGTCCAGATGTGTAAACTCTTCTCTCTAGTACTTTTATAAAGTGAACACAATAAAAAGGTTTTGTTTACTAGAAGGTCCTTTCACTTCAATCTCCCGACCCATGCCAAGTCGTATACGCGTGCGCATATGTGCGAGTCGGGAGGAAAGATTTGTCAAGTTTTTTTTTTTCCAAGTTAGGATACCAAATTCACTACTGGAAACTTGAAATTCCCTCACGGTGCATTACCGTCAGGGAAAATAAAAATATTTTCATGAAAATGTACGTATCATCATAATAAATAAAAATATCGCCATGAATTTTTTTACGGTGTACTTACCGTCAGGGAAAATAAAAATACCGTCAGGACTGGCTCGTAATTCTAGTTTTGTCTGATGTTGGTCAGGGAATTTCAAGTTTCCAATAGTGATTGTTGGAGGATGTTTTTCATGTTTTGCCAAAATTTTATGATGAAAAATTAATTTGACAAACTCTTGAAAATGCTCTGCTAATTTTAGCTGAGTTATTATTAGCTAGCTAACTATATATTAGCAACTAATGAATCCAATCAGAGCCTTAATCTCCTTTATTAGTTAGCTATCAAAACATGTATATGGACCTTAGTTAGTGTTTTTTTATCTTTAATTTGTCCTAAATATAGACCGAGGGGTAGCAGAAATAGGGATGTACTAACTATATACCACATTGGGGTTTTTAATTGAAAAGAAGTACATTGGATTGTTTTAATAGATCATAGTTTTGTTTAGCAGCAATTAAAAGTATCTATACTGATTGACATCTGAAGAAAGGAGTATCTATTATGGTATAAGTATATTGATGACAAGAACCACGATTTACTGGAATGTTTTAAGTTTTGCACGAATCTCGCGGCCAGTTCTCCATCCAATGCTTAGACACATAATTCAGGCCTGTATTAGGTTATAGAGTTCCTAACAACTTTGAATCTGAGCAGCGCACATGCTCGCACCCCGCGCCGGTGGGTGCAAATTGCAACGCAATTAGCTCAAGTCGTCGAGCGGGATAAGTACTTGACCGTGAATCCTGGAGAGAAGGTGAATATGACCGTTGCGGGCGACTCTCCGGGCGCCCCGACGGAGCCTCCAGATCCCGTCGATTCCCCCCGGCGATCCCCTTCGTCGGTCCGGTCACCGGCTCGGCGTCCGCTGCAGCCCCGGAGGTCTCTATTCCGGTGTCCGCTGCAGGTCCGATCAAAGATGGACGCCGATCTAGCTCGGTGCCAGATGTGGCGAAGAAGACTACAGCTCCGCCGGCTCCCGCGATGGCGGACGCAAAGCAGGATCCCGTCAATCAGGAGGAGGCGTCCGTGAGCTCTCCGAGGCGGCCGGATCTGCGCAGACGCCGTCTTACGCTCGCTCCACGTCGGGCAATTGTGCCCAATCAGGTGCGTATTTGTGATACAGGTTCAGGCGAGGCCGAAGACGAAGCGGACGTGGATGGGAACGACGACGTCGAGATCGCGTCCAGATATGACACCGAGGAGACAACAAGGAAGACGGGCGACGCCGACGTACTGAAGATTCAGGACGATGGTGTTGCAGGGATTAAGGAAATCAACAATGCGCCAATCATCAGCAATACCAACACGAGTTTAGGGGAAGAGACTGAAAATGGTGAGCCTTTTTGTATTTCAAATTCCCCTCCAGGATATGCTGATCGTGTAGAATCAGCGATCCTTGCCGGGCTTACTGCTCATGAGGCATACGATCTTGCTGATGAAACCTACCACGAAGCAATCCTAGCGGGTTTCTCCACACAAGAGGCTAGCGATTACGTCCGCGAACAGAGACTTGGCAAAGCCACTCTGCTATCGACGGCGAACTGTCCTAGCACTGACAACGACATTCGTGAAAAGTTTTGGATTGACATCGGTTTTCCAAAGGAAACAAGATGGTGGGAAAATGAATTTCAGCCACAAACACAGGATATAAACACTTCGGGTATTGAGGAATTGGCTACGCCAGCTCAATATGAACCCAAGAATCAAACTTCAGCAAGACCTCTCGGACGAACGGCTCCAAAACGTGGAGTCGCAATCCGTCCATGGAAGGGTCCTTTGCCGAGGCCACGCTCGCCGACAACTGTGACGTTGGCTGCTTTCTTGCCACCAGAGCGGATCGACAGACCAAAAGCTAATTTACAGTGTGATCAACAATGCTTAGCACTTCAAAATTGAAAAGGTACCTTTGGAGGCCAGAGTAAATCAATTTTAATCGAGCGTGCAAAACAATATGGTCGTTCCTGGTGGGACCTGTTGTCTCGAGGGCCCAGTGATCAGCTAGGGAATCGCAAGGATACCAGATACGATGTGACTTTCCCTCCGATCGGCAATATCGTGTCGACAACTCTGCTACACCCTGTCTCGCGATCTGATCGAACCACCGCCGCCGCCGCCGCCACACATCCCTCGTACGCTGACATGGCTGGACGACAGCCACCCATCAATCGCCACAAGTTCAATCGTGAGCCTCCGAGAGGCAGGGTCAATGACCACTTTCGCCATAATGGGCAGGGTCCTGGCCCGAGTAGAGGCCATGGCGACCGGGACCTCGGCCACGGTGACCTCGGAGGACTAGGTCGTGGACGAAGTGATGTGCAGGTTCCTGGTCGTGGGAATGGAAAAGGCGGGATGGGGTTTGGCCCCGGTGCTTTTCAACGGGAGATACATCAGCACTATCAACCGGTTGCAGCGTGACAACGTCAAAACGTTGGTGCTGATGCTGCGGAATCTAGCCTGCAGTGTGCACCTCGGAATTAGCAACAACAACCTCAGCCAACAGAATCTGGTATGCCAAAAAAGAAAAGACCTTACTGCTGGAGATGCAAATGTAGTGGACATTCTTATGATGAGTGTACTGCAGACCTTGATTGCATCATTTGTAATAAGAAGAACTCGCACCTTTCATGGAAATGTCCAATTCTGAAGATGCCAAAACCAAGTACTGCTTTTTTTGGCTCGGGTAAGAAGGAATTTGGTTTCTTGCGGGTCCCAGATATTGATTACAATTTAGAAACACCTGATCCAGCTTCTACAGCATTGGTCAAGGTGATCGGTAATAAAATCTCAGCAGATGTGCTTCAGTCTGAATTGGCCAAAATATCACAGGCGGATTGGACGTGGGAGGCCTTGCCCCATGAGGAGGACTCATTCCTTGTCGCTTTTCCATCAGATGAAGAGATGCAGCGGATGGCATCCATTGATTATCATCTAAAGAATCATGGTGTCACACTAGCTATTTCAGCATGGCAAAGCTCTACTGATGTGAAACCCATTTATCAATTGGAAGAAATTTGGGTGCATATCACAGGTGTCCCTCATGGTTGGAGGCAGTATCTTTTTTTTTGGGCTTTGGGTTCAGTGATTGGCGTCACAAAGGAGGTAGATATGTCCACTTACAGAAAAAAAGGGGTCATCCGAGTTCGAGTTGGAGTGTTGAACAATGGGCAGTTTCCTTTCACCACTGATTTAGTATTTGGGTTAGAAGGATATGACATAACTTATAGACTAGAAGACACAAATTTTGTACCATCTTCACCTACTCTGAGGGATCAGGATCCAATGGATCATGATGGTAATGATGCGGACAAAGATAAGCCTGCAAAAAAGGATCCAGAAAATGTGCCCAAAAAATTCAAGAATACCCAAGGTGCTGGTGGACTGAAATATGTAACCAGAACTGAAAACAATGGGCCGACGCCTATGCAAGCACAACTCGCAATTTTACCCTCTGGTATTGAGCGTTTGAGGTCCCTAATGCAGCCTTACAGTGGGAAGATTTAGCCAAACTACCTCCTGTTGCTGTGACACCTATGGCTCCTACGTCTCTTACAAGTTCAAATGGTAACCCTACACCAAGAGGGAATTCTAACACTTGCAAGAAGAATCTGCCTACTTCTGAGAGTGATCTGATTAGATCATCTTCAGGAACCAGGAATGTAGTTGATGCTCCATTGTTAGCCACTTCACCTGTTTCGAATGGCAAAATTGGTGGCTCTTCGGCTACGACAGCAGGAGCAGTACCTACTGTCACTCAACATTCAAAGGCTGGAACACAAAGCAACTTACAGTGGGGAAGGGAATCAATGCAAATCACTATGTCATTGGAGGAGAAATCTAGGGCTGCCAACAATTCTCAGATGGCATTGGAAGTGGATGAGTCACAAACCACCACGCCTCCCATGAGTTCACCACGCCAGACAACATCCTTTTCTGCAACAGCTACTTTAGGCCACAAAGCTGCTACCACATATACACCTTTGAACAAATGCCAAGGTACAGATCTTGAATTGTCTGCTGGATCGATCTTTTTGGGAGGTAAACGCCGCAGTGTACGATCTAATATCGTATCTTCTGATGGTGTTGTAGCAGCAGACGAGGATGCATTAACAAAGGCGATGAAAAGAGCAGCGTCAAGGAACATGGATGGCCCAAAAGTAGACAAGCCAATGGGAGATACTACTACTCTATCACCACTATCGGCTATGTCTTCAGCCAACATGATTCCAGGTACGCCCAAGTCACAGCCATCTTCTATTTCTATTGTGTCTATACCTCAAAAAAGATGCATTTCAAACCTGAGCAACGTAGGCATGGTTTTGGGTAGCAATAGTAACACAATTAATTTATCCATCAATGCGCTTAAGAGGGTCAAAATTGATAGAACAACTGTAACACCAAACCAAAAAGAGGCTAAAAGGTTGGGCGCAGGTGAAAATCCTTTTGCGGCAAGTGATGACGAGGATACCGAAAATGAGGGTACCCTTCTCGATCACTTAGTGAAGGAAATAACTGATGTAGGCTTGGATGATCTGTACCTGGACACAAATATTTGTGACCTTATGGCTACTGGTCGAAAATCTAAGATGACATCAAAAAAGCGTAAAAGCCACAACAAAGTTTCTCCACAAAAAGTTTCCCCATGAAAGGCTTCTATTGGAATAGCAGAGGTCTATCTGACTTGGCTAAATACCGCTATATAGCTGAAGCAATCCGAGATCATAACCTTGATTTTGTGGCGGTCATGGAAACAGGAAAGCAAGACATGTCAAAATCAAATCTCTCCCGACTATCCGGAGGGGCTGATTTTGTTTGGCATTGTCTACCACCTCGGGGGAGGTCTGGGGGAATTCTTCTTGGCATAAATGCTTCGTTTCTTGACCTATCGTTAATTGTAGAAGGGGAATTTTACATCAAATTTCATCTCTGCAATAAATCGGATAACTTTAATTGGATACTCATGGTTGTCTATGGCCCAGCTCAAGAGGAGTTTAAAACGTCTTTCTTGACTGAACTCGTACGTGCTTGCCAACAAAATCCACTCCCTACTCTTATCGGTGGGGATTTCAATATTATGAGGAATAGCAAAGAGAAGAATAATGATAGATTTAGTGATCGCTGGCCTTTCCTGTTCAATGTCGTCATTGACAGCTTTGATCTTAGGGAAATTGATTTGACAGGCAGACAATTCACTTGGGCTAATTCTCTTCCTCACCCCACTTATGAAAAGCTTGATAGAGTCTTAATGACTACTGAATGGGAATTTAAATATCCTTTGGTGACTGTACACGCTCTCGATAGAGGTGTTTCAGACCATACGCCTCTACTACTTGACACCGGAACACCAGCCTTCACAGGAACAGCAAAACCATTTAAAATGGAACTCAGCTGGTTCTATCGTGAGGATTTCTATGATCGAGTCGTAGAAATATGGAACAAGCCAGTGAGGGGGGGAAAATCTGTCCAGAGATGGATAAAAAAATTAGGAGCTTTACGCAAATACCTTCGAGGATGGGCATCACATACAAAGGGTGTATATAAGCAACAAAAAAACATCCCTTCAGTCTATCATCAATAACCTTGATATTACTGCTGAAAATCGAGGCTTATCTGTGGAAGAGAGAGGTCAGCTTGAGCAAGCTAGAAGCGACTTGACTAAGCTTTTGAGAGAGGAAGAATTAAAATTTTATCAACGAGCAAAGGTCACTGATGTTCTTCTTGGGGATAATAACACCCGGTACTTCCAAATGGTTGCCAATGGTAAACGTAGGAAGAAACGGATTTTCTCTCTCGACCATGATGATGGAAAAATTGAAGGCCAAACTAATCTTAAGAACTATATTACACGTTTCTACAAGGATTTGTTTGGGCCACCACAAGATAACACCATGACCTTAGATGAGGCACAAATAGCTGATATTCCACAGGTCACCCAAGCTGAAAACCAATTCCTAACGGCTTCTTTTAGTGAAAAGGATATTCGGGATGCGGTTTTTGCGATGGAACACAATAAAGCACCGGGGCCAGATGGCTTCCCAGCTGAGTTTTATCAAAAGTTTTGGGATGTCATCAAAGGCGACTTGATGCAAATGTTCAGTGAGCTCCACTCGGGAACCTTACCACTCTTTAGCCTTAACTTTGGTGTCATAACTCTGATTCCGAAAGTCCAAGAAGCTAATAGAATTCAGCAGTACCGACCAATTTGCTTGTTAAATGTTAGCTTCAAAATTTTCACTAAAGTGGCAACCATCAGAATTAACTCAATAGCCGATCATGTAGTTGGTCCAACTCAAACAGCCTTTATGCAAGGACATAATATCCTTGAGGGAGTCGTCATTTTGCATGAGACAATTCATGAGTTGCATCGTAAAAAGCAAAGTGGAGTCATTTTTAAAATAGACTTTGAAAAGGCTTACGACAAAGTTAGATGGCCTTTCTTACTGCAATCAATGCGGATGAAAGGTTTCTCTACTAAATGGATCTCTTGGGTGCAAGCTTTTATATCAGGTGGGAGTGTGGCAGTAAATATTAATAATGAGGTCGGACCTTACTTTCAAACGAAAAAAGGCCTTCGACAGGGAGACCCACTATCCCCCATTTTATTTAACATTGTAGCTGATATGTTAGCTGTACTAATTAAAAGAGTCAAAGCAGATAATCAGATAAGTGGAATAGTGCCACATCTAGTTGATGAAGGTTTATCTATTCTACAGTATGCTGATGATACGATACTCTTCATGGATCATGATCTTGAAAAGGCTCACAACATGAAGTTACTACTTTGTGCATTCGAGCAACTTTCTGGTCTTAAAATAAATTTCTACAAGAGTGAAATATTTTGTTTTGGAGCAGCACAAGAATCCTTGCCCCAATATACAGAGCTTTTTGGTTGTAATCAAGGAGCTTTTCCGATGAGGTATTTGGGCATACCTATACATTATAAGAGGCTCTCAAATGCAGATTGGAAAAGAGTAGAGGAACGTTTTGAGAAAAGACTCGGTAGTTGGAAAGTAAAACATCTATCAACTGGTGGGCGCTTGATACTGATTAACTCAGTGCTTAGCAGCTTACCAATGTTTATGATGTCATTTTTTGCGGTCCCAAAAGGAGTTCTTAAAAAATTAGACTACTTTAGGTCAAGATTTTTTTGGCAAAGTGACGAACAAAAACGAAAATACAAATTAGTCAAATGGGACATATTGTGCCAGCCGAAAAACCAAGGCGGGCTTGGAATTCACAATCTGGACATCAAGAACACAACCCTTCTGAGTAAGTGGCTTTTCAAATTGCTCACAACTGAGGGTACTTGGCAACAAATGCTACACAAAAAATATTTAGGATCTAAGCCTCTTTCACAAGTTGAATGGAAGTGTGGAGACTCGCATTTCTGGGCTAGCCTAATGAAGGTTAAACGAGATTTTCTCCGTTTTGGGACCTTCATAATTCAAGATGGATCACAAGTACGATTCTGGGAAGATAGGTGGCTAGGACAGTCAACTCTGCGTCAACAATATCCTTGCCTTTATAACATAGCCCGACATAAACAGGCTACTGTAGCAGAAGTGCTAAGCACGTCTCCACCTACCCTATCTTGGCGAAGAGATATAATCGGACACAAATTAGTGGCTTGGAACAACTTACTTCCACGCATCATGAATATTGTGCTAAGCCAGCAAGAAGATGAATTTCGCTGGAACTTGCATCCTAATGGACAGTTCTCGCTTAAATCTCATTACCTGGCAATGATCCATAATGACGTTCCTAATATAAATAAGTGTGTGTGGAAACTAAAAGCTCCGTTGAAGATAAAGATATTTTTATGGTACCTACGTAGAGGAGTAGTGTTAACCAAAGATAACTTAGCTAAACGTAATTGGCATGGCAGCAAACAATGTTGTTTTTGTCACAAAGATGAGACAATTAAACACCTGTTTTTTGAGTGTCGTTTCGCTCGTGCTGTCTGGTTCGTTATTCAAGCGGCATCAGGCTTGTCTCGACCACATAGTGTATCAAACATGTTTGAGTCTTGGCTCTGTGGGTTTAGGAAAGAACTAAAATCGTTGGCCTTGCTAGGTGCAGCAGCTACATGTTGGTTGCTTTGGTTATGTCGGAATGACCTAGTTTTTGAAAAGAAACGTACCTCTTTTCCTTTACAGGTTATTTACTCGATTATTCATTGGCTTCGCACATGGGCTGTACTACAGAAGCCAACTTCTCAAGATTTGGTTATAGCGGCATCTCAACAATTGGCGCGGGTGGCCAAGGAGTTTTTTACCCAGGCACATGGGTGGCAGTCTAGTCTTCGGATCGAGGATTCTTAGTTTTTGTTTCTTTTGTAAGGTTGTGTGTATCCTTGTTATACAGAGGCCGGAAGTGTTTCAAGGTCTTTGTATCATCTTGATGTAACGATCTGGAAATTAATAAAGCTTTCCTTATCGAAAAAAAAAGTTCTCCAAGCCGATTATATAAAATGAAATTAGTAAAGAAAACAATTAATGATCTCAAATCTTGAATTTTCCACTATAAAACTGCCCCCACATCAATCAATCATAACCATACGCATTCGATAACTATCAACTGCATCCCTAACTAGACCCACCGGCCATGACCATGAGAACCTACCATGGAGCACTGCTCCTCGTCCTTGCCATGGTGATGGCGCTGCTGTCAACAGGTAACTATCCGGGACCGTTTGTTTTCAACTACACGACCATAGCGTCAGTGCAGTTCACAGCAATGCCGTAGTGATATATCTTATCTCCATTTCTCCCTGCAGGGATCTGCACAGCACCGGTGCCAGCGCCGAGCTCGGAGGACCTGCCGACGACGAAGTTCACGTGTTTGGAGGTCCTCGCCAATAGCGGCTGCGACAGCAACCGCAAGGCGTGCCAAAACAACTGCTGGAACAAGCTCTTGGGCAACGGATTTTGCTTCCTCGACCATTGCTGTTGCCATTACACGTACAAATGCAAGACATCCCTGATGCCGCCGTCGCCCGCGCCTGGTGATGACATGGCCATACAGGCAGCGGGTCGCCCAGATGACGTTCAGATTCGTGTGACAACCTAGCATCCTACTAGAGGTAAAGGGAGGCTGCTTGTTTTGCTAGTGTCAATCTATGTGGCAGGCAGTGCGTGTATTCTGTGCTCCATTAGCGGCATTAATTGTTGCTAATTACCATGCTCGAGATCAAGAATAGTTTAGATGGATGAGTTCGTCTCCATGCCATGCGCTTTGAGAATTGTGTGCCAACACAACGGACACACGTTCTCTGAATTCTAACATGGACAGCTCGAACATGTACTCCTCGTAGGCAAAACAACGAATACTTGGTGCCTTGGTGAGCATGCGATGCTGGATTTGTAACCAAAGAACGCCACTCTGCACCACTGTGTTTCTTCGTGTGCCGGCAGGCGCCATCACTCATCAGGGATAGAGTTGTACACTATAGAGTATTAGAGTTTAAGGAGCACTCGCACAGCCATTTCGTGCACTAGACGACATCAGTTCATTTCAGAGAAAGAAACTTAAATACATGCTCTAAAGCGTGAGGTCTGAAGCAACATATTCTTAGCCTCTAAAAGAAGTTGCTTACACATGACACAACTCGAATACTCGATGCTTCAACCAGCATCAGCAAGCCCCCATCAGCAGCCTCTCTTAGCTCGGTTGCCATTGTTCGAGCCTACACTGTTTACATTTCTCTGAGTCTTGCACCGAGCATCAGACGCGGAGTTAGAAATATGAACTTTTGTATTTTGCTAGCGGTACATTTACTGCCAAGCATAGAAGTTGTCAGCCTTTGGGCAAACCTGTTCGCTTAGCTTATCAGTCACCGGAACAATATTTTTCTCTCATAACAAAATAGTCCAAAACAACATCAACCGACTTATCAATCACCGAAACGATCACCCGAATAGGGCACTGGTATTACAAAAAGCATTCCCAATCAAATTTATTTAATTCTAGATAGCAATATCTGCTTGAGTGCTCCTATACTATATTGCCTTTATACATATAACATTTTTCGCACCTTTTGTTCCTGGTTGTCCTTACAAGAAGAAAGTTTTTTAGTCTTCAACAAATTGTATGCTAGACATACCATTTTGTTTTCCAAAGAATGGAGAAAAGTTTTTTTAATATGTTGTATAATAAACAAAATTGGCATAATTAATAAGAAAAACTATACCAAATAACAATACGACAAGCGGGGTGACAAACACAATTAAATTATGTTTTTTGTGTGACAAAACCGAATAAACCTCCATTCACACATACAACTCTGCTAGAGCACAACTCAACAGTGGCAGCTTCACAACTACTCCTACAACTCTATCACAGCAACAACTCAA
Organism: Microstegium vimineum; assembly: GCA_022036555.1. NCBI lineage: Eukaryota > Viridiplantae > Streptophyta > Magnoliopsida > Poales > Poaceae > Microstegium > Microstegium vimineum. Next base: position 58,292,597 of record CM039122.1, read on the forward strand.
CAGGTTGGCTGGTTCATCTTAAGTAATCACTGCATAACATGCAACATAATGCATGACAAGATTTAGATTCAGCTAGGATAAACCACACTTCTAATGTCACTCCATGACGAAAGCTGGTGTTAAACGTTGCGATGAGAGATTCTTTAAAAAAACTCCCATATGCATCTTAATAAGATGTCGTGGAGGGTTTACACCCACCTTGATTCTTTAGTGTGGCTTAGACCAATATATAAGGTTGCTAGAGTCCATTTCACCATCCTTGGGGTTAACCCTTTTATGTAAAGCGAGGAGGAAAACGTTAGTGGGTTGGTGGTAATGTGTCATTCACTCGGTATATAGAGTGGATTTGAGTCATTTGGACTCTGGGGTGTTACAAATGGTATTAGATACGATCTTCATAGCCATGGGCGCATGTGGGTCAGGGGTGCATACATGGGGCTTATTGCACGTGTAGGCCCTATATGGGGTACAGATGGCACATGTGCCAGCACTGGATGCACAATCACATGTGCTAAGAGGGAATGTTCCTAGTCATCGTTTGTTTGGTTGTGGGTGTGTGGTTGGGCCGACGAGGACGTCGGGCCCTTTGGGGGTGACATTCGACCTATTGGGATTTGCCCCATAGTGGCTCATGTACATGTTAATAACATGTTATAGAGGATTTAGTCACACCTTGGTTCTTTAGGGTGGGTTAGAGCAACATATAAGGCTTCTAGAGTCTATCCCACCATCTCCGGGTTAACCCTTTACGCGAAATGAAGGCAAAAATATAAGTGGACTTGTGGTATGTGTGGTTCACTCAATGTGTATAGTGGATCTGAACCATTTGACCTCTGGTGCATTACAATTGAGAAGTTGATTTCCCTTTTGGAACCAGATGGAGAAATTGATGGTGGCACTGATATTCATGTACTGCTCTGGCATGTGTTAGAATATATATATATATATATATATATATATATATATATATATATATATATATATATATATATGTATATATATGTGTGTGTGTGTGTGTGTGTGTGTGTTGTGCGCGCGCGTGTGTGTGTGCGCACTATGGTACACAACTAAGATGCAAGCGGCAGTCCGCGAGCCTATATGTAGGCTTAATTTTGTGGGTTGCCTCTTGAACCCGCAAAAATTAAGCCTATATGTGGGTTCGCGGGCTAGCCCACTTGTATCCCTATACACAACTCAAGCTCCCTTTGTTAAATGATGGTTTAATCCATTTAAATGCTATATGTTGCTGCTAGTCGTGTCTATTTTGTCTTCATTTCTTCTATTTGATCGATCATTTAGCCTAAATAAACGGCTAAATTATAGGTGACCGACCATTTAGGTTAGGTGAACACATGCCTAGTGTGGTGTTCAGTGGTCCAATTCATTCATTTCTTGTGCTAATGCATACTTCACCTGCCTCACAACGTGACGGTTACTATGGTGGTTGGCACTACATTCGCTTCCTTAATTTTTAGTAGGAGAAATAATATAGTTACTATAATATGTTGTCTTAATACATCATAGATTTCTTTGGCAGCCATTAAAAGTATCTTACTATGTATACTGCTTTGGAAAGAAATAAAAAGTATCATCTATATTGTTTGTATTTTGTCAGGGCAAGAACCATGAATTGATGGAATGCTTTAATTTTTACAATAATCTCTCAAAATTACTCGAAGTCAGGTTATCTAATTCAACAAAAGGAACCAAAAATAAGAGATCGAATTCAATAAAGACCAAAGAAAATAAAAGCTAAAACCTTGCTTTTCCACTATAAAGCTACCCCCACCACACCCCATAGAATGCACAGGCTTTCAGAAACTATCTCCAACAAAACCATTGAGTTAAACAACTCCACCTATAGGCTCTAGCTAGGCTTGATACTACACCGATCGGCAATGAGAACTGGCCATGGAGCACTCCTCTTTGTTGTTGCCATAGTGATGACCATGCTGTCAATAGGTACCTATATGTCCCTATAAGCAGGACCAAGGTTTTTTCATATCATACATGAACACCACCAAAGGCCAGAGCATTTGTCCCTACTTTAATAGCAATACCACGCGCCTTCTTCGAGACATTCCGGCACAAGGCGCGACAACAACTCTACCAACAGCTGCGCTGCCGGCAGCTGTGTGCTCCATCGACGCGGTGGACCAGGCCCTACAGCAGCTGCAGCTTCAATCGACAGGGGCATATGCGCCTGCCCCTCCGACCATCAACATGCAACAGACATCGGAGCCAACCTCACCAACTGTCAACTTGCAGGCGACAAGCTTTCAAGCACTCTTTGCAGGTATGAACATTCAGAATACTAATGTCCCTGAAACAGCTTATCCTGCTGATAGTAACAGGCCTCCTCTTGAGGAACAATCGCCAACAGGGGTTGCTGCTCTCTTTGCCAACGTGACGCCGTCAATCATTCAGAACAACCCCAGTCCGTTGAAAGCACCACTAGCAGTACAACGACGCAGACGCCAGCGCCGAGTCTTCGACATGTCATCGGTACGTCGCAGTGCACGCCTTGCCAAAAATCAACCCATGTCGCAGATGCAGCGTGCACAACAGAACCTGTGCAAGAAGTTGGGGCTCTTGCAAGATGACCACCAACCTGCTGAAACTGCCTTGCAGGAATTTATTGCCATGTTCAATGGGCCGCTACCGGACCAGGTGATTGTTGCGCTTGCCGAGATGTTTCAACCTGGATGATGACCCAACAATGGAGGTAAACGAGGCCCTTATCGATCTGGCGGGTGATGGAATCGCCGACCTCCAGGAAGCAATCCTGCCTGCTGCTACCTGAAAGAACCCACCAAATGGCCAACGAGTTCAATCTCTGTTATCATTATGTATCCAGACTTCAAATCTCTGCTATTGCAACCTTTTAATTTCAGCTCGTGTGATGTACTACCTAAGGCGAGACTGCTTCGCCATTTGAGAACTTATCATAGTAGTTTGGTACAGCCATCAGGGCCTAGTACTCTGAGGCAACTCCCAGCTGTGTGTTTCTTCTGGGTTTAATGTAAGGCAATTCCCAAGCTCCATGATGTGCTTGCTGTTGCTGTTGCTTCTCCATCAAATTACAGTTCTCCTGTGCGTTACATGCTGTTCTTCGCTCCTACACAATCTTGCAAGCTGCTGCTGCCTCAAACGCATACTTTCTGTTGGGGCGCCTGTAGAGTTTTTTGTGTTCCCAGATGAGAGGACCAAACATGGATGTATTATGCTGGAATGTTCGCGGTTTGAACCGTCAAGATAGGGAAGATGTTGTGCACCAAACAGTGGCAGCCACAAGATGCCACATCGTATGCCTGCAAGAATCAAAACTAGCCTCCCTGGATCAGCACACCGCTGCTTACTTGGGTGGCTTTCGCTTGCGCAGCTTTGTGATCAAGTCGACGACTGGTGTCCTTGGAACACGAGGAGGAATTGTCATTCTCTGAAATAATGACTTCATCAATTTAGCCAACTGCGTCATCGGAGAGTTCCACCTATCGGCTGTTATCTATGGGCCAACTAGGCACCGTGAAAGGCAAAGGTTCCTGGAGGAACTAAAAGCACTCAAACCAGCAAGCAACACGCGGTGGCTACTCCTCGGCGATTTTAACTTAATTTACAAAGCGGCTGACAAAAACAATAGAAGACTAAACCACAGACTAATGCGACAGTTTTGAGAGGCCTTGAATGAATGCGACCTCCAGGAGATTCACCTCCAAAATTGCAAATTTACATGGAGCAACGAGAGAAGCCAACCAACATTGATGAAGCTTGATAGAGTGTTTTGCAACGCCGAGTGGGACTCCACGTTCAACACACATGTTCTTCACGCTCTCTCCACCTCTCTATCAGACTATGTCCCGCTTCTACTCTCCAATCAGAGTGGCCCGCGTCGGCCGAGGACATTCCGTTTTGAAAATTTTTGGGTTAAACTCTCAGGATTCAAAGAGGTGGTGCTAAAGGCATGGGAAGAAACTTCAAATCACCATGAACCTTTCCACATCCTGTACAACAAGCTGTTTGTGACAGCACAAAAGCTGAGAAAATGGAACAATCAAATCATCTCAGATGCTAAAATGAAGCTGCACATGGCTCTAGAAGTGATATTGCGTCTGGATATCGCCCAAGAAAATAGAGGCTTATCAACAGCGGAATCCGTTCTCAGAACAAAGCTAAAAAGAAGAGTTCTAGGCCTAGCGGTCATTGAAAGGGCGAGAACTAGGCAAGCTTCGCGTGTCACCAATATTAAATTGGGGGACGCCAAACACAAAATTTTTCACCGCAGAGTGAATGCAAGAAGAAGAAAGAACCACATCCAGAGGTTGCGAAAAGAGCAAGGCTGGGCCGTCACACATGATGAAAAAGTAACCGTGATCCAAGACCATTTCCAGAAGATCATGACGCGTCCACCGCAAAGACAGACTGATTTAAATTGGGAGCGATTGCAAATTTTGCCCCATAATCTTGAAATGCTTGAAAGTGACTTTACAGAATCCGAGATTAAGGATGCCATTAATCAGATGCCTTCTGACAAAGCGTCGGGCCCTGATGGTTTCACGACTCTTTTCTTCAAGGAATGCTGGGATATTGTCAAAAGGGACATCATGAACGCAGCAAATGCTTTCCATCAACTGCGCACCTCAAATTTAGCCCTCCTCAACACAGCAAATGTTGTTCTTATTCCAAAAAAGGATGGGGCAGAGTCGATCATGGATTTTAGGCCCATAAGCTTAATCCACTCCTTTGCAAAGATCATTGCAAAGGTCTTAGCAATGCGCCTGACGCCACATATGAACAACTTGATCTCCAAGAGCCAGAGCGCCTTCATTAAAAAAAGAAGCATCCATGACAACTTCATGTCGGTTCGACGGACAGTGCGTCGATTTCATAGATCAAAGACCCCAGCCCTGTTTCTCAAGCTTGACATAACAAAGGCCTTCGACTCAGTGCGGTGGGAATATATACTCACCTTGATGAGCAAGCTCGGCTTCCCCCCAAAATGGAGAGATTGGGTGAGTGCTCTACTATCAACATCATCCTCTCGCATTCTACTAAATGATGTCCCCACTGCACCTATCAAACACGGCAGGGGAGTGCGACAAGGCGATCCTCTATCGCCATTGTTGTTTATCATTGCGATCGACCCACTGCAAAAACTTCTTGACCTTGCGACGGAAGAAGGACATTTGGCAAAATTCAGGGGAAGACAAGTTGTCATGCGAACATCTATATACGCGGACGATATAGCAATCTTCATTAAGCCATATAAGAAGGATGCCACTGCGCTTGCCAATATTCTCTCTAGGTTTGGCGAAGTGTCGGGACTCAACACTAATGTCCAAAAATCATCTGTCATCCCTATAAGATGCCAGGGAATCAACATAAATGAGGTCCTGCATGATTTCCCTGCAAAAAGAGCACAATTCCTAACTAAATATTTGGGCCTACCTCTAACAAACACTAGATTAAGGAGGGTTGATTTTCAACCACTTGTTGACAAAGCTGTGAGCAAGCTCACTACATGGAATGGTAAGAACATTAACCATGCTGGAAGGTCCACTTTAGTCAAAACTGTTCTCACCTCACAAGTTGTGTATTGCCTCACATCACTTAGAGCACCTAAAGCCACATTAAAGGAAATTGATAACCTCAGAAAGAGCTTCCTATGGGCTGGATCCGACAAGCTAACGGGGGGAAAATGCAAAGTAAATTGGCCACGTACCACAAGACCAACTGAATCCGGTGGTCTAGGCATTCTCCATCTTGGAAAATTTGCAACAGCACTACGTCTCAGATGGCTATGGAAAGAATGGGAGGAAGAAGGAGGGGCACTTAACAACCGCGACACGCCGTGCGACACAACTGATAGGTTACTATTCGTTGCAGCAACTACAATTACAGTTGGCGATGGCAAGAAAACATCTTTTTGGAGCAGCGCTTGGCTACAAGGTCAAAGGCCCCAAGATCTAGCGCCAAATATTTTCCAAATTTCAAGAAACAAAAACAAGTCACTGAATGAGTGCTTGTGCAATGGAGCATGGATTAGGGACATAGACCTACAGCATGCAGGTTTCAGCTCTCAACACTTAGTGGAGTATGTTCAGCTCTGGAGCGCCCTTAGTCACATCCAGCTGCATCTAGACAGGGAAGACAACATCAACTGGAAATTTAAGTCCGATGGAAAATTCACAACAAGATCGGCCTACTACGCACAATTTGTTGGAGCAACAATGACAAATTTCAAACAACTCATATGGAAAGTCTGGGCGCCGCCAAAATGCAAATTCTTTGCATGGCTCGCCATCCAAAATAGAATCTGGACCGCTGATAGGTTGCAAGAGAGGGGATGGCCGAACAACGGAGTGTGCCCCCTATGCAGACGTAGCCAAGAAACTGACGTTCATCTTTTTCAAGACTGTCGCTACACTAGGCGTATCTGGGAGGGGATTGCAATTTGGATGGGAATTGAGCAACTGCGACAATCTGCTTGGGTACTAGGAGACTCGGTACACAGTTGGTGGGACAACATAGATCACACACCTTCGACGGCGAGACGAGGTCTCCGCTCCATCATCATTCTAATCTGTTGGGAGGTATGGAATGAAAGAAATGCAAGAATATTCGAGCACAAGGAATCTGCGCCAACACAACTCCTCCAAAAAATCAAGGATGAAGCGGGTCTTTGGGCAATGGCTGGGGCAAAACACGTCTCAAACTTATTAGTGCATGCTTGATGTAAAGCCTCCTAAAACGAGGATGTTTGGACTTTTTTGTGGTTTTGTACATGGTCGTATAGTGCCTATCTAGGCTACCTCCTTTTTAATACAACTTCTCCTACCGGTTCAGTTTAAAAAAAAATTTGAAGTGTGATCCGGACGTCTGTACGTCGAGCTGCTCCAGATTGAACAACGGCAACGGCACCTGCATGAGTCCCAATGGATGTGATTGCGAGTACTGCGTGCCAGCGACCGTCCCAAAACGCCCGCCTTTCTCTACGCGAAAGTCGAAACTACTGCACCTAGTAGCTATGTAATCGAATGTAGCAGAAGCCGATTGGTCCCGTTTCGATTGGCTGCCGTTCGCCAGTTTTTCTACCAAAAGCAATGATCAATGACAGAGATGTAATAATCATGTACTACCAGCAGACAGTTTTGAACAGAGAAACTGTGAAAAATTGCATCAGAAAAATGATATAACTGTGCAATGGAAAACTGATTCATCGCTAAGGCCCATAAGCCTACAACGCCATTCGGCTGTACTGGACCGCGCGAAACTCAGACATAAATCCACGCGTTGTAGATTGTGCATCATAACGTGGGCTTCTACTGGCCTTTGCATGGTCTCTATGTAGGAGGACGTGTGTGTGGTTAGCAATCTCATCAAATTCACTAAAAAAGGAGTAAGTGTGTGTGATTATTAATTTGCGAGTGTCAATTCAACGTCCACACTGAAAGGTGAAAGCAGTTCTGTTTTTGCACTTAGATCGGGTTGAGATCACAAATCAAAGATGGGCCATGGATGCAAACATAGTCACATATCAAATATGTGACTATTGCTACCTTCTATTCGTGTGGGGAGAAAGAGAGAGGCGAGAAGAACAAAAAGATAGGGATGACCTATCTATGAGCAAGAAAAAAAGAGTGTCCAAAATAATCTACCAGTTTTTTCAACCTTTAGATTTTTGCCACCATTTGATGACCATCCAAAACTCAAAACGTGCTTTCTAGCATCTTTAACTGAGACAGACAGGAACTAAATTTCATCGTCGTTTAGATTGATGGGGTCAAGCATACCATTTTAGCAGTTAAGGGTGTTGATCAATGTTCATCTATTATCTATGAGCACTAGGCAACTCCAAGAGAGTTGGTAAAAATGGATTGCTAAACCTATGATTTAGCCAATCTCTAAAATAGAAAACTCTATAAAAAAAATAGAAAACTCCAACAGCCTTTCTACTATGGCAATGCTAGATGGCTAGCGGCACATACAAGTTATATTTACCATGCGAGATTTTAGGAATAGCTCATTTGCTATTTTACAAAACAAGATAGCATAGCTGTTGGAGTTTACTTTTTGATCTAAAAATTAAAATATAGCATACAAAACAAGGATGCCATGTCTCTTGGAGATGCTATAGCGCCCTACTACAACTTCTTCTTCTTTTTGTGCTTAAGAGCTGCTGCGACGTTCTGATTCTTTTTTTTTTTTTGAGAGTATACAGTACAACGCAGACACTCAACACGCACGCACACTCGCCCCTACGAACACACGTACGCAAACCCTATCCCTATGAGCACCTTCGAAGGACTGGGCCGGCAAATCTTGAAGTTCACGAAGTCACCACAAGCGCCTCGCGAAGTCACCACAGGCGCCTCGCTGTCGACGGGAACGTCACCTACCACTTAATGTGTAGCGTCGGAAAAATCTGGAATAAATCCATAATAAAGTGTCGCAAACCAATGACCTTTGTCATTGTGCCGTGAACCCTTGACAACGTTCTGGTTCAGTTTTAGCAGGATTCGAATGCATCGATACGCAAGTCAGTCAAAAATAGCCACTAATGATTGTGCCTCCTACTGTATAGTTATCCAAGAGCAACGCCAGTACAGCTTCTTCTATAAAACCCATGGGTTTGCAATAGCTCACCATCATAAGCTAGACAGCAATTTACCGCCCATTTGCACAAGCATTCCTCTAAACTCTCAACGCTACTGTGAGAAAACCAGGATGAGGACTAGCCACCTGTTGCTAGTTGCCATTGCCCTCCTGGTAGTATGTTCAGGTACTTCCGATGATCGTTCAGATGAGTATTTCAAACTAATGATACGTACCTCTGCAACGTTTAAGAGCTTGTAATGCAAATATAGCCCCCTTACTATGTCATTTCTGTTTGAGATCTACCACAGATATGACGTCCAAGGTTTCAGCTCGGTGCCCGGATCCGGACTCGATAACCCTGTATCCAGGCAAGCCGTGTGACCGCCAGCAATGCCAGACGGGGTGCGCCAACAAGTACCACGACGGCGTCGGCGTCTGCTTGAAACCCAAAGGATGTTACTGCGAGTACTGCCTGGATCGTCCCTCGAGCTTCGCGGCGTCGCCTTCCCATGCTGCGTAAAGCAGATGGAGCCGTCAAGCTAGCAAAGACCCAACATGTCCGGCAGCTATGCATTCCTGTCAAAATAATGGCAGCTAGCTGGTAGTAGTATGCAGTAAATCGATTTAGACCATGTTCTATTATCTCGGAATAAAGACTCAGAACCAATTTGACGATTAATACATGTGTAGTTTGTACAACAACCGGAATAATTGTGACCGAAAACGGTCCATTTCGGAGAAAGCGAACTAAGAGCCTGTTTGGCAGGGCTTCTCTTGAGGGGCTCCTGCAGAGGAGTCGGTGCCGTTTTGGAGAAGCCCTATTTTAGAGAAGCTCTACCAAACGTTTTCCTGGAGAAGCCGTTTTTCAGCAAAAAAGCAGAGGATCCGGAGCCGTTTTGGAGGAGCCCTGACTCTTTTGCTTTTTGCTGACTCCTCCAAAACGGCTCCGAGTCCTCTGCTTTTTGCTGAAAAACGGTTTCTCCAGGAAAACGTTTGGCAGGGCTCCTCCAGAGAAGCCAGAGCCGGAGCCAACGAGAAGCCCTGCCAAACATACCCTAAAACTTAGGATGTGAGAAACATGCTAGCTAAGCTTCAGTGTATTTATGTCCGAACAACTACAGATAGCGTGATCAGGGTTTCACTAACCGTTTCGAAACCGGTAACCGTCCACGGGCGATTTGGCGGTTACCGACGATAACCGTCCAAACCGGCCCCAAATCGAGCGGTTTGCATTTTGAATTCAAACGGCGTAGTTCAAACGGTTTGGGACCGGTAACCGGTCGGTTAGGGCGGTTATCGTCCGGTTTGGGCGGTTCCGCCCCAAACCAAATTTCAAATTTGAAAAAAAAATCGAAAATGCTGAAAAAATTCCTAAAAATAGTTCATGATTTATAGAGTCGAATGGTATAATTTTTTTTTCAAATTGGAGTTCGTTTGCTATTTATTTTGACGCGTACAAGTTTGAAAAAAAATAAAAAAGATTCTTTTTCTTTTTTTTCAAACTTGTACACGTCAAAATAAATAGCAAACGAACTCCAATTTGAAAAATTTGTACACCATTTGACTCTATAAATCATGAACTATTTTTAGGAATTTTTTCAGCATTTTTGATTTTTTTTTCAAATTTGAAATTTGAATTCAAACCGGTATCGAAACCGAACCGGTCTTGGGCGGTTTGCGGTCGGTTACGGTTTGAAAACCCTGAGCGTGATACCTTTCAGTTTTCTGCATCTCGGACAGCTACAAGTTGTGGGCTCGTATTGGGCCTACACCCTCTGTCGCGCTACATGTTTCTTGTCAGTTGTCGATCAAGCGACAACAAACGGGCCCTAATTACAGACCCCGTGGGCCGTGGCCACTGGCCTCCTCGAATAGGAAATCTTTGCTCGTATATACTATGCCAATGCCAATACGCCCTGATGCTTCTGAATTCCTGCAAGGTCTGGTATCCATTTTCTCCTCTCGAGTCGCCGGCGGGCGTGGACGCGGCGGCGATGCTGCGGCGGGGAGGGGCGGCCGCGAGGCAGGTCGCGTTGGCGGGAGAAGCCTCGCCGAGGGACCTTCTCCGGATGCGCGTGGCGGAGCGGGAGCGCGCGAGGCGGCGTCGGCGCGACCCGGGCCGCGACGAGTTCTTCGTGCCCACGCCCGAATCGCTGGCGTGGCTCGACTCGGTCTCCCTCCCCATGGTGCTCACCGCCGCTGCCGTGGCCCTCTTCACCAAGCTCCTCATGATGGTATTACTCCGTGTCCTAGGCCTGGTAGCTGTAGCTGAGTTCTCCTAGGGTTGTTTTCTGTTGCAATTGCCAGCACTGTGCATTTCCTTGGATACCTGAACATTATGCAATTTTTTTTTGTTGAATGCCATGAAAGCAGTGGCGGATCTAGGATTTTAGGTTAGGGTATGCCATCCAAAAAATTTCACATATAGTTCGGTAACAATCTTTAAATTTGCAATGTAATGTCATATATATTCACTAAATAGCAAGATAAATATTAAATTGAAAACATTCGCAAATTATAATATAGAAAAAGTTCAAACGCATACTGATAATTTAAAATATAGGCATAAAAGAATCTAAGAAACTTACAATACTATGTATTTGGTACGGTAGTAGCAACAGCCGCCACCTTGTTTGCTGTATGCTTTTGAGAAAATAGATGCAATGTCTCTACTTCTCTTCATAACTACACAATTATTAGAAAAACACGAAGCCAAACAATTAAACAAACTGCACTTGCACGGATTAAATCTTTAGTTTGTTCTCACATGTGATTACATAAAATCCTCACATGATATATACTGAATTGTTGATCAATCTTGATTGGTCTCCGATGCTGGGCGAAACCCCGATCTCGCTGCGTGTGGAATGACTTGATGATGTTAGCAATGAAAATAGACATGATTTTTGTAAATAAGAAGAAAAATGAAAAGGCAAAGATGGCCAGCCTCTAGTTGTCTCTAGTTGTGGAGGCGCAGCCAGCCTGTCGAAGCAGAGCTGCTTAGGCGAATCTTCATCCGACGATCTCCATCACAAATGTACGTCATGGCGTCCTGTACTTTCAGCTGGATGCCTGTGCAAATTAGCCGATCTGAGTTGATATAGCGCACGGCGGCACGGCGGCGCTGAGACTCCATGGCAGATCATTGCTCGAAATCTCCATCTGATGAATCGATGCGTGATGGATTGGATCACTGGAATTCAGAAGGGTTGCTGAGGGCCCGACGCGTCATGTGCCCACAGCCCGCGTGGCCTGCGTGGGCTGGAACAAGCCTGGAAAGGCCTTTAGTCTTTGCTAGTGCTACTGAGTCATACCCTGCATACCCTGTAGATCCGCCACTGCATGAAAGGTTATGCGAATCTTCATATTGTTAGATTTGGGCAAGTAGACATGTACCCTTGTACGAATTTGAAGGTAGTTGTGGTAAGTGCTCTCAGATGAGAGAAGTCCTGTTTTTAGTCTCTAGTTGTATTTGCTTCATAAGCGTATAAAATATTTTCTTCATGGGCCTCGGTAGATTTGTGTTATCCTAAGTATGACTTTGTACTATTGAATCGGTTTGATATTACATTCAATCAGCATTTCTTCCCTTTCATACGGATTGATTCTACAGTTTTGGTTCAGTTTCTCATTTTCTTACTGTCAGCTGCCTAATGTTTCGTGACAATTTGTGTACACCCTTCTGGTTAATTAAACCATCAAGATTCTAGACTATTTTTTTAAGGCAGGGTTAATTCTGAACTAATGTTTCATGACAATTTGTGTACACCCTTCTGGTTAACTGAATCATCAAGATTCTAGACTATTGTTTTAACTTTTAAGGCAGGGTTAGTATTGAGCCTCCGGTTAACTAAATTGAATAGTGTTCTTTTCAATGTTTGTTAGGATATCAAAATCATGTGATGAATCTTATTTTCTGTTTGTGGAAAGGAACATGAAGCTACGGATCAAGAAAGGAGAGAGCGCAAGATAAAGAATAGCCACCCTGATCAAGGAAAAGTAAGGATGCTGACTCGTGAAGAATGGGAGGAGGTCCAAGAAGTCAGGCCAAGGACCCCTTTTGAATCGAAGTTAGTTCGTCCACATGCCCGTATAAGAACTGGGGAGCGACTGGTTAGTAGACAGTTTCTAAATGTCAGTTTCTGAAATGAAGTGTTGCATGGTACTCTTTGATGATTTATGGCATTGTCATCTCTGATATGTTCCACTATTTTATTCACCATTTATCCAATGAAAATAATATGGTTTGCATGTTCTGTTATTCAACATTTTTTCCTTCCACCCCCTGATCGAGGTGTCATGCTTCTACCTTGTTGTCATAGTACTTCCCACCTTTAGGTTGATATTTCATGGGATCCTCATGTAATCAAGTTATGTCTTCAAGAACCTCTTACTCTTGGCATGTTTTATTACTGATATTTGTATCCTTTACCTGTAGGAGGATGTCAAGGATTGGGCTACTGATGTAATCACAGATTCTTTTACCAGAGCAGAAGAAACTACCAAGCAAAAATGATTCAGAATAATCTAAAACAGCCGGTGTATCTGCTTTATGGTTTCTCTGAATCTGAATGCATTACAGATCGGTGACCCTAGGGGGGTATTACGGCCACTGTGATGGCAGTCTGAGAATGAAGCCCTGTGTCCCTTGGTCTAAATTTCGGTTCACCATGGTAATAACTGCTTCATCTGGCCTCTTCGATAAAGACCTAGAGAATAAAGAATATAGATACATTGATGATGCAAAATGCAAAAATGTACTCCCCCAGTAATTTTTTCTCAGTTTTGGACACTAATATTCTCCAATGTCTGCATCTGACCACAAGTTTATATTGAAATATATGTAGACATTCCATAAGTTTATGAGTTTGTGGTAGTATTTTTCAAAGTATAGTTTATGCACATGGATTTGGACTTCGGACACATGCCAAATTCGTGTACATAAACTATACGCAGCATAATACGTAGCACTTGCACTTACTCCCTCCATCCCAAATACTGGAAAAGTTGGCATGTGTTGAGGAAAAGTTGGCAGTCAAGGTAATGGAATGTTTTATTATGAGTAAATACTGGAAGAATGCTTCCCCTTCCATGTTTATTGTCATACTTATTTGAATATTCATCTACACTTTCAGGTTGACAAACTTGGAAAAGACTCCCTTATCAACTCTGCAAAAACTAGCATGTCTTCGAAGTTGATTAATAGCGACAGTGATTTCTTTGCAACTCTGGTAAGTTCTGTGTTAATTTTGACTTTAGTTACTTAGAATGAGGTGTTTCTTTGGTTGGTTCCTTTAGCTCTGTTGTTTCATATATACACAGGGCATTGCTTTTGGTCTAAATGAATCAGTGTGAATACTAACAGTAAAGCCCTTTGGAACTTGATGCTAGTTGTAGGTTTGTTTTAATTGTATTTATTTGATGTTTACTAAATACATGTCTTTACTTGTGCTCTGATTCATGCTTTGTAGTTTTCTAGAGAACAGATATCTTAATTTTTGCTCTTTTGTGTTTTCTGACTGACAGTTTGTTTATCCCAGGAGCTAACTGTTGGGGTTTCAACTATCTTTCAGTTAGCATTGCTTTCATGCTTTGAACAATTTGATATAAGCTTGTCCTGACATTCAGTTCTTATAGGTTGTTGAGGCTGTTCAAGCCGTGAAGACTACAAATGACAAGGGAGAAGTGAAATATCCAATCAAGGTCAGTCTAAACACATTTGGTTCTAGCACAGCTCCACTAAATCTATCCAATCATAAGGATTTGCTTTGTGTGAATAAGACATCTCTGTGAACTCCTTTTTGAACCACTCATTTCCTGATGCTTACTACTTTGTTCTGGTCCTTGCTGCCCATATTACTGATTGGACAATATGTTCTGCAATAATATTCAATTAAGATGTTGTGTACGGCCAGGGTTGGAGCCAGGTCAGGTACTGCCAAGGCCTTCCCCCTCTTCCCCCCTCAAAGACAGCTACGTAGCTAGCTAGGCTGAACCACATTAACATGTAGTAAAAACTAAAAAGAACCTTGTCCTGGCTCTGCTCCTGCCTACTACGGCCACCTAACTCCTGTCTTTATTGCCTTTGGGCGCTAATGAACTATAGATCAATTTCTTTGATGATGGGCTGCTCAGTGCATGGGCAACCCAACTTCAAAAACTTGGATTACCGTTCCCTTTAATCTCCTTAATTTTGTGTTAACTACATTCTTTTATCTGATCTGCAGAGCATCAATATTTTGAAAGCTCATGGTAAAAGCGCCAAGGATAGTTACCTGCTAAATGGCTATGCACTAAACACAGGCCGTGCAGCTCAAGGAATGCCTACAAGAGTAACTCCTGCTAGAATTGCTTGTCTTGATTTTAACCTTCAGAAGACAAAAATGCAACTTGGTGTCCAAGTTCTCGTAACTGATCCAAGGGAACTTGAGAAGATTCGTCAGAGGTATTGAAATCTGTGTTCCGATACTTTAGAATCTGTTTGCCTATTTCTGGTAGAATCAGCAGTGTACATACAGTCTTTATATCTTCTTTCATGTTACTTGTTTCAAATTTGTTCAGCCAGATCTCTCCATATTTTTTATTGTTTGGCTAGAAATTCATTGATTCGTTTTGTTTTGAGGTCTCAAATGGTAATCTGTATTACTTTCTCTTTTTTTCAGAGAATCTGACATAATGAAGGAACGAATTGAGAAAATTCTCAAGGTTGGAGATAATGTTCTGTTGACCACCAAGGGAATCGATGATATGTCATTGAAGGTGTGTTTTTCTATTTGGGCAGAAAGTAATTCTGTTTTATTTGCTATTATAGTTGTCCAGCACCACAGCGTTTTAGTTTCTCTGGTTAACTTTGCAACAGAATGGCACATTTTGTTTTCTTAGTAGTAATTTTGGATGTCTGATGCACTGACCTTTTGTTGACACTTAATGTAGTATGTTCATTTAGCTAATTCTTGTAAAACTTACCAGAGCTTGCACTAACATATTTTTGTATACCTGCTATGCTGTGGTTCATGTGACTACCGAGATCTCAAAATGAAGCTTCTCTTGCATGATTTAAATTTATTCTGATGATGTCATTTAACATCTATTGGGAACTTTTGATCTTTCCATGCCAATATTTGTACACACATCTCATCCTGATTACTGTCACTGAATCACTTTTTTATTGCGTCACTGAACTTATTTCAGTACTTTGTTGAGGCTGGAGCAATTGCTGTAAGGCGTGTGCGCAAAGAAGATTTGCGCCATGTTGCTAAAGCCACTGGTGCAACTATGGTAACTGACTTCTTTTATTTATTAATTTAGTTTAAATTATAATACAAAATGAAAAATAGATCTGTTAGCATTCTTAGGTCAAAAGTGTAGTTTAAATAAAAGTAAATAATTGCTTTATGCCTTTATGTTTACTTAAATAGTATAATTAGGGGTAAAGGGTCTATGATGTTTCGTAGAAATTGTTTGTTACTTCAGAATCACAAGAAACTAATTCTGTATGGAGAAACAAAATATCTCTCATTTCCGATGCGAATAGAATTTTTCTTTGAATTTTGAAATAAAGGTTCTTGTCATGCCATGACACAATTTGGAAAAAAAATACTGGTAAAACTTCTATTATTGAGGTTCTCTAGAAGTAATGCAGTAATCATGATGCTGTTTGACTGTGCATTATTAAGATCTTTGGTGGCCTAACAATTGAACCTTTCAGGTGAGTACATTTGCAGACATGGAGGGTGAAGAAACATTTGATTCATCATTCCTTGGACATGCTGATGAAGTTGTGAAGACACTGGAGTTGCTCTAAGAAACATAGTTTTTAGTAATGCATATGTAGTTTGTACAACAACTGGAATAATTATAGTCGAAAGCGGCTTATTCTGGAGAAAGCAAACTAAAGCAAACTAGGTCGAGCAACTCCAGTGGAGCCCCTAAACAGTCCCCTATTCTAAATCCAGTGACTTGGTTCAAAAAAAAATTTACTCCAAGGCACCTCCTATTTGGGCTCCCATTTTAGGATGGCCTTTAAAGTTTAGTTTCAAGTCCTCAGGAATGGGGTCCTCCTATTCCTCTCCTCTCAAATTAGGGACTATGGCTGGAGTTGGACTTTGAATTTGGCCCTCAATTTTACAATCCACCTTCTAAATGGAAATGTAGGGGCTTGATTTAGGGCCTGTGGTTAGAGATGCTCTTAGCAACTCCAGTGGAGCCCCTAAACAGGTTCATATTCTAAATCTAGGGACTTGAGCTAAAAAAAAATCCACTCCAATGCACCTTCTATTTGAACTTTCATTTTAGGAGGGCCCTCAAAGTTTAGTTTTTGGTCCCCAGGAATGAGGTCCTTCTATTCCTTCCCCCTCCCCCACCAAAGTAGGTACTATGGCTGGAGTTGGACTTTGAATTTGGTCCTCAAATTTTGTAGGCCACCTCCCAAATGCAGGGGGTTAATTTAGGGTCAGTGGCTGGAGATGCTTTAGGGTGTGAAAAACATGCTAGCTAAACTTCAGTGTATTTATTATTGTCCGAACAACTACAAATAGCGTGACACCTTTCAGTTTTCTGCATCTCGGACAGCTACAAGTTGTGGGCTCGTGTTGGGCCTACCCCTCTATCGCGCTACATGTTTCCTGTCAGTTGTCGATCAGGCGACAACAAACGGGCCCTAATTCCAGACCCCGTGGGCCGTGGCGACTGGCCACCGATCGAGGCCTCCTCGAATAGAAAATCATTGCTCGTACTCCGTATATAATACATGTCATACGCCCTCATGTTTCTGAATTCCAGCGAGGTCTTTTAAATGCCATGTCTCCTAGAGATTATTAATACGTAGTACTATTTAGTACACGCATAGACAAGCGAGGCACAAACCCTGAACCATATACTGTACAGTCAACCTGTGTTGTTCAGTTATTTTTCTGGCGAAACGAACGAAGCATAAAAAAGCCACCTTATCCGATCTTCCATTGTCGCAAACACAGGCTTTGCCACAAACAAATAAAGGCACGCATGCCTC
>CM039122.1:58310301-58365010 GCA_022036555.1 Microstegium vimineum
GGCCCCAAACCGAACGGTTTGGGACCGGTAACCGATCGGTTAGGGCCGGTTACCATCCGATTTGGGCGGTTACCGACCGGTTTGGGCGGTTACGCCCCAAACCAAATTTCAAATTTGAAAAAAAAATTAAAAATTCTGAAAAAATCCTAAAAATAGTTCATGATTTGTAGAGTCGAATGGTGCAATTTTTTTTTCAAATTGGAGTTCGTTTGCTATTTATTTTGACGCGTACAAGTTTGGAAAAAAATAGAAAAGATCCTTTTTCTTTTTTTTCAAACTTGTACATGTCAAAATAAATAGCAAACGAACTCCAATTTGAAAAATTTGTACACCATTCGACTCTATAAATCATGAACTATTTTTAGAATTTTTTTCAGCATTTTCGATTTTTTTTTTCAAATTTGAAATTTGAATTCAAACCGGTACCGAAACCGAACCGGTCCCGGGCAGTTTGCCGGTAACCGGCCGGTTACCGCGGTAACCGTTCGGTTTGAAAAACCCTGGTAGCAGCAGCAGCAGTAGCAGTAGCAGTCGGGCTGCCTTTCTCTATCGGAGCTTGTCCTTAGTATCTTCCTGCTACTATTGCCAACCAGTAGGTGTACTCATGTAGTCTGCTTGCCATGTCATATGCCATTGCAGTTTTGTACTTCTACTGTCCCATTCTTAAGTTTATCTCTACTAGTAGGAGTACTCATAGCAGTTTTGTTGTTCTTTTGCATAGCACTTTGGTTATACCAAACAACCATTTCTGAGTATATGTAAACCAAACAACTTAAAGATTTAGTTATATAATTGCAGTCTGATATAATGTAAATTGCAAGTGTCCGGCACTGCAATTCTAGTTTTGAGCATATGCAATCCATCTTTATCAAGTTGCAGTCCAGCAGTCTCTTCCAGCTATCTCAGATACATACATTTCATTGTAGGTCTAAAGATAAAATCATCATAATTGTGATTTGAATCATTGGCATGAGCTATGATTTCGTTCATTAGGGTTTGTCTAGGTTGATCCACCCTGTGATAGGTTGATCCATTGTATATGTGGTTGTGTCGCTATTACCCATCGAAGTTTTGTAATTGTGTCGTTATAGGGAGAAACTTTTGTCTATTGTCCTTCCATAGGAAAGAATTGTCCCTTGTCTTTGTGCTTGTTTCGCTATTACCCATCAAAGTTTTGTAATTGTGCCGTTATAGGGGTAAACTTTTGTCTATTGTGTCCTTCCATAGAAAAGAATTGTTCATTGTCTTTGTGCTTGTGTCGATATTACCCATCAAAGTTTTGTAATTGTGCCATTATAGGGATAAACTTTAGTCTATTGTCCTTTCATAGAAAAGAATTGTCCATTGTTTTTGTGGTTGTCTTTCTGTTACCCGTCAAAGTTTTGTAATTGTGTCATTATAGGGAGAAAGTTTTATCAATTGTAATTGTGGTCCTCTCATTTGGAAAATTTGTCTATTATACTTTCATAGAATAAAATTGTGAATTGTCTTTGTGCTCATCTCATTTGGAAAATTTGTCTAATGTCCTTCCATAGTAAGAAATTGTCATTTGTGTTTTTTTTGTCATGTGCTTGTGCAAGCAGACCATCCATCTCTTGTTTCCTATATTGACCTTTGTCCTCTGTGTTTTTTAGATACATATAGGGATCTGTTTATTGTCCTCCCATAGTAAAAAATTATCACTTGTCTTTTTATTTTATGTTTTTTTTGTCATTGTGTTTGCTTGTAATTATGCTGGTCTAGGGAGAAAATTTTGTCCATTGTCCTTCCTTAGAAAAAAAATTATCAATTGTTGTTGTTGTTGTGCTAGTCCTCCCCATCATTGCTTGTAATATTGTCTGTTTTTGTCAATTGTCTTTGTGTTTGCACAAATCATTTTTTTTTCAAGTTTGTGGTTCATTTTTTTAGCATAAGATGATTCATGGATTATATGGTTATGGTTCTTTTTGTGAAAATGGATGCAACAGAGCAGATAGCAGACCAAATCTGCTTTGGTGGTTCTCCATAAAGTTTTATGTGGGATGTGGCCATGTGGATGGAAGGATGATAGAAGCTAAGCTCAACCATCGTGATTGGAGCATTTTAGTTGCATATCCAATGAGTACAGGTTAGTTCAGGTAGACTTTATTTTTGTGGTTTAGTAGAGCTTCTCTAGGACTTATTTAGGCTCAACCATCCTGCTTGCAGCAGCGATAATGTGATTTGTGCTAAAACATTTTCCCTTTTTGTCCTCTTATGTTCTTACTTTTGGTCACGTTGTTTTTCTCTTAGTAGGGTTGTTCCATTCCATCCTAATTCGAGTGCGCTGAGGACTGCCTATTTGTAGTAAATGTGTGTTGGTTTTTGAGAGGTAAGCACTTTTGGACCCTCTTTTTTATGATGTGACAATGAACCAGTACCTTGAAACAGGTTCAACAAAAAAACACATAGCATAATCCCTAGTATACTAGTTTCTAATCTAAAGGGGGGAAAATGTGTGAGCCTTCCTCTTGTTCTGGTTTTATAAGTCCCAAAATGCTGCTTGGTTGTCGAGAAGGTTTTATGTGGCCATGTGGATGGTAGGCTAAGACAAGCTAGGCTAAACTATCCTTAGGAGTTTCTTGTGCATGATAAGGGCAACACTTATGCTTCAAAATGCTATGATCATGCCCCTTCCTTAGGCATGCCTTGCCAAGTATTGGACTCTAGGAATGAATTGCCTTTCACTCTCAATGTGATGTCTCATGCCTGGCTCAAACGTTAGTTACTTCTGACCTTATGTGTGTGTCACAGCTGCCCATGTCTTCGAGGCACCATAAAGTGGCATCTCTATGATCCGGATGGTGGCCGTGTCTTTGAGGTATGTGAGATAATAGTCACCTCTGTTCTTGCGCCATATCAAAACTGCTAGTTGAATTGACAGTGGTACTGGTAGCAAGTAATTGCATGAGCCGAATCTTTAAATTCTACACATGTTTAGTATAATTGCACTAGTATCAAGTATAATTTGCACTATGTGAAATGTGCAATTTTTACTTTTCTATTTTTTAATTTATTTAGGAATTAACAAATATATTTGTAATTTTTGGTGAGGATTGGTGAGTGGTGTGGGGCTGCAGAATTACTTCTAGAAATTGGCCTAGAAAAAATCAATTTATGTGTGTGATCTCATGCTCTCTGTGTTTGCAATCTTTTTGACCAAATCAGAACCCCCAATTATGTGCTTCTTATGGACGCCCAGTTGTTGGATTAAGCATAAGTAGAAATCCATCTTTTCTTTGACATAGTTATTTGCTTGTTGCATATATGTGTCAGGTTATTTGATTCAGATTATGTTCAAGAAGGCGGCATGATTGAGGTGGTAGTGTTTCAATTTTAATCTCCATAGTACTAGTCAGCAAATTGAGGTTGCTTTTGTTGCTAGGGTCATCTTAGTTGTTCTCAGTCTATAGGTCAGGTTGTGCATGCAGTGATTTATCTATTGTGTATTGTACTACTTAATTACTGATAAAACTTTGATCCTGTTGTCTTGATATGGGAATGTGGTTGTGCTTGTTATTTTGTGGCTTGAATTTGTTGTCTATTCTACATGATTGAGTCCCTACATTCTAGACATAGAAAGGATTGGTTGGTCCAGCAAGCAATCAAGAACTACACATGATTATTGAACTTCTGTAGGTGGTGGAAGAACTGAAGCAGGAGCCTAGAGCTGTTATTGTGTATGTAGGTTCTACAACCCTTATGGTATGCTGATGATAGATGAACTTTGTGAGTGACTGAATGTGAGTTGTGCTAATGGAAACGCTGGACCTTATCCTTTTTTCTTATTTTTTATTTAGCTGTAGACATTACTGAAGTTCTTCCCTATGTCTGCTTATCAGAATCTTACATTTCAATGCCTAGGACACCTATAATTGATTGATTTTAATTGGAGTATGGGAAAATAATTTCTTTTTGCCCAATGTTTAAGAATTATGATATGTTACACTAGTAACTAGCCTTACGCTTCTGCATTGATATGTTTTTACGAATCAAGCTGTTAAATTCTTTCTGATATATGTAGCTACCTTGCAGGTTGTAGCTCTTCAGTTTGGTGATTTTTTATAACATGCTGTATGTGAAGATGGTTGCAGGTAATTTCAAAGACATTTATTATTTTTTCTTCTATGCAAGTAGTTCATTTGTCCACAGATTTAATTTATTAATGTTTTCATTCCTAGTGCATGTAGGCTATTCTTCCTCCTGAAAAAAATCTCAGATACATGTGCTGATTGTTCTGCTGAAGAGCAGGTACACCCAAATTTTTAGTGTACTGTAATTTGTGTATTGGTGTTCTATGAAACACACGAATTTTTTTGTGTGTGCATTTTTATGTGTTTTTCTGGCTCCCAACAACCGTGTGTTGAGTACCTCAGAAATACATGAATTTTTTATAAATACAATTTGTGTGTTTTACAACCTCCCAACACCCATGTGTTAGCAAGGGATAAAACACACGGTTGTCCAGTAGACAGCCTCTAAAAAATAGTTCACAAGAGCCCGATAGAGCTATATAAATAAAGGGTTAAAAACTTGGCAATTGACATGCATCATTCACCACCCATCGGCCCCTGCACTGGCACGCAGTAATCATGGAGCATGAGCAGCGGGACAGTACACAACGACACAAAGGGGGCGGGCAGGGCGCAAGCACGTCGCCGTCCCCAGGAGGACCACCTCAGCTGTGGTCTCCGCCTCCGCGTCTCTCATGTTCTAAAGAAACCAACCTCCCATAAAGAAACCCTCGAGCCAATCCAGAGGCCGCACAGGCAGGAGAGAGGCGGAGAGCGATGGATAGATGGCGTCGGCGTCGTCGCAAAACACCACATCACCCCATCTCCATTCGATCTCCCTCCGGTTCTCCCCCACCACTTGATGCCCGGCCCACTGATGCCGCGGAGAGCTAGCTAGCTAGTTAGCGTTGGCGTTGCGTCGTTGCACTTGCACCAGACAAGGCACGACCGAGCTAGCTTGCAGCTATTCATTCCTATATACTAGCAATAGCATGGCGATTTTTTCTAAAAGTTAACATGGTTTTACTATTTATATTCTCTCTGCGTGTGCTACAAATCTGTACACTAGCTAGTGCCAATTTTGCCAACAAATATGTGAGAGTTGTGGCGAAGAAAGAGACGAGACGAGACGAGGTGGCCTCATCATATGCTATCCAGGAGAGGAGACAGCTATAGCTATATAGCTAGCTAGCAGAGAGCGAGCTAGAGCAGCAGGCCAGCCAGGGCACAACCAGCAGCTGCAACTGCTACTGCAGCTGCATGCATCTGTACTTGGTGGCGAGAGGCAGGAAGCTTTAAGCGTTGTCGTCGTCTCCTCTCCTCTCTCCTCCTCTTCCTCGATCGATCGGCTGGCTCTTGCTTGCATGGTCCCGGCCGGCCCCCCCTCCTCTTCTTGCTCTCCGACCTCACCTCTTGCCCATCCCGGCCCCTTAAAACCACACCAACTCGTAGCCAAATCCTTGAGCTCACACCCACATACACGGAAACATATACCACCAAGCTTGCTTTGCTGCTTGTCGCCTCACAACCTACGACGAAATTAAACGAGAGCTAGCTCTTATAGCTAGCTAGCTAGGCAGAATTCTTCTTCTTTGGGAGCGCGGCAGCTAGCTAGCTTGCTTGCTCGCAGCAGCCGCCCATGGCGAAGCCGCAGGAGGTGCGCAGCGTCGACTCCTTCTCGCAGCTGCCGTTCATCCGGCCAGCCCCGGCGCCGGCGCCGCAACCGAGGGACGCCACCATCCGGCTGTTCGGCTGCGACTTCTCTAACGACCAGCAGCGGCAGCACGACGCCGCCGCGGCCGACTCCCCCGACGCCGCCAACGGCAGCACGGTCACGTCCGAGAGCAACGGCGGCGGCGCCAAGAGCGGCGGCGCGGCTGCCGCGGCCGCTGCCGCCGCCGCCGCCGCCGAGAGGAAGTTCGAGTGCCACTACTGCTGCCGCAACTTCCCGACGTCGCAGGCGCTGGGCGGGCACCAGAACGCGCACAAGCGCGAGCGGCAGCACGCCAAGCGGGCCCACCTCCAGGCTTCCCTCGCCATGCACCGCTACGTGCCCGGCCACATGTACGGCCTCTTCAACTACCACCACCACCACCTCGGCGGCGGTGGCGGCGGTGGCCGCTTCGTCGACCACCACCACCACGCGCCGCCGCATCTACCGCTGCCGCCTCCGCCTCCGCCTCCGCCGGCGCACTACCCGATGTGGACGAGCGCCAGCCCCGCGGGGCCCTACGGCGGCGTCGGCGGCGGAGGAGGCCCAGGCTCCATGTCGCAGCCAATCAACGGTAGTCCGGTGCCGGCGGGGCTCTGGAGGGTGCCGCCCCCTGCTGCAACAACCACCACCACTGCTCATGCCATGGAGAATTTCGGCGGCATGTCGTCCGGCCGGCACGGCGCTGGTGGTGGCACGGCTATCCTGGTCGGGCCGCCGGCTGGTGGGGAGGCGGCGGCAGCATGCAAGGACGAGAAGCAGGCGGTGATGAGCTTATTGTCCCCCTCGCTCTCGTCTTGCTCGTCCACGTCGCCGGAGAAGAAGCTAGGTAGGTGTGAATTGGGCCACCAGAAGGAGAGTGTTAGCTTGGATCTCCATTTGTAATTCTTTCTCGTTTATTTATTGTTAGGTCTCCGATCTCCCCCTTGCTTGTGGATTAGCAGTTGCCAGCGCATGTCAATTCTCATAGTTTTCTAAATAATCGTTTCTACGTACTCTTTTTTGCCGTACGTCTGAAATTCAAGTTTAACTAGAGCTACCTACTGTTGCTTCGAATTCTTGGGGTCATTTCTGCTATATACAAGTGATCCGCGGCGAACTTCAGGCAAAAAAAACTTTATGTAGGCCTGTTGTATATAGGCCAGTTTAATTTGGAGAGGAAGTAAATTAAAGAAAGTACGATAAATTCTTGTGAAGTTCCTGAGAAATCATCCTTAATTCTTGTGTGTAGCAGCAGCTAGCTCCATTCAATTAGTGGCATGCATGAGGTACGACGACCCATGAAAAACTTGCATGTTCATTCATTATTTATGTGGGAGAGGCCGGGAATTGAAGAAGAATTGGGGCCTAGCTAGCTAGAAACTGCAGGGAGGGGAATTAAAGAACTGCATCTACTGTAGATTGGAAATGTGTGGATCTAATGGCGTAAACAAAGCATGGATCCAAGGCTAGCTGCCGTAGTACGTACATGCAATGGTCCCTTGTTAGCAGCAGCGCAGCAGGAGGCAGGGGGGGGGGGGGGGGGGGGGGGGTGCACATAATGTACATGACCTTTCTTTTTCGCACCCTGGCCCAACTATACGTCCGTCTGAATTGCTTTGTACAGAGACGGCTCTTTTTAGCATGTGCTCTGCCACGAGCCAGGTGTTTCATGTACTTTCAGCTTCCTCATATAGATGCGTAATATAATTTACTAATGGCAGCTTGGCACGTGAAGGAAAAAGGCATGTCGATAGTAACAGCTCGCTCGCTAAGCGCAGTTTTTTTTTAAAAAAAATAATAATTGGGGAAGGAACATGTTCTTTCTGCCATGTACGTACGGATACAAAGGTTCGATTTATATAAAAAAAATAAAAGGAACATGTGGGAGGTACTATTATTTAGTTTGGTTCTCTGCTCCGACTCCAGGATATATAAACAAAAATAAAATTTAACACAGAGATCATGCGATTTATAAAGTTGTATTATATGCAGGGGTCAATTCAGTTCAAAAGTTTAAGCTAATAGAAAAAACGAGCATTTCACTTTATATTGTTCAACACTCCCCTAAGTAGAATAGAAACAAACAATAAGGCCGGATTCAAATTTGAGATCTTCGACTCTGATACCATGTAGAGTTGTATGTCGATTAGTTTAACCAAAAACCTTAAACTAATAGGAAAGGTAGGCAATTCACTTTATGTCACACGACATGATTTATCAATAGTGCTTATTATTAGCTCTAGTCACGTGACATCAGATCACTGGTTAAAGTTTATCACACATCCCTATATACAAGCCATGAAGTCAGGCAGATACAAAACAAAAGCAAGTACACCCTTTTGTTCTAATAAACATACAATTTTAGGAATAGTAATCAGTCAAACTATTTAAAATTTAACCAGATTATTTTATATAAAAATTGGTGCTTGTCATATTAAATAAGCATCATTAAATTTATCACGAAATATCTTTTCATGATGATAAGCCTATTTGGAGTCTTCAATGTGAAATCTTGATACAGCTGTTTTTTTTGTCAAATTTGATGATGTAGCAAGATCCCGCATCAAAATCATAACGACGACGCTGACCGGACATCATGAATTAATAAGCACTCCAAGGCGCATGGCCTGCTTCTGCTTGGATGTCATGCACAGCTTTAGACTGTACGACCACAGTACTTTTCTGGAATTCAATTAAGGTGGCTCTTGTACGACTCCTCACTCTCTGGTGTCCCAATCTGTGATCACTGATGCATCTCGCAACATGATGCAATGCATTACTCCGTATATTGCACCCAGCAAATAGCACCGGGGTCCTGACATATTCTCTGCGACGCATTGTTAACTTTTTTTTCAGTTTAGTTTACTCTCTATACTCCGTATGACTGTATATATATGTCATCATTACTGCACGTACTGCACTGCCGAAGCTAATTAACCATATGCTGAAAGCCTGAAACTGAAGGACATTACTGCTAATGGTAATAATGCATCCCAGTAGTTTAGATCCATGAAGATTTCTGCGGAACGGCTTGACAATTACTACGTACGAACGAATGCAACCTTCTGATCTGATGACTAATAAAGTCCTACATCTGACATACTGACGATGCAAACAAAGACTAGCTGTGAGAATAAACGTGATCGAAATAAGCTACTGAAAAACATACTAATGTTTGTTTAACTATCGATTTCAGTATTTTCAGCCATAAACAGCTTATAAGGTACAGACCCATATCGTGGCATGCACCGAGCTTCTGAATTTGTAGCATTGTGTGATGAGGTGGCCATCACATCACCATGCACGCATAATACCAAGATTGCTCTGAAACTTTTGAGTGGCCCGAAACACTCGATCGAGAGGTGACCTGAAGGGAGGATGATATGCAATCAAATGCAAATGCAAGTTCCAGGGGACAAGCGGACAAGCGAACGAGTGGACAAACCAAACGAAACGATGAGGTCTGCTGCATGCAATGCACCAACCTATCGAACTGGCGCATGCATGCAATGCATGCATGCACAGGGCACAGGCACAGGCACAGGCACAGCACAGCCAGCGGCATCTGCTAGCTAGTAGCTACTAGCTGTAGCTACTATAGCTTCCTATGCCATCATGGCGACATGCATATACCAAGAAAGCTACAGGTCACTGAAGCTAGCTTGTGGACGCAAAATCGCTGCACCAGGCCGGTCGCAGTGCAGTAGCGCGCGCGAGCTGGCGGCTGGCGCATGCAGTGCAGTCAGTGTACTCCACAGATCTAAAGAGAGAGGGGGTCACTGGGAGGTACTGACGGAGTACTGCGCTGCACGCGGCCGGCCGCGCCGGCCCAGCTCCAGCAGCGGCGGGCCGGGCAGGCAGGCAGGCAGGCAGTACCACAACCACCACCGCTGCATGCAGTGGTGGTTGCCGGGCGGGCGCCTCCCACAGGCCACAGTCCCAGGGCTGGACCAGCGCGCGCTGTACTTGGGCAGTGCAAAGCCATACGCGGGCAGAGATCAGATTCAGATCGATCTCAGACGATATGTTGTTGTAGCATGCACTTAAGCTTGCACCCACCACACCACACCCATGCATCATCGTCAGCTGCGGCGGCATGTGCGGTTCAGTGATCGAGCAGAGATCATGCGTGCTGCAGTCTTCTTTCACCCGCATAGGAGTACAGTATCTTTCTTTCCTTTTCCTTTCCACACTGTTCTTAGTTGCTAGCTATATGCGTCGTCGACCGACCCCCAGGCATGCACATGCACCTTGCGCGCATCTGCATTGCCCCGCCGTCCGCCGAGGCCACCTGCGGCCGGGCTTCCATGTCAATCTGCCGGTGGCTAGAGGAAGGAGAAGGACCCAAGGAGAGACCGATCGGGTGGGGTGGGTGCATACACCAAGTACAGCTACTGCTGACACGGTTCCAGGGAGCGGAGCGACCTGATAATGCGATGGCTCTGAATAACAGAGTCGATCAGTGAGTCACAGCAGGGCTGCAGGGCCATGCATCTGACGGCATGCATGCAATGCAATGCAAGGTGCATAAAGCCGGTTTGTGCTTAACTTAAATAGACGTCGTCCGATGCTCCTCTCTGATCTCTTTTTCGCATGCATGCACATGCATGCGGTGCACGGCACGGCCTTTTAAGAACACGATAATGGGAAAACTGCAGCCAGCGGAGCAGTCAGACGCGTTCAGTTTGCAAAAGGTTAAAAAAGGGTGCAGAATGCATGCATCATGTGTTTCTGAATCCTGACGTGCCGTACTGTGAACCTGTAACACAGTAGTACTGTCCGCTGTCCGCATAGTGACTGAAAGATTAAAACTGTGCGCGCGCCATTGACGTCAACACACCACCGGCAACTGGGGTAGCATTTTCAAGACAAAGGGTCTGTTTGGTTTCTCAGTGACCCCCTAAAATTTAGTTACTCCCCTCTAAAGTTTAGTGACCTTATGTTTAATTCTATTGACTAAAAATCACTAAAATAGTTATCAAGAAGGAGCAAGGGGCAATGTATCAAGAAAAATTTTAGTGGGTTTTAGCTACCCCTTCATGACTAAAGGCTCTAAATTTTAGGGACCTTTTTTAGTGGGGTTGTTTGGCATTTTAGTGACTAAAATTTTGTCGGCGTTTCGACCCGGGGGTCGATAACCAACCAGTAAATTTGTTTATTGCGTGCTCCCTCTCCCAGATGTGATGCAAGAAGAACACAATATTTATCCTGGTTCGGGCAAAGAAGGCCCTACGTCCAGCGGGGAAGGAAGGATTGTATTATCTTGCACCGAAGTGCTCGTACAGGGGGAGTACAAGCTGGCTTACACGGATGAACTCGGGGGAGGGGGGTCGAGGCCTAAGGCTAGCCGGGCTATCCTCGGTGGCTCGGTTGATTGCTTGAGATGTTGATCAAGCAATCATTGGTTTGTGTTGTGTTCGGGTATGGCTCTCTGTTGCGTATGCTAGTGAGCTTGCTGCGAGTGCCAATGAGTGTCGCTTAGATGGTTGCAAGTGCGAGCAGATGTCTTGTTGTTCTCTCTTTTTTTTCCTACTATCCTAGCGTCAGTGGCGGACCTAGGATTTTACCTCAGGGTATGCGACACTAAATTTTTTTATGCAATGAATACAAAATAATTCAAAATATAGCTAAAGAAGAGGCTTACAATATTACTTGTTGATCCGTCGCTTTCTCAATGACATGAATGTCTCCCTTATATCATCTTCATCAACTTGGAGGAAAATATCCCGCTCAATAAATGTGAGTAGACAATCATCCAAAACAGTATCACCTAGTTTATTCCTTGATTTTGTTTTCACTAAAACCAGTCCAGAGAATACCCTTTCAACGCTCGCAGTTGCCACTGGTAAAAGTAATATTAATTTGAGAAGCAAGTACACCATATCATACACTTTGTGCCTATTTGTTTCAACAAGCTTAACTGAGAGGTCAACAATGTTGTCTAGCCCTTTGAAGGATTCATCTCGTTTCATGTCATCAATATAATTGTCAAGTTGCAGTTCTAGTTGTAGCAAATTGTTGCTGGAGAAGTCAGTACGATAAAATTCAGCCAATTTACGTACCTTTTGTGCATCAAATGAAGCGAAGGACTGTGAAGGACTAAAGGATGACATACAAGAGAGTAGCTCCATATTGATCTCATCAAACCGATTATCAAGCTCTTGACTAATTTGATCAATGACACCAATGTACACTTCTCTTCTAAAATGATCATCATTTATTTGGTTTCGGGCACGGGCATACCTTGCTGATTTTCCATAAGGCACATAAAAATCATCCATAGAAGGAACTTTGACATCATGTGTAGCACAAAAATAAGTGACCTTCTTAAGAAAGTTATCCCAACCATCAGACCTCAACTGCTGCATTCTGCTCTTTGCCACATTAACAAGTGAGATTGCATTAAGAATATCTTGATCCCTTCTCTGTAAACACTCAGATAACTCATTTGTGTATCCAAGAATAACAAACATTAAGTGCACAAAGAAAACACACTCAAAGTTTTCAAATGCTCCAAGCACAAAATGAATCTTTGTCCAATCCTCCTTATATGCAATATCCGCACCAAGCTCAATGAGCACATCATGGATTGCGGAATACATAGTGATGATGTTGCATATAGTTTTGTAATGTGAGCCCCATCAAGTGTCACCAGGCCTAGGCAGGCCCATCTTTTGATTTAATCCACTCCCTGATTCAAGCTCACCACGCTCTAGTGATTTCTTGACATTCTCAAACCTAGCATTTCGAAGCATACCATGATGCTTGCAAGAAATTCCAACAATGTTCAATAAGATAGATACTTGATAAAAAAAGCTACTACAATCAGTATTTCCCATGGCAACAGCTACAAGAACTAGTTGGAGTTGATGTGCAAAACAATGAATATAATAAGCAGAAGGTGATTCTTGCTTGATTAATGTTTTTAGCCCTTTAATATCTCCTTTCATATTGCTAGCCCCATCATAACCTTGGCCTCTAATCCGAGTCATACTCAATCCATGACTAACAAGTAAACCTTCAATTGCTTCCTTAAGTGATAAAGATGTAGTATCATCTACATGAACAACTCCAATTAAGTGTTCACGTGGTCTTCCAAGTTTATCAACAAAACGTAAACAAAGAGCTAGTTGTTCTTTATGTGATATGTCACTAGACTCATCAGCTAAAATTGCAAAGGGCTCATCACCAAGTTCCTCAATTATTTTCTTTCTAGTTTGTATGGCACAACAATGAATAATTTCCTTTTGGATCTTTGGGCTAGTCAAAGTGCAATTACCTGGTGCATTATTCAAGACATACTTGTTCACTTCATCACTATTTCCAGCAAGAAAGTTCAAAAGTTCAATGAAGTTGCCTCTATTGCTAGACTCTTCACTTTCATCATGTCCACGGAATGCCAATCCTTGACGCAAAAGAAACTTGATACATCTAAGTGAATATGTCAATCTTTTCTTGTAAAGACGAAGATCCTCATCAGTCCACCTGTCAATGTGATAATCAATTGCTACCTTTGGATTTAAAAAACCAAAATACCTCCCCTGAGCTGCATTGTGTGTCTTAGAACCACTATGTTTGATGAGTGAGTTGTTTCCTATATTCCAATTATTCCATCCATCAACAACAAATGCATTTGACTCACTTCCCTTCTTGAACAAGTAGCATATAAAGCAAAATGCAGAATCCTTCTTGATACTATATTCAAGCCAATCATAACTATACAACCATTGCAAACTGAATCGACGAGGTGCGCCTCCAATGTATCGGTATGGAAAATCATGTATATAAGGCATGCAAGGATAAAAATTAGGTCGGCGCAGTGCTAAAATAAATCAATACAAGATTAGTACGATACATACACAACCATGTCCAGTCCAGGCGTCTTGCCCGTGCGGCGTGCCGGCATGTCGTCCTGCCGTCGGCCGTCCCGCCCGACGTCCAGCCCGTGCAGCGTGCCGGCGTGCGTCAATGCGTGACTCCTGATTCGACTAGTCGACTTCTCAGTTCTCACAAATCACGATCTCCCAATCTCCGCGGGCACCGAGCAGTTACGGCGGCGGCGCAATAACTAGCGAGTACGACTCGTAGAAGCCGAGCAGGCGTCATGCAAGCAGATTAGATCATGTGATTGGCTTCTCTTTCTTTTTTTCAAAAAAAATTTCTATTTTGTTTCTATGACAGCTGGAGCTTAGGTATGCAGTGGCCCACCCTGCATACCCTGTGGGTCCGCCCCTGCCTAGCGTCCCCTTTTATAGACTAAGGGGAGGCTTGAGAGTACAGGAGCCCTAATTCGTATCGGTATGGGAGGCGCGTCCATGGCACCATGCTTGCGATGGGACGTCGATTGTTGTAGCGGCATGCTCTTCCTGTCCTTCCGATGCTCCTGGGCATGGTGATGGCGGACTGGTCGCTGCCGAACGACATGGCGTGGAACGATTGGTCTCCTGTAGACGGGTACGAGCTCCGCAGTTGAAGCGGGACGGAGCAGACGGGTTCCATGCCGTAGTGGTTGGAGATGAGGGTCGAGCCCCTGGATCGAGGAGTATCGAGGCCTGCATGATCCTGACGCATCCCCGAAAACGCGGTCGAGGGCTGTCCCATTCGAGATTCGAGGGGGTGCTTTCGACCTCCGTACTCAAGGCGTGGCTACAGTGGCCGCACGATTGACGGATAACCCGGGTATGGGTGACGAGTTGATGGATTTGACCGAGGTACCGGGTGCCCCTGGTGTTAGGCGGGAGCAGGTAACAGCATGGGATCCCCTTTACCCCATACTGGGAGTAGGTGAGCTGATCGGGCCTCCTGATCGTGGGGCATTCGATCGATCCCTCTTCCGTCACTCGAGGGGTTGAGATCGTGGGGGATTCGATCGATCCCTCTTCTGTCACTCGAGGGGTCTAGGTAGAGGGGGATTCGATCGATCCCTCTTCCGTCACTCGAGGGATCGAGGTAGAGGGGGATTCGATCAATCCCTCTTCCGTCACTCGAGAGGTCGAGGTAGAGGGGGATTCGATCGATCCCTCTTCCGTAGCAGATCCTGCTCACTGTCTCTCCAGTAATGGGTCGGCCCGTGACCGGTCATGCTTGATGGGGAGGTAGGTTGGCTTTTGGATTTTGCCTAGATATTAAGCACTAGATCGTCATGGATTAGGGTACCCCTTACCTCTGTACCCGACAGTAGCCCCGAGCCTCTATGCGGATAAGGTGAATCCGTATAGAGGCTCTTGCCGATAATTTGTGGGGTTTGTTAACATGAAGTGGAGTTGAAGTACCTATTCTCTAGGCGCAGGGTTTCGTTAGGTTATTTCACTGTGGGGGGCGCGCGAGTGTCCCCCACGGGGGTAGCCCCCGAGGCCCCAGAGGAGTGCTTAAGAATTCCTCTGGGGGCTTTGATTTGTGTCTTATCAAGGGGGATTGGTATTAACTGGAGTTGTAGCGCCCTATTGAGGGGTCAGCTCTAGCCGCCAAGCTCCCGAGTGTTTTCGACCCTCTTTCGTCGAGGGGGCCGTGCGTAGTCGAGCCCCTGAGCCCTGTGCGGCTGGAGCATTGCTACCTCTTAGCATCCTTCCCATGGATCCTTGTGCTCGGATTGTGGGGTGAAGAGCATCGTGCTATCCTCGTTTGGACGAGCCTCGAAGTCCTCTGTGAGCTGGTAACGGGGAGATCCAAGTGAGAACTTGTGCCCCATTCGATAGGGGTCGACAGAAGCCCTGAGGCGTTCTCATTAAGCGAAACCACGTGGGTTACCTAGGTGCCAACTCTGTTCGATGAGAGTCGGTGGCTCGATGCCTCCCGTTGTAGGGGTCCTTAGGTATTCCCGGGTTTTGCCTCGGATATATCCCGGGGGGTCTCGAGAGTTCGTTCTCGAGCTAGGCCTCGTGCTGGCTCCCCCTGGGTCATCCCTGACTCGGGTACTCGAGGGCGCCTGTCGAACCTTGTTCGAGGGCCAGCCTTCGCCTCCTCGAGATTTGGGGGTGGACCGGAGTCCGTTTTACTTCCCTGGGAAGGACCGTTCGAGGGTGGTTGTCGAACCCGTGATCGCTGGGCCAGCCATCGACCCTCGAGATTTCGACGGACGGGTCGATGTCCGTTGCCTACCTCCGAAGATAACGCCCATCATTGCCCGCCGCCTGCCATTGGCGTGCCTTTTCAGGAGATGTCCGTTCGGCTGCATCCGTACGTAGTCGACGTGGAGTGCAGCGAGGAGTCCGATGACGTGATAGGTGTAGCTTATCCTACGGATCCTTAGGGGGTGTTAGGTGGGTGCATTTAATGCGAGGATTTACCTACCTTTTCGATGGATCTGCCCGTTACGCTTCCGGTTATAAATACGGGGGTAGGGGCTTGGCTTCCTCGTGCTTGCCATTGCCTTCCTAGCCTTCTTCCTCTCCTTCCTCTCGCCATCGCCTTCGTCGCCCTCTGAGCCTGATCTCTGCGCGCGCGAGTAAGGAGAGGAAAGATCGGGAACGCACCTTCAACCCCTGCTTTCGAGCACATCCGCTTTCCTGCCGTCATGTTGAACTACACCTTGCGTGGCTCTGACGCCTGGCTTCCTTCGACGGCGACCGTTATAGCGGCTTGGGGACTTGGTGGAGAGTGACCTTCTTCAGCCCATCACCTCGGCGAACCGGCCGAAGTGGATGGTCCCGCCGAGGGCAGACCGCTAGCCCAACCCACCGGAAGGTTACGTGGTGTCGGTGTTATGACCCGGGGGTCAAGACCACCAACTAGTAAATTTGTATATCGCGTGCTCCCTCTCTCAGATGTGATGCAAGATGGACACAAGGTTTATCCTGGTTCAGGCAAAGAAGACCCTACGTCCAGCGGGGGGAGGATGACTTGTATTATCTCGCACCCAATGTGCTCGTACAGGGGGGGTACCAGCTGTGTTACACGGGATTGCTCAGAGTGAGCTGCGGTCTAAGGCTAACGGGGTTGCCCTAGGCGGTGGGTTGGCTGCTCGAGGGGTCGATCGAGCAGCGGGGTGTGTGAGGTGTGGAGATCAGAGCCGAAGTATGAGGGTGGAGTCCGAGTCCAGAGATCCCTCGAGCCCGCTCCTTCTACCTCGGCGTCCCCTTTTATAGACCAAGGGGAGGTCCGAGGGTACAGGATCTTAACTGTCATAGTATGGGCAGCGTGTCCATGGCATAGTGCCGGCGAAGGGACGTCGAGCACTATGCCAGCATGGCCTTCCCGTCCTTTTGTCGCTCCGGGTCATGGTGGCAGTGGAAGTCGCCGCGGCACGTCGTGGCACAGCTTCCTTAAACGGGCGCAAATCCCACAGCTGAAGCGAGACGGGGCGGATGGGACGGGCCCCATACTGGAGTTGTTGGAGGGAGGGGTCGAGCCCCTCTGTCGAGGGGGGTCGAGCCCTACGTGGCTCTGCCGTATCCCCGAAGTCGTCGTCGAGGGCTGCACTGTTCACGTTCCGAGGGGTGCTGCTGGAGTCCGTACTCGCGTCGTGGCGATAGTAGCAACACAGTTGACAGGAATTGGGGACATGACGGAGAGTTGTTGGATTTGACTGCGGACGCGGGCGCCCATGGCATTAGGAAGATTTACTTTAACCCATGCCAGGAGCAGTTGGGCTGATCGAGCCTCCCGTCCGGGGGTTGTTCGTTCGACCCCTGGTCCGTCGCTCGTTGAGGTAGGGTCGGAGCAGAGGCGGAGTCGGAGGGGCCGAAGTAGAGTTCGAGGGGTCGTTCGTTCGACCCCTCGTCCGTCACCCGGTGTCGAGGTAGGAGCCGGGAGTTCGTTCGTTCTATCCTCGGTCCGTCATCCGGCGGCGAGGTGGAGACGAAGGGGTCGTTCGTTCAGCCGTTCGTCCGTCTCTTTCCGTTGAGGTGGGTCGGCCCGCCACTGGTTGCCATAGTCGGCGTAGGGGGCCTTCGAGTGATGGGCCTTACTTTACTGACTTGAGCAGTGGGCTGGTCCCTGTCTTAAAAATGGTTGCTATGTTTAGCGTTAATTTATCGAAGGGTTTAGGGTACCCCTTACCTTTGTACCCGACAGTAGCCCCCGTGGCCCCAGAGGAGTGATTGAGAACTCCTCTGGGGCTATGATATGCGTTTTTTCGGAGGGGGTAAGGGTTACCCAGAGGTTTTGCCTTCGACCTGCAGTGTTAGTGAGAGGTTCGATTCTCCGTGGGGTGCGCGCGAGCGCACCCCGTGGGGGTAGCCCCCGAGGCCCCAGAGGAGTGATTGAGAACTCCTCTGGGGGCTATGATATGTTGTATCAAGGGGTTTTTTAAGGGTACCTGGAGACGTTGCGCCCTATAGAGGGGTCGATCTCGTTTCCCAGGCTGCGAGCGTCCCTTTCCCTGAAAAGAGGAGTGTTCGAGGGCGGCTGTCGAACCCTACCGAGGGCCAGCCTTCGCTCCCTCGAGCATAACTGGAGTCAGAGCGCCCCACCCGAGAGGTCGACTCTGTCTGCCAGGTCACGAGTGTTTTCGACTCTCTTTCGTCGAGGGGTGTCGTGCGTAGTTGGGCCCTCGATCCCTCGAATGGCTAGGCCTTCACTACCTCATAGCGTCCTTCCTACGGATCCTTGTGTTCGGATTGTGGGGTGAAGAGCATCGTGCTATCCTCGTTAGGACGAGCCCGAAGTCCTTGGTGAGCTGTTCTCGAGCATGAGTCCATTATAAATGGTGCCCAGTACGGGTAAAAATCCGAGTGAGAACTCGTGCCCCATTCGATAGGGGTCGACTAGTGGCCTAGAGGCGTTCTCATTTAAGTAAGACCGTATGGCTTACTAAGCACGACCATATGGATTACCAAGGTGCCAACCCCATTCGATAGGAGTTGGTGGCTCGATGCCTCCCAGCGTAGGGATCCTTAGGTATTCCTTGGTTATGCCTCGGATATGTCCCAGGGGACCTCGAGAGTTCGTTCTCGAGCTAGGGGCATGCTCCTGCCCCCCCCCCCGGGACATCCCTGACTCGTGTACTCGAGGGCGGTTGTCGAACCCCGTTCATGGAGCCAGCCTTCGCCCCCTCAAGATTTAGGGGTGGACCTGAGTCCGTTCACCATGTATCCTTCCTGACCTCAAGTACTCGAGGGCGGCTGTCGAACCCTATGTAAGGGCCAACCTTCGCTCCCTCAAGATTTGACGGATGGTTCGTCATCCGACGCTATCCTCAGGAGGAGGAGTCCTGCCTTGTGGACCGCCGAGGGGGAAGAATGGGTAATTATATTGAACTTGGGGACATACCTGTGCCTTTGCCCATTGGGCTGGAGGTCTCGAGGGAGGCTGTCGAACCCCACGAAAGGGCCAGCCTTTATCCCTTCGAGGCCGGGGAGTGGACTGGAGTCGATGACCCGAGGTCTCCTCAGACCTCAGGTACTCGAGGGGGGCTATCGAGCCCGTTCGTAGGCCGACCTTTGTCCCCTCGAGATTTTGGGGGTGGACCGAAGTCCTAACCCGAGGTCATTTCTGCCCTCGGGTACTCGAGGGTAGCTGTCGAACCCTCTTTCGAGGGCCAGCTCTCGCTGCCTCAAGATTCCTTACCTCCGAAGATAATGCTTCTGGCCGCGCGCCTTTTTAGGCGATGTCCGTTCGGCGCAACAGTTGCAGGCGCAGGTCGGAGTGCGGTGCGGAGCCCGACGACGGGACAGAACGCCTTATCCTAGAGGGATACGAGGAAGGGGAGTACAGGCGCATTAAATGCAGAGATTCTCTTGCCTGTTTTGCCGGATCCGTCCGTTGGTCTCGCGCTTATAAATAGCGAAGGTGAGGAGTCGGGTGCTTTTTCCGCGCACTTGCCTTTCCTGCCTCCTTGCCATCGCCTTCCCTGCCTCCTTCTCCCCGCCATTGCCTTAGACGCCCTGCGAGTCGGACCTCTGCGCACGCGAGAGAGAAAGAGAGGGGAGATTGGGAACATACCTTCCGCCCCCAAGCCCGAGCGCATCTGCCTGGCTGCTCCCATGGCCAAGTATAGCCTCGTCGGTCCCGATGACTGGCTCGCGTCTTCGATGACCGCCTCGCGCTTGGGGGATCTGGTGGAGAGCGGGCTCCTCCGGCCCGTTACCTGGACCGACCGACCGGAGTGGTTGTTGCCGTCGCCGGACCACGCCGAGCCCAATCCGCCGGAGGGATATGTGGTGAGCTTCGAGGTCTTCCACCGGGCACGACTAGGTGCCCCACCCAGCCGTTTTCTACGCGCGATCCTCTACCATTACGGCGTGGAGCTTCAACACCTTACCCCCAACGACGTCTGCCATGCGGCGGTCTTCACCGCCGTGTGCGAAGGCTACCTCGGGATTGAGCCTCACTAGGAGTTATGGCTCCATCTCTTCGAGGCCAACATCTTCCATGTGTCGGCCATCAAGGGTACCCGCAAGGTGGTCAGGGCCGGGTGCTGCTGCATCGCCCTTAAGCGGCCGGATTTCTGGATCGTGGCGAAGCTTTCGTCGAGCCACTCCGGATGGCACTCTGGGTGGTTTTACTTGAGGAATGATGACAACCTGCTCCCTGCCTACACCGGGAGGACGATCAACGCGCAGCCCGACTGTTGGAGGTACGGAGTCGTGCAGAGTAAGCAGCGCCGCCTCGACAACCTGCTGGACGCGGTCGGGCGTTTGAAGGAGGAGGGACTCACGGCGGCGATCGTCGCATCGGCATTCCATCAGTGGCGGGTCGTGCCGCTGATGGCTCGACCCCTCCGTCTCGACGAGATGCGTCTGGGGGTCGACCTCTCGGGGTGTCGCCTCCTGGGGGACGAACTGCCCCCTGAGAGGGTGGTCCGCCGCGTCCGCCACTTCTTTGCGGGCTCGTTCGACGCCAAGAACGTCGCCAGGATCCCCATGAGGCCGGACGAGGGGTACATCGAGCTGGTAAAGTCCTCTTCCTCTGTTAGAGTTCTTGTGTTTGCCTTGTCCGCCTTTTTTGCTTGCGTTCTGACTGCCTTGCGTTCCGCAGGGGAACGTTCCCTTCCGGAAGTCGCTCCCACCGGTGAAGGAGGACCGTGCTGATTCCCAGGCGAGGCGCCTCCAGGCGGAGAAGGACAAGAAGGCCAAGGACAAGGCCAAGGAGGACAAGGCCAAGAAGGCCCGGGAGAGGGAGGCGAGGGATCAGCGCCGAGCCCGACAGAGGCGGGAGGGCCTTCCCGAGGAGGAATCGCCCTCGGAAGAGGAGGACGACGAGGAGGAGGAGGACAGCGATAGCGATGTCGAGGTGGACTGGAGCGAGGAGGAACAGACGGCGCCCGAACAGAGGGTGGCCGTCAGAACCGGAGGAGGAGAGGGGTCGACGTTGAGGTCGGCCCCTACTGTCGAAGCCGAGCCACGAGGGGAGCGCCCCGTGGCTCCTCAGGATGAAGTGCCGCGGCAGACGCACGGGTAGTCATCGCGATCCCCGTCGGGGGTCGATCGAGCGAGCCCTCGGCGCCTGCTGCGTCGAGCGCACGGGCGTCGGGCCGTTGGCGCAGGGGGAAGTCAGCAGGGGATGACGGGGGCGTCGTCGGCCCCTGCCCAGGAGACGGTGCGGAGGGCGGCCTCGACCCCCGCCCCCCGGCGGGTTGTGTTCAAGCCCTCGATTGGCTCGAAGGCCGTCGGCCAGAAATGCCTGGCCCCGAAGGGGTAAGTTGTCCTTCCGGCTGATCGATGGTACTTGTTATGTTTCTCTTTTCGTTGTTGACGACCCGTGCTTATCATCGTGCACGGGTTTCTTTCTCAGGTCGAAGCACTCACAGGAGGATGCGTTCCTCGCCCCTGCCAAGAAGCTGAGGGTGGGGGCTGCAGTCGAGGTGGCCGTCGAGGCCGGTCCTGCTGCTCCGCCCCCTTCAACTCTCACCCCCGAGGCGGCGTGGGCAGCCAAGGCCCGGGAGGCGATGGAGCGAGGGACAGCGCAGGGTGCCTCGGCATCTGCCCACGCAGGAGAGGAGACGGGCCTGCCCGCCCCGCCGGCGAGGGCCGCCGAAGTGACGGGCGTCGCCGCGCCCGTGCAACTGTCGGAGGAAGTCGCACGCGGCGCCTCGGAGGGCGCGGGACCTGCGTCGACAGCGGTCGCGACCGAGGGGAGCGAGCCTCAAGCCGTCGCCGAGATGGAGGTGGTCGGACCCCAAGTTGCTGCGAACGAGGGGGAGGCCCTGGCTCACCCAACGCCGGGGCGGTGGCCCGAGGGTCTAGCCTCGCTGGAGGCGCGACTGCGGCTCGAGCGCGAGGGCACGGCCACTGTCGCGTCTGAGGGCCCTTCGACGACGCCGGAGGTCGAGGAGGGGGGTCGGGTCGAGCGGCTCGAGCTGACACCCGCGCCGGAGAAGGGCGGGATGCTGATGGAGCCCACCGACGAAGAGGTGGCCGAGATGGTGGCCGAGCTGGTGGGCTCGGTGGGGACGACCGCCGTCACAGCCCCTCGTGCGGAACCGGAGGTGGCTCGGCCTCGCCTCGAGGCTGGGGGTCGTGGTCTCGAGGTAAGTTGTGCTCCGACTTATTCGAGCCGTAGTGGGTCTGTGGTGCCAGGTACTGATCTCTTCGTGCCTTTCCCCATGCAGGGTCGTTCTGCTGGCCGGGGCTTCCTCTGCCCGGTGGTGAAGGCTCGGCGGGGCCATCGACGTCCTCGCGGGGTGGCCCCGAGGCCAGGAGAGACCAGGCGGAGGGGTTTTCCCCCTTCTTCACTTGGCAAGAGGAGGTGGAGCGTCGCGGGGGTGCCGCCGCAGTGCGCCAGGGCGTCATGCGGGAGGTCCAAGAAAGGATCGCCACCCGCAGCGCGTACTGGGGACAGGAGGTCCTTGAGCTGGCGGATCCTCAAGACCCTAAGCAGCTCTTTCTCACGCTCGACGACCAGGCCAAGCTCCGGCAGTGGGAGCATCTCGAGGAGTACCGGGCCTGGTTCGAGCACTCGGTACGCCTCGCCACGAATGTCGCCGCCGTGGACATATGCCGGGGGATGGAGGTGGGGTTCGTTCTCCCTTAGACTTTGCTCGGGTGGCATGACTGTTCTTTTTCTGATGATCTTCCTTTTCATCCTTGTTAGACGCTGCGGGCGAGGTCCTATGAGAAGTCCCAGTTCATCCTCCGGGCACAGGAGCAACTCCCGGCCCTCCGCGCCTCGTTGGAGAGGGCGGAGGCCGAGGCCGCCCGGGCGAGGGCCGAGGCGGCAGGCCTCGGAAAGATGTCGAGTCGAAGGTAGCCCACGCGAGGGCCGGCTTTACGGCCGTGCAGGAGGAAGCCCGGGCGGCCTTGGAGACGGTGCAGTCGAGGCTCGACGACGCCCTTCAGTCGACCGTCAAGGTTGGGCATGAGCGGGACGCTGCCCTCGAGGCCAAGCGCAAGGCCGAGGAGGAGGCCGCCCGGCTGAAGGAGGAGCTGGCCCGGGCGATGGAGGGCATCCGAGGGCTTCGGGGCGACCTCGACGCCGTTTCCCGCGAGCGCAGCACGCTGGCCGTGGCGAAGGAGAAAGCTCGGACCCGCGCGATTTCCCTGGGCGTGGTGGCGATGAACCAGAAGAGAGCCCTCGATGACGCAGGCAAGACCATCGAGGGCCTCGAGGCTAAGGTCAGTGGCCAGGCCACCGAGCTTATCGACGTCCGCCGCCAGCTCAAGGAGACCGAGTGGAGCTACGCCACTCTAGAGGCGCATGCCCAAGGTAAGCGTCTCGAGAGTTTTGCTGAATCTGCCCGGCCTTGGCCCTTTTTCTGCTTTTTTGGGTTTGACCGGGTTATGTGCTTGTTTTGGCAGAGCTTGCGACGGACAAGGCCCGAGCCCACGAGGACCTGAACAGTCTTCAGGGCCTCCTCGGGACTTAGGCGAACCTTAACGCAGGAGGTGACGGAGCACGTTCGTGCTGCCCTGCATGTGGGCATGAAGCGGGCCCTCGCGGTCGTCAACTCGGCCTACAATTATGACCTCAACGTCGTCGCCAACGGGTTTGCCACCGACCCGAGGCTGACCGATGAAGAGAACGACGCGAGGTGCCAGAAGTTGATGGATCTTGCGGAGGTGCCCGGAGGCGAGCTGGCGAAGCTCTTCAAGCCCGAGGTGATCCCCTCGGCGGATGGAGGTGGTGCCGAGTAGCCCTCGGATGTCGTCGATGAGCTTCTGCAGGCTCTTCACCTTCCGATGTGGCCAACGCGTGATGCCCAACTTCCTGCATTGCTTCTTGAGGACGGTGGCCCCCTCGTTGAGTAGTCCCGGGCCTGCGAGCCAAATCTGGACAGGAAGGTCCGTGTAACAGTTAGGCTTTTGTAATGATACAATGCCGAGCCCCCGAGGGCTTCTTATATCTAATGCATTTTGATCGAGATGAACATTATTATTTTCGTTTCTCGAGCTCTCACTGCTTTTCTTTGCCTGAGTCGATGCTTGTGGACTTAAGTGTTCGACGCACGCTCGTAGCCCTGGAAGGGGGGGAGCGAGCGGGGATACCATAGCCCTGGGGCGTAGGTGAGTCCCTGGCTCGATGACACCTCGACCCTTAGGGAGTTCGAGGCGCCTTTACTTAGTCACGAAGCGTGCTCGAGGGAAAGATCGAGAGGGAAAGCCGAGTTTCAAAAAAAACGTTCGAGTTTTTCGGGGACTTAGGAGGGGGGTGCCTCCCCTTTTAGCCCCCGAGGGAGGCTTGACTTTGCTGGGGCAAAGTCGAGGCTACCTTAGTGTTGTAAACGGGCGTGTCTTGTTATTTCTACTTCTCGAGCTCTCTCTGCTCTTCTTTGCCTGAGCCGACGCTTGTGAACTAAGTGTTCGACACAAGCTCGTATCCCTGGAAGGGGGGAGCGAGCGGAGATACCATAGCCCTGGGGCGTAGGTAAGTCCCTGGCTCGACGACACCCGCGACCCTTAGGGAGTTCGAGGCGCCTTTACTTAGTTACGGAGCGTACTCGAGGGAAAGGTCGAGAGGGAAAGCCGAGTTTCGAAAAAACGTTCGAGTTTTTTCGGGGACTTAGGAGGGGGGTGCCCCCCCTGTTAGCCCCCGAGGGAGGCTCGACTTTGCCGGGGCAAAGTCGAGGCTACCTTTGAGTTACGAACGAATGCGAAATGTGTTTCGAGGACATTTTATTCGTTCGTAACGTGATAAGTGTACATAATGCGGAAGTGTACGAGGCGTCGAGGCCTCAGGGATAGAAACGACGTAGTTGTTCGATGTCCACGCGTTGGTGAAGATCTCGCCCTTCTCGTTCTTCAGCTTGTAAGTGCCGGGCTTTAGCACCTCTGCCACGATGAAGGGTCCCTCCCAAGGTGGCGTCAACTTGTGACGCCCCTTGTTGCTTTGTCAACGGCGCAGAACAAGGTCGCCGACGTCGAGGTCCCTTTTGCGCATGTTTTTGTCGTGGTAGCGCTGCAGCGTCTGCTGGTACTTTGCCGACTTGAAGAGGGCCATGTCTCGGGCTTCCTCGAGCTGGTCGAGGGAGTCCTCTCGGGCTACTGTATTGGTTTGCTCGCTGTAGGCTTTCAGTCGAGGGGACCCGTACTCGAGGTCAGTGGGGAGGACGGCCTCGGACCCATAGACCAAGAAGAACGGAGAGAACCCCGTGGCTCGACTTGGTGTCGTTCGGAGACTCCATAGCACAGCGGGCAGCTCATCGACCCATCTCCTACCAGGTTTGTTTAGCCGATCGAAGATCCTTGGCTTGAGGCCCTGCAAAACCATACCATTGGCACGCTCGACCTGACCGTTAGTTCGAGGGTGGGCGACTGCGGACCAATTCACCCTGATGTGGTGATGGTCACAGAAGTCCAGGAACTTTTGGCCGGTGAACTGTGTGTCGTTGTCGGTGATGATGATGTTGGGGACCCCGAAGCGGTGGATGATGTCGGTGAAGAATATCACGGCTTGTCGAGACTGGATGTTGGCGATGGGTCGAGCCTCGATCCACTTCGAGAACTTGTCTATAGCCACGAGGAGGTGAGTGTGGCCACCCTTGGTTCTTTTCAAGGGGCCGACCATGTCGAGCCCCCATACTGCAAACGGCCAGGTTATGGGTATCATCTGAAGAGCCTGGGCGGGTAGGTGGGTCTGTCTGGCGTAGAATTGGCATCCCTTGCAAGATCGAACGAGTTTGGTGGCGTCGGTGACGGCTGTCGGCCAGTAGAAGCCTTGTCGAAATGCACTTCCTACCAGCGTTCTCAGCGTCGCGTGGTGGTGACAAGCCCCCGAGTGCAGATCCTTCAGCAATGCCCTCCCCTCCTCGAGGGTAAGGCAGCGTTGAAGTACACCGGACGGGCTACGTCGATATAGCTCGCGGCCGTCCCCGTACAAGACGTAGGTTTTGGCACGTCGGGCTACACGACGGGCCTCCGTGCGGTCCTCTGGGAGTTCGCCCCGTGTCAGGTACTTGAGGTAGGGTGCGCGCCAGTCCGTCGGAGGGGTTGGCGCTGCGGCAGCCCCGTCGATCTCCATGACCTCTTCCCCGCTCGAGGGGGGAACAGTCGAGGGGGGTGGATCGATCCCTTGCTCGAGGGCGGGAGCCCCCGAGTCTAGGTCGATAGACGGCTTGTGAAGATCCCTCGAGAAGATGTCCGGAGGGACCGTACCTCGAGTAGATGCGATTTTAGCCAGCTCGTCGGCAGCTTCGTTGTACCAACGGGCGACGTGGTTGAGCTCGAGGCCGTAGAATTTGTTCTCGAGTTTTCGGACCTCCTTGTAGTAGGCTTCCATCTTGGGGTCGTGGCAGCTCGAATCTTTCATTACTTGGTCAATCACCAACTGCGAGTCCCCCCGCAAGTCGAGGCGTC
Source organism: Microstegium vimineum (assembly GCA_022036555.1). Taxonomy (NCBI): domain Eukaryota; kingdom Viridiplantae; phylum Streptophyta; class Magnoliopsida; order Poales; family Poaceae; genus Microstegium; species Microstegium vimineum. The sequence goes on from CM039122.1 coordinate 58,336,695, forward strand.
GAACCCCGAGCTCGATGGCGATGCGCAGGCCGCTGACGAGGGCCTCGTACTCGGCGACGTTGTTGGAGGCGGGGAAGTGGAGGCGGATGACATAGCGCATATGGACCCCTGAGGGTGATATGAACAGCAATCCAGCGCCTGCTCCCGTCTTCATCAACGATCCGTCGAAGTACATGGTCCAAAGCTCGTTCTGAACCTGCGCTGGGGGTAGTTGGGTGTCGGTCCATTCTGCAACGAAATCTGCCAGTACCTGAGACTTGATGGCCTTCCGAGGGGCGTAGGAGAGAGTCTCCCCCATGAGCTCGGCCGACCACTTGGCGATCCTTCCAGACGCCTCCCGGTTCTGGATTATCTCTCCAAGGGGGAAAGATGAGACCACAGTGACCGGGTGGCCCAGGAAATAGTGCTGGAGCTTACGCCGAGTGAGGACGATCGCGTACAACAGCTTCTGGATGTGGGGGTACCTCGTCTTGGTCTCGGAAAGCACCTCGCTCACGAAGTAGACATGCCTCTGAACCGGCAGGGCGTGTCCTTCCTCCTCCCTCTCGACTACTACGACCGCGCTGACTACCTGGGTAGTTGGTGCGACATAGAGCAAGAGGGGCTCCGCCGGACTCGGGGGTACCAAGACCGGGGGCGAGGTGAGCAAGGCCTTGAGCTTCGAGAGTGATTCCTCGGCTTCAGCGGTCCACGCGAAGTGTTCCGTCTTCTTCAGGAGGCGGTAAAGGGTAGGGCCTTCTCTCCGAGCCTCGAGATGAACCGGCTGAGGGCGGCGAGGCACCCCGTGACCCTTTGCACGCTCTTGAGGTCGTTGATCGGGCCCATCCTTGTGATTGCGGTTACCTTCTCGGGATTGGCCTCGATCCCGCGCTGGGAAACTATGTACCCCAAGAGCATGCCTCGAGGGACCCCGAAGACACACTTCTTGGGGTTTAGTTTTATGCGATTCGCCCGGAGGCACCCAAACGCGATCTCGAGGTCTCCGACCAGGTTTCCGACTGTCTTGGACTTGACCACGATGTCGTCGATGTAGGCCTCGACGGTCGGCCCTATGTGTTTCCCGAAGACGTGGAGCATGCATCGCTGGTAGGTGGCCCCGACGTTTCGCAAACCGAAGGGCATGGTGAGGTAGCAAAACATGCCAAAGGGAGTGATGAAGGAAGTCGCGAGCTGATCGGACTCCTTCATCTTTATTTGGTGGTAGCCGGAATATGCATCAAGGAAGCAGAGGGTTTCACATCCCGCCGTGGAATCCACTATTTGGTCGATACGTGGTAGTGGGAAAGGAACCTTGGGACAGGCTTTATTTAAATTGGTGTAATCTACGCACATCCTATCCTTCCCATTTTTTTTCTTAACAAGTACGGGGTTGGCTAACCACTCGAGATGATGTACCTCCTTGATGAATCCGGCCTTCAAAAGCTTATCGACCTCCTCCCCGATGATCCTGCGCTTCTCCTCGTCGAAGAGGCGTAGGCGTTGCTTCACCGGTTTGGACCTGGCTCGGATGTCCAAGGAGTGCTCGGGGACCTCCCTCGGAATGTCCGGCATATCCGAGGGACTCCATGCAAACACGTCGGCGTTCGCATGGAGAAAGTCGATGAGCACTGCTTCCTATTTGGGCTCGAGGGTGGCGCTGATCGTCAGCACCTTCCCATCCGCGAGGCCGGGGTTGAGTGGGACGGTCTTGGTGTCTTCCGCCAGCTTGAAGTTACCGGCGTGTCGGTTGGGGTCGGGGATCTCGCCGGACAAATCGTCGAGGGCCGCGAGGATAGCCGAATCCTCGATAGCTTCGGCTTTTTCCACTCACTCGACGTCGCAGTCGTATGCGTGCTTGTAGGAGGTGTCGACGGTGATGACCCCCGAGGGCCCTGGCATCTTGAGCTTGAGGTAGGTGTAGTTTGGGACTGCCATGAACTTGGCGTATCCCGGTCTACCGATGATGGCGTGGTAGGTGCCTCGGAATGCAACCACCTCGAAGGTCAACTCTTCCTTTCGGAAGTTCGAGGGGACACCGAAGCAAATGGGTAACTTGATGCGGCCGATTGGGAGTGCCTTCTTCCCTGGGACGATCCCGTGGAACCCCCCCGCGCTGGGCAGGAGCATGGTCCTCGGGATCCCCAGGAGGTCGAGGGTCTCGGCATAGATGATGTTGAGGCTGCTCCCCCCATCCATGAGTACCTTTGTGAGGCGGGTGTTGAGGATGATCGGATCGATGACGAGCGGGTAGACCCTTGCGTCGGGGATGTGCTCGGGGTGGTCGTCCTGGTCGAAGGTGATCGGCGTGTGTGACCAGTCGAGGTACCGAGGAGCCTGGGCTCGAACGGAGAAAACCTCTCGACGCTCCCTCTTGCCCTGGCGCGTGGTGAGTCGAGTCGAGGGTCCCCTGTAGATCATGTAGCAGTCGTGGATTTCGGGGAAGCCCCCTTTCTTGACATCGCCCTTGACGAGGAGGTCGCAGGGTGGGTCTTCCCTGCCGCCGTCTCTCCTGAAGCCAGGAGGGATGAAGTGCTTTTGAAGCATGCGACAGTCCTCGAGGCGGTGGTTGGCCAGTCCCATATGATAGGGACAGGGCTCCTTCAGCATCTTGTCGAAGACACCCCGTCGGGAGGGGGCCCTCGAGGCTTCTTCTTGTCTGCCGCAGCGACAAGGTCGTCGGGCTCGACGTTGCGTCGGCCCGGTTGGTTCTTCTTCTTCTTCTTCCTGCCGCCGTTGTCGTTGTAGTTCCTTCTGGGCCCATTGTTCTTCTTGGGCTCATTGTCCGAGCCCCCAGGCTCATCCGCCTTGCCCTTCCCCTTCTCTGGAGGTATCTGGAAGAACGCGCCGACGGCCTCTTCGCCAGCTACGTAGTTAGCGATGATGTCCATTAGCTCGTTGGCGGTCTTGGGGGTGTTTCGCCCTAGCTCCCGCACCAACTCCTTGCAGGTCGTTCCGGCGATGAACGCCGTAATGACCTCGTGGTCGGAGATGTGGGTTTGTGCGGTACGCTGCCTCGAGAACCGGCGGGTGAAGGCGCGGAGGGTCTCCCCTGGCCTCTGCTTGCAACTGCGGAGGTCCCAGGGGTTGCCTGGTCGCTCGTAGGTGCCTTTGAAGTTGCCCTCGAAGATCCGGACCAGATCGGGCCAGTCCTGGATCAAGTCCGGGGGCAGCTCCTCGAGCCATCAGCGAGCGGTGTCGGAGAGGAACAGTGGGAGTTGCCGAATGATGACGTGATCATTGTCGGCTCCTCCCAGCTGACATGCCATCCTGAAGTCGGCAAGCCAGAGCTGTGGCTTGGTTTCGCCGTTGTACTTGACTAGGCTGGTGGGTGGACGGAAACGGGCGGGTAGGGGGGTCCGCCGGATGGTTCTGCCGAAGACTCGGGGCCCCGGTGGCTCCGGAGATCGACATCGGTCTTCGTCGCTATCGTAGCGCCCACCTTGGTGAGCGTTGTAGCCTCGAGCCTCGGCATCGCCGTACCGGCGTCGATTGTTCACCCGAAGGGGTCGATCGTCGATGAGGCGTTCCCGAACTGGTCGTCGCTCGACTTGGCCCTGGGGCGCTTTGTCCTGGTGGACGGATACCTCTCGATTTTGTCGAGGGGGTACATCCTGTCGCTCGGAGGCAGCCCCTCGACGCCTCGAGGCCGAGCTCTCCGCCTGCTGCACGGCCGCAGTTTGGAGAAGCCCCTGGATCTCGTCCCTAATACGTCGTGCTTGGAGGGTCGATGGCGCCGGCATGTCGCGGAGCAGCATTGCGGCCGCCACGACGTTCTGGCTGGCGCGGTTGAAGACTCGGGGTTCGTTCCCCCCCTCCTCGACGATTTGCCGGTGGACTTCCCGGGCCCGCTCGCGAGCTCCCCCACCCTGCGGGCGCCCTCAATCCCGCTCGAGGGCGTGCTCGAGTTGCTGAAGTCGCAGGCGCTCCTCCTCGAGCTTGCTGAGAAGCTCTCGGACTTGCATGATCTGGACGTCTGGGGGTGGATCGGCTCTATCAGGACTCGAGGGGTTGGCATCTCGTGCTGGTGTAGCGTTGCCCCCTCCTCCTTCTTCTGTGGCCGCGGTGTCATCGACGTCCTCCTGGGGGTCGGCCTGCTCGTCGAGGTGGAAGCATTCCCGGGTGGAGTCGTAGCTCTCGTCGGGAGAGTCCGAGTCGGGGTCGGCGTGGTAGAAGTGGGGGAAGGATCCCCTGCGTTCCTCCGCCAGGCGTCGTCGCAACGTGCCCCATATGCGGGGTAGTCTCGGCTCCGGGTGCTCGCCCGGTGAAGATGTGGTGACGGGGTTGATCGTCGCACGCGGCGGAGTCCCTGGAGACCCGCTACGTGTTTGTATCTGCGAACCTGCGAGGGCAGAGCAGAGTCTTGCGCTGTTGTGGAGCCCGTACGGGAACGGGTTAGACGGTGGTGGTGGGGTCGAGTGTGTCGGAGAGGCCACGGGGACCCCCGGGGACGACGATATGGCGGAGCCAAAGTCCCGCTCAGAGGGGTGCCCCGCCTCGGCCCACAAGCATGGGTCAAACAGGCTCCTACGGGGAGGGACTGTGTCGCTAGCCGGGGCCGAGGAAACGGCATCCGGCGTCTCGAAATCCGCACGGCGACGAGCACGTCGGAGTCGCTCGCGCCTCCTCCTGATCGCAGGCCAGAGGCGCAAGCGGAGGGATCGTCGCCTGATCCTTGCTGGCCCCGGCGTACCGGTGCTGCTGCCGCTATCCAGGCCACGAGCGAAGGGAAAGACTATGAAGTGTCCCTGGCCCGTGGATACGAACCCTAGACTGCCGAGCCAGACGACGGTGGTGAATGGAAATGGTGGGATGGTGGAATCCATCTGAGAGAGTAGTTCGGAGTTGATCGACACGCAATTCCCCCTACCTGGGGCGCCAACTGTCGGTGTTATGACCCGGGGGTCAAGACCACCAACTAGTAAATTTGTATATCGCGTGCTCCCTCTCTCAGATGTGATGCAAGATGGACACAAGGTTTATCCTGGTTCGGGCAAAGAAGGCCCTACGTCCAGCGGGGGGAGGATGACTTGTATTATCTCGCACCCAATGTGCTCGTACAGGGGGGTACCAGCTGTGTTACACGGGATTGCTCAGAGTGAGCTGCGGTCTAAGGCTAACGGGGTTGCCCTAGGCGGTGGGTTGGCTGCTCGAGGGGTCGATCGAGCAGCGGGGTGTGTGAGGTGTGGAGATCAGAGCCGAAGTATGAGGGTGGAGTCCGAAAAGAGTCTCCCCAGAGATCCCCCGAGCCCGCTCCTTCTACCTCGGCGTCCCCTTTTATAGACCAAGGGGAGGTCCGAGGGTACAGGATCCTAACTGTCATAGTATGGGCGGCGTGTCCGTGGCATAGTGCCGGCGAAGGGACGTCGAGCACTGTGCCAGCATGGCCTTCCCGTCCTTTTGTCGCTCCGGGTCGTGGTGGCCGTGGAAGTCGCCGCGGCACGTCGCGGCACAGCTTCCTCAGACGGGCGCGATTCGCACAGCTAAAGCGAGACGGGGCGGATGGGACGGGCCCCATACTGGAGTTGTTGGAGGGAGGGGTCGAGCCCCTCGGTCGAGGGGGGGTCGAGCCCTGCGTGGCTCTGTCGTATCCCCGAAGTCATCGTCGAGGGCTGCACTATTCACGTTCCGAGGGGTGCTGCTGGAGTCCGTACTCGCGTCGTGGCGACAGTAGCAACACAGTTGACAGGAATCGGGGACATGACGGAGAGTTGTTGGATTTGACTGCGGACGTGGGCGCCCATGGCGTTAGGCGGATTTACTTTAACCCATGCCGGGAGCAGTTGGGCTGATCGAGCCTCCCATCCGGGGGTCGTTCGTTCGACCCCTGGTCCGTCGCTTGTCGAGGTAGGGTCGGAGCAGAGGCGGAGTCGGAGGGGCCGAAGTAGAGTCCGAGGGGTCGTTCGTTTGACCCCTCGTCCGTCACCCGGTGTCGAGGTAGGAGCCGGGGGGTCGTTCGTTCGATCCTCGGTCCGTCATCCGGCGACGAGGTGGAGACGGAGGGGTCGTTCGTTCGGCCCTTCATCCGTCTCTTTCCGTCGAGGTGGGTCGGCCCGCGACTGGTTGCCATAGCCAGCGTAGGGGGCCTTCGAGTGATGGGCCTTAGTTTACTGACTTGAGCAGCGGCTGGTCCCTGTCTTAAAAATGGTTGCTATGTTTAGCGTTAATTTATCGAAGGGTTTAGGGTACCCCTTACCTTTGTACCCGACACGTGGTTAGCTTCGAGGCTTTCCACCGGGCGGGGCTAGGATCCCCCCCCCCAACCGTCTCTTGCGGGGGATTCTCTTCCACTACGGCGTCGAGCTCCAACACCTCTCCCCGAACGACGTCTCCCACGCGGCGGTCTTCACTGCCGTGTGCGAAGGGTACCTGAGGACGGAGCCCCATTGGGACCTATGGCTCCAGCTGTTCGAGGCGGGCCTGTTCCATGCTCCGGCCGAGACCGGTTATCAGAAGATGGTCAAGGAGGGGTGCTGCAGCATCGCCCTCAAGAGGCCGGATGACTAGATCCAGGCGAAGATCAAGTCGAGCCACTTGGGGTGGCACTCCGGAAGGTTCTACTTGAGGAATGACGATGGTCTGTTCCCCCCTTACACTGGGAGGACCATCGACTCAAAGCCTTTCCACTGGAAGCACGACGTCCTAAAGAAGCGCTAGAGTCGCCTCGAGCATCTGCTCGACGCGATCGCCCGTCTGAGGCGAGAGGGGCTTACAGCGGCCATCGTGGCGTCGGCTTTTCATCAGCGGCGAGTCGTGCCACTGATGGCTCGCCCACTGCGTCTCGACGAGATGTGCGCGGGGTGGATCTCACAGGATGCCGGCTCGTGGGAGACGAGCTGTCCCTCGAGAGGATCGCCCGTCGAGTGCGCTCCTCCTTCGCCGGCGCATTCGAGGAGAAGCAAGTCGCTCTCATCCCCATGGGGCTGAATGAGGGCCATGTCCAGTTGGTACGACATCCCCTCTTCTATTAATGCCCTCTTGTTTGTCTTGTTCGTCTCTTAACCACGCCTCGTGTTCCTCAGGGGAACATCGTTCATCGGGGTCGCTGCCACCGGTGAAGGAGGAGCGGAATGAGTCCCAGGTGAGACGCTTTCAAGCCGAGCAGGCCAAAAAGGACAAGGACATGGCCAAGAGGGATAGGGGCAAAAAAGCCCTTGAGAAAATGGAGTGTGACCAACGCCGGTCCCGGCAAAGGCAAGCCGGCCTCCCCGAAGAGGAGTCTCCCTCAGAGGAAGATGAGGATGAGGAGACGAGTAGTGGCGAGGTTATTAAGAACAGCGACATGGTGTAGTGGTATCGGGTTGTGACCATCACTTTGGACCTGACGGGTATTGTCTTTGTGCAGGAAGAGGAGCCGGAGCAGGAGGAGAGGGAGGGGTAAGTCGAGTCGCACCAAGGGCTCGAGTTAGCAAAGACGGCGACCGAGCGACAAGGGGTGACCGCCGGTAGCAGAGGGGAGAAGGGGACGATGTCGAGGTCGGCCCCGACCGCCGGGATCGAGTCAGGGGGTGAGCGCCCCGTGGCTTCTCAGGGTGGAGTGGCGCTGCGGACGCGTAGTCGTTCGTCGGAGTCCCCGTCGAGGGGTCGGTCGAGCACGCCGTTGGTGCCTACTCGGTCGAGTGCACGGGCCTCGGGCCCGTCGACCCAGGAGGAGACCAGGACGGCGGCGACGAGGACGCCGTGGACCCCCGCCAAGGCCATGGCGCCGGGAGCACCATCATCCTCCGCCGTAGACAGTACTCGAGGGAGAAGTGGCTCCTGGGGTACCGCTCAGAAGCCCGCGAGCAGCTCGAGGCCTGCTGGTCGGGCCCCCTTGATTCCGCTGGGGTAAGTTCCTTTCCTTTTGGTCCCGAATTTCCTTTGTGTTGGTTACAATTTGCGCTTACCGTCGCGTATGCATTCCTTTTTTAGGGTGAAGCGCTCGTTGGAGGACGCGTCCCCCACCCCGGCCAAGAAGCTGAGGGTGGAGGTTGCGGCGAGGTGGCGGCCGGAGCCAGCCTTGCTGCCCCGGCCCCCTCGACCCTTGATCCAGGTGCGGAGTGGGTGGCCAGGGCGCGGGAGGCTTTGGATCGTGGGCAGGCGCAGTCGGCCGCGGAGCGAGCTCGGGCGGCAGAAGAGGCGGGTCGGGACTGGGTCTACCGGACAGGCGGGCGAGGCTGTGCTCACTGCCCCGTCGGAGGAGGGCGCGCTGGCAGCCTCGGAAGGCGCGGGGTCGGCATCAGCAGCGGCCGTGTTGGAGGGGGTCAAGCCCCAAACCTCCGTGGAGGTGGAGGTTGTCGACCCGACCGCCACCGGTGAAGAGGAGACGCCGGAGCAGCCAGCGCCATTGCGGTGGCCCGAGTGCCTCGTGACGCTAGAGGCGCGCCAGCGGCTTGAGCGTGAGGAGAAGGCGCGGCAAGAGGGAGATGCGCGGCCGAGCCCTCCTCCCCCGCAGTCAGCGTTGTCTGAGAAGGAGGGTTGCGCCACGACCCTACCCCTCGTGGTGCCCGCAGCCTCTTCGTCGAGCGGGGGAGCGGTTGGCGCTGCGCTGGAGATGCCGCCATTGGTAGAGAGCCCCATCGAGGGGGCCTTGGCGTCGCCCCACCAGCCTGCCGAGGAGGGGGGACGGGCCAAGGAGCTCGAGGTGACACCCGCGATGGAGAGGGCGACGATGGCGAAGATGGTGGCGGTGACAGCCCCCCCCGGCCAGAGCCAGAGGGAACTACTATGGCGATGCAACGGAGCGGCGCACCGGACGTGGTTATGTCCGAGGCGTCAGCTCGGCCTCATCTTGAGGTCGGGAAATCGACATCTCGAGGTGCTCTGCCCCCTGGCTCAGTCGAGGTGGAGGGAGGGGATGGGCTACCGGACTGCGGTGAGGCCACCACGCTGGATGCTAACATGCATTTCCTCTACCGCCCAGGGTTATTCCCACGGTGGGGACCTCCTCCGCCCAGAAGCGACGACCCGGAGGGGTCAATGGCGGCCCTGCAAGATCGCTTCGAGGCCGGGATTGCCCGGCTTGAGGGGGCGACCTACTTCCCCAACTTGGCAGAGCGGGTGATGACCCACGGAGGCACCCTCGAAATGGGTCAGGCCATCATGCAGGAGGTAAGGGGGAGGGTCGACCGTAGCAGCGATCTCTGGGTGCAGGAGGTGCTCAAGCTGCCCGACCCCCGAGATCCAGGGCACACCTTCTTCGAGCTCGACGATCAAGCCGAGCTCGGGGAGTGGGAGCACTTGGAGGAGTTCCGGGCGTGGCTTGACCACGTGACACGCGTGGCGGTGGGGGTTGCTTCCGAAGATATGTTCAAGGGGATGATGGTGAGCTTCGTCCTTTCTCTCTGATTTATCTCGGTTGTTTTGTTGTCCTTTTTTGTGACCTTCCCTTTTATCCTTGGTAGGCACTGAGGGTGAGGTCGCATGACAAGTCCCAGTTCATCCTTCGGTCGCGGGAGCAGTGGAGCCAGCTCCCCATCCTTCACGCATCGCTGGAGAAGGCGGAAGTCGAGGCCACCCAGGCGAGGGGCGAGGTTGCCACCATGCAGAGGGGGACCAAGGCCACTCAAGAGGAGGCCTCCCGGGCACGGTCGAGGGCTGGAGCCGCACTCAAGGAGGCTGCCGAGGCTGGGCAGGAACGGGACATCGCCCGGGAGGCCCAGCGCAAGGCTGAAGAGGAGGCCACCAAGTTGAGGGAGGAGCTGGCTCAGGCGACAGAACGTGCCTGGCTGCTCGATGGCAATCTGACGTAGGCGGCTACCGACCGCGCCTCTCTCAAGGAGCAGGTCCAGGACCTCTAGTCGGACATCGACACTGTCTCCCGCGACCGCGACGCGCTGAACGTCGCGGAGCAGAAGGCTTGGGCCCGGATCGCTACTCTAGAGAAGGATGTGGCTGCCAAGACGAGGGCCCTCGATGGCACCGGTAAGCTTATCGAGGAGCTCCAGGGTGAGAAGAATGACCAAGCTGCGGCCTTGGTCGATGTGGGCCGCCAACTGCAAGAGGTTGAGAAGGCCTACGTCACCCTGGAAACGCACGCCCAGGGTTAGTTTTTTAGAAACATTACTGAGCTTGCTTGGTCTCGACCCTTCCCCTATTTTTTGGTTTTGACGGAGTTCTCTGTTTGTTCCGGCATTGATCGAGGAAGACAGGGCCCGAGCCCATGAGGATCTGACTAGTCTCCAGAGCCTCCACTGGGCGGAGAGGGCCCTGAACAAGAGGCTCGAGGACGCCATCTCCTCCTTTTGCGATGGCATGGGGGTCGAGCCGGAGCTGCCGGTTATGGGCGACGTGCGCGGAGACTCCCTCGTGCGCCGCTTCTTCGCCATGACTCATGAAGTGACAGAGCAGGTCCGTGCTACTCTTCACATAGGCGTGAAGCGGGCGCTCGCGGTCGTCTGCTTGGGCTACACCTACGACCTCAACGTCGTCGCTCGCGGCTTTGTCGTCGACCCAGCGTTGAATGACGAAGAGAACATGGCAAGATGCCATGAGCTGATCGACGCTGCAGAGGTGCCTGGTGGCGAGTTGGCGAAGCTCTTCGAGCCCAAGGTGCTTCCCTCGATGGACAGCGATGGTGATGGGAGTAGTTGAGGCCTGAGCCAGATCTGGACAAAAAAAGGTCCATGTAATGGGGTAGATTAGAACATTTTGTGTTTGATCGTGGCCCGAGGGGCTTTTAAAACATTTGGATGTTTTCAAAAGTTATCGACTTAGTTTTTTGTTCAGCTCGAGTTTCTTCCTCTTAGCTGCCCTTACTTGTCTTCGTTTAAGCTGTTAACGAACCCATGGGCCTCGAGGGGGGGGGAAGTCGAGTGAAAGTAACTGTAACCCTGAGGCGTAGGTGATTGTTTTCGGCTCGACCCGTCCCTAGCCCCTTTGCCGGTACGAGTTGTTTTATTCTTAAGCGAGACATGAGTTCTAGGTAGCGTGGAGGAGTTGAGTGACATCAAGCTCATTTGAAAAAACTGAGTGATTTTTCCGGGGACTCGAGGGGGTTCCCCCATTTGTAGCCCCCGAGGGAGGCTCGTCTTTATGGAAATGGAGTCGAGGCTACCTTGTGCTTCGTGATAAAGAAAACTACATTACGAGTAGCTCGATTATCAGAAGACTTTTTCTCTTATTCATTCGAGACATGAATATAAGTACAAAGCCTTGAGGCCTAAGGGTAAAAGCGACGTAGCTGTTCGATGTTCCACGCGTTGGTGTAGATCTCGCCCTTGCTATTCTTCAGCCTGTAAGTCCCTGGCTTTAGCACCTCTGCCACGATGAACGGTCCTTCCCAAGGTGGCGTTAGCTTGTGACGCCCCTTGCTGCTTTGTCGGTGGCGCAGTACAAGGTCGCCGACGTCGAGGTCCCTTTTGCGTAGGTGCTTGTCGTGGTAGCGTCGGAGCGTCTGTTGGTACCTTGCCGATTTGAAGAGGGCCATGTCTCGAGCTTCCTCGAGCTGGTCAAGGGAGTCCTCTCGAGCTGCTGCGTTGACTTGCTCGTTGTAGGCTTTTAGTCGGGGGGACCCGTATTCGAGATCGGTGGGGAGGATGGCCTCGAACCCATAGACCAAAAAGAACGGGGAGAACCCTGTAGCTCGACTTGGTGTCGTTCTGAGGCTCCACAGGACAGAGGGTAACTCATTGACCCATCTCTTGCCGTGTTTGTTTAGTCGGTCGAAAATCCTTGGCTTGGAGACCCTGCACAACCATGCCATTGGCGCGCTCGACCTGGCCGTTAGTTCGAGGGTGGGCAATTGCAGACCAGTTCAACCTGATGTTGTGGTGGTCACAGAAGTCCAAGAACTTTTGGCCGGTGAACTACGTGTCGTTGTCAGTGATGATGACGTTGGGGACCCCAAAGCGATGGATGATGTCTGTGAAGAACAATACGGCTTGTCGGGATTGAATGTTGGTGATGGGTCGAGCCTCGATCCATTTCGAGAACTTGTCTATGGCCACGCGGAGGTGGGTGTGGCCACCTTTTGCTTTCTTTAAGGGGCCGAGCATGTCGAGTCCCCATACAACAAACGACCAAGTTATGGGTATCATCTGAAGGGCTTGAGCCGGGAGGTGGGTTTGTCTAGCGTAGAACTGGCATCCCTTGCAAGATCGAACGAGTTTGGTAGCATCGGCGACAGCTGTCGGCCAATAGAAACCTTGTCGAAAGGCGTTCCCTACTAGAGTCCTTGGCACCGCGTGGTGGCCACAAGCCCCCGAGTGTAAGTACTTTAGCAGTGCCCTCCCCTCCTCGACGGTGAGGCATCGTTGAAGTATACCAGTAGGGCTGCGTCGATACAGCTCGCGGCCGTCCCCGTACAAGACGTAGGTTTTGGCGCGTCGGGCTATGCGTCGGGCTTCGGTGCGGTCCTCTGGGAGCTCGCCTCGTATCAGATACTCGAGGTAGGGCGCGCGCCAGTCCATCGAGGGGGTTTGTGTCGCGATCATTCCGTCGATCTTCATGACTGTGACAGAACCTCTTAAGATAGGGCCCACTTGTCAGGATTAACCAACTTAATCCCAATAGATGATCCAAATCTTAATTAGTCCGTCAGGTGTCTCCACTTTGTAGCGGGTCATCCACCTCTTTCCGAACAGGATCTCCTCATTACAATCATTGCAGAAGTAATATGAAAATTTTATATTACATCAAAGTAGCAGAAAATTTAAAGTCATATTACAAACCATAAGTTTTGAAACATAACTTAAGTATCATACGTTAATAATACATCAAGCTGCTGATAGAGTATGAACAAACAACCGAGGTACTCTTGCCCAAGAGTCAAGCAAAGACAGTTTTATTCTTCATCTTCATCTACACAGACCACGATCATGCAGCATGAAGCCACACAAACCGGATTGTGATCCTCATCTGCAACAGGGGTTAACAAACCCTGAGTACGGGAGTACTCAACAAGACTTATCCGACAAAGAAAAGTATTTGGTGGACAAAACAGTATGCAAGTCATAGGATTCAAGGTGGGGTTTTACAAGAATCAAAAGTTTTGCATTAAAGAGCATTTATAAAAGAATTGAAATTCATTTGTTTTATTCACAAGATTACACAGGTACCGATCTAAATGTATGATCGATAACAAGGTAATAAACATCCATGAAGGGATCCAACAGGTATCCAGTTTAAGTTTCATTAACTACGAAGAAGAAAACAGGGTTATGTTTCCATTTCCGAGGAACACGACGATTCGAACCGGTTTATCCCAGCTGAGGCTTCCCTATCACATGAAATATATAGTCGCTTAAAGCACGCATATGACTACCTTTCCCTGGATCATCTTGCCAAAACCGGGGTTCCGCCACCCGAGAGCACAGTTCACCTCCATCCAGTTCGCTAACTTGGAGGGTACACACTACTCTCACCATCTCTCCACTCCCAGTGCGGGTTAACCGTTCTTAAGACGAGAATAGCCAGAGTCCAGCTTCCCAAAATATGTGATAAGTATTCCAAAGTCACAACCCTAGTCATACATCAACGAATGGTCCCTAATGACAAAGGCGGAAAGAACCCGCTCACCAGACACCGCTGATGGCTCTCCAACACCGTGTCCGCCCGGCCTCGATTATTACTTCCAACAACAACATCCCTTTCTCAGAAAACATAACCATTTGCCGAAGCAATACACTATGCGTAGGTGACCGGAAATCACCTACTATAAAAGTTCTAAGCATACTAAGAATTTTTGCGAAACTTTGCATCTTTAAACAAGTGTCAAGGTTAAAGGTACAACTAGAACAAGGATAAAGCTATGCATCAAGTAGGAATTTAATAAAGTACCGTAATGCAATAGTATAAACATAAGTGTATTTAAAACAAACAATTTTAAATACAAAGAAATATTTGAATGCACCGGGGCTTGCCTTGGTTGGCGGGATAAACGAACTCGGACTCAGATTCAAGAGAGAAAACCTCTTCACTAGAGGTATCCAACCCAACCAACGAACAATCTACACGATATAATGACATGTTTTAGATGATGCTTGAATAGTAAACATGATTCTCAACACAAACAACATGTTCTTAAGAGATGATTAAAACAGATTACACCTTGAGTACAACTTCCATTCATGAAGGATAGCAAAACTAGGTTATAAAGCAATTTAATTAAACCCTATTTAACTTAATTATTTAAGTTAGTAACAACATCCAAAAGAACTGAGCAAACAACATTACATCAAGCATGTCCAACTTGTGTTTGTTACTGGACAATTGACCATTTGCATCAAATAATCCAAAATCACTCAAAACCTAAAATCATTAGGGTTTCTAAACATTTTATAACTAATTAAACAACTAGCCATGTATAAAAGTTCATCCAAAAATTCCCAAACTTTTTGTACAGCAAGGTAACAGTGTATAAAGCTTACACAAAAATTCTCAGAATTTTTGGAACAACATATAGAGCATGGAAAATCATGGAAAACTCATTTTCCAATTACTTTGAGCATTTTTACAAGATTAAAAACGTACTGAACATGCACATGTTATATTTTTATTAAATACTGCACATCACAGCGAGCATTTACAAATTTTTGCAGAATTTAAGTATGCATAGATTTAAACATAGAAAAAATAATAAAAAATATTACTGTGCAAAACTGGAAAAAGGAAAAACCCTTTAGATAACCTACTGACGGCTAGGTCCCACCCGTCAGTGGCACAGCCGCAGAGCAGCGGCGCCGACGACCACAGAACACGGCGGCGCGTCGCCGTCGTGACCAGACCGAACAACTACCCCTCGAACCTGCTTCGACTCTCCAAGCCGAATCCAACGAGGTGTGCCACGACCAAAACAAACCCTCAGAAACGCCTCATCGACATCGACGGCGGCGACCAGAGCTCGATCGGATGTACGCCGGCGAACACAGGCCATGCGCCGGAGAAGCTAGGCCTCGAAAATGACTTAGGGAACAACCACGAGCAAAACGCCCAACAAAAACGAGACTAAAACCTACCCAGGTGACCTCGTCGACGGCAATGGCGGCGACCCGAGCTCGACCGCACATACGCCGGCGAACACAGGTCTCGATCGGCTCATCCAACAACCCTAGTATGCTTAGCGGCTCCCAAACAACGCGAAGCGCACGCAAAACGAACTCAGAGCTAAACACAACATCCTCATCGACGGCCATGGCGGTCGGCGGGGATCTGCGCGACGTGCGCCGGAGAAAACATGCACGCGCTCAAACAACCACCCCTCGAAACAGACTCAGGATGGCTAGACGAAGCTAGCGCAAGACTCGGATCAGAAAAAGATCAACTACAACGACCAGATGATGAACACACCGCCGCGTCGGCCATGAACCGCGGTGGCGCTCGAGGACAGAGCTCGAAGGCTCGATTCAAGGACAATTGAGGGTGCGGAGAGGTTGAGGAGCTCACCCTGGTCATGAAGCGCTCGCAAGCGTGGCCGGAGATGAAGCAGAGATGACTGTCGACGAAGACCGTGCCGGCGGAGACGATGAACCGAGTGTCAACGATCATGTTCCCGGAGCTATGGTCCACCATTTGCAAAACGGAGAAGCCGACAAGGATTAGTGATGAACAAGGAGCAAGAAACACAAGATGAAAAAGCAATGTGGCTCCTGTGTAGCCCGGTCGAGGGCTGACCAGAGCGGCGGCGCTCTCACCGGAGGATGCGCGACCTCGGCGACTTCAACTAACTCGACCTCGGCGCATCCTCGGCGACTTCAACTAACTCAACCTGAGGATGCGCGAGGTCAAAGCGAAGATAATGGCAGTGGATTAAGCGGTTGGCAGTGGCTAACGAGTTCGGACGAGCTCGTCGATGATGGTGGAGAGCTTGGCGAAGCAGAGCAGAGCGATGACGCGGCGTGGAAAGGGAGGCAGGAGTGGACAGTGTCCTGTTTTGAAGACGGCAACGGTTCCGCGACGCCGCCACGCACACGACAGGACGTGAGTCAAGGCCAGGAGTCACACGGTGGCGTCGACAGGTGGACGGCCAGGTGTCGGCATCGAGCTCAACGCCGCCATGCAACTGTTTGATGAAAAGTCTGAACTGCCCCTGTGAATATTTTGCAAATTTCTCAAGCTTCCAGGAGTTTTCATGCAAAACTTTGAATACGAAAGTTGCTCAAAATTTCATGATCTACAACTTTGTCAATACTCACATTTTCAAAATCGGCCTAGAAATGAAAATGCATTTTTGAAATTTGAAAACCTTTTAAAAGGATTTGCCCCCTTTTCAAATACTTTTAAAAACAAGAACAACACTTGAAAAAATGGTAAACACAACAAAAGCACAACAAATAGAGCTCTACAACTATGTTTAAACAACCATATGCAAAATATTTATAGATTTTGAAAATCATGTTTAGGGTTTAATCCATCCCCTCTGGGAATTAGGGTTTAGATTCAAAATTAAATTTGAGAATTTGAAAAGATGACCTGCATTCAAACAATTGATCAAACATGGACAAGTAAACTCATTTTAGTTCAATGCATATCCAGGTTTTCAAACAAATGAATGATGCTTAATGCATATGATGACATGATCAGTTTTTTTATTAAGTGATTAACACCAGGGGTGTTACAATGACTTCATCCCCGTTCGAGGGAGGATCTGTCGAGGGGGAGGGGGCGATCTCTTGCTCGAGGGCGGGAGCCCCCGAGCCTAGATCGATAGATGGCTTGTGAAGATCCCTAGAGAAGACGTCAGGAGGAACCGTGCCTCGAGTGGACGCGATTTTGGCTAGCTCATCAGCGGCTTCGTTGTACCGGCGGGCGATGTGATTGAGCTCGAGGCCATGGAATTTGTCCTCGAGTTTTCGGACCTCTTTGCAGTAGGCTTCCATCTTATGGTGGTGGCAGCTTGAAGCTTTCATCACCTGGTCAATCACCAGCTGCGAGTCCCCTCGAACGTCGAGGCGTCAAACCCCGAGCTCGATGGCGATACGCAAACTGTTGACGAGGGCCTCGTACGCGGCTACGTTGTTGGAGGCGGCGAAGTGGAAGCGGATGATGTAGCGCATGTGGAATCCTGAGGTACATGGTCCACAGCAATCCAGCGCCCGCTCCCGTCTTCGTCAACGATCCGTCGAAGTACATGGTCCACAGCTCGGCCTGAACCTGTGCCGGGGGTAGTTGGGTGTCGGTCCATTCTGCAATGAAATCTGCCAATACCTGAGACTTGATGGCCTTCCGAGGGGCTTAGGAGAGTCTCCTCCATGAGCTCGACCGACCACTTGGCGATTCTTCCTGATGTCTTCCGGTTTTGGATTATCTCCCCGAGAGGGAAAGACGAGACCACAGTTACCGGGTGACCCAGGAAATAGTGTTGGAGCTTTTGCCGAGTGAGGATGCCGGCGTATAACAGCTTCTGAATGTGGGGGTATCTCACTTTGGTTTCTGAGAGCACCTCGCTTACAAAGTAGACGGGCCTCTGAACCAGCAGGGTGTGTCCCTCCTCTGCCCTCTCGACTACTATAGTCGTGCTGACTACCTGGGTAGTTGCAGCAACATAGAGCAAGAGGGGCTCGGCTGGGTTTGGGGGCACCAAGATAGGTGGCGAGGTGAGCAAGGCTTTGAGTTTGGAGAGTGACTCCTCGGCCTCGACGGTCCATGTGAAGTGCTCTGTTTTCTTAAGGAGGCGATAAAGGGTAAGTGCTTTCTCCCGAGCCGCGAGATGAACCGGCTGAGGGCAGCAAGGCACCCTGTGACCCTTTGTACGCCCTTAAGATCCTTGATAGGACCCATCCTAGTGATCGCGGCTACCTTCTCAGGGTTGGCTTAGATCCCGCGCTGGGAGACTATATACCCTAGGAGCATGCCTCGAGGGACCCCGAAGACACACTTCTGAGGATTTAGCTTTATGTGATTTGCCCTGAGGCACCCGAACGCGATTTCAAGGTCCCCGACCAGGTTTACGACTTTTTTGGATTTGACCACGATGTCATCGACATAGGCCTCGACGGTCGGCCCTATATGGTGTCCAAAGACATGGAGCATGCATTGTTGGTATGTGGCCCCGGCGTTTCGCAAACCAAATAGCATCGTGAGGTAGCAAAACATGCCAAACGGGGTGATGAAGGAAGTCGCGAGCTGATCGGACTCCTTCATCTTTATTTGGTGATAGCCAGAATATGCATCGAGAAAGCAAAGAGTTTCACATCCCGCAGTGGAATCAACTATTTGATCAATGCGTGGTAATGGAAAAGGAACCTTAGGACATGCTTTATTTAAACTAGTGTAATCTACGCACATTCTATCCTTTCCATTTGTTAACATTGGATTTTGGTACGCCTAGGAGAATGACAGGTGGGCCAGCAAGCGGCAGTGTTCAGAGCGTTCGGCAAGTGTTCGTGCGGTCGGCTAATCTATAAGGATTCGGCTAAATGGTCATGCGGTCGGCTATTCCGGGAATGACGATCTTCTGTTAAGGAAAGCGACAAGAACGGAAGGCAAGAGCCAAATGGAGCAACAAACTTTGCGACGATTAAGGGAATAAAGATCTCGAAGGGAAGAATAGGTTTAAATATCGTGTTTTTCCTTTAATGTTTCGTAGTCGTGTCCTTGTAGGACTCATGTTATGACCATGGTATAAATATAAGCCCTTAGCATTTGTAAAAACTGTTCACAACCAATACAATACAACCGGCCCCGTGCCAACTTCGAGTCCTTTGTCGTGTCGTCGAGTTCTTCGAGAGGAATCATCGATCCGTCGACCTCCGTAAGTCTCGGCAACCTTGCTATCATGTCTAGTATCATGCGGTGGATTTAGATGTTGATGCAAGTAGTCTTGTTTGTTTTCAATGATCGTGCGGTGAATCTTTGCTTGACAATCAAGAAGACTTCGCTGATGTTTCGTTTATGAGTACACACCGAGCGGCAGGTGCTTGCTCGATATGCTTAGCAAAAGCAAGATAGTTATCAACTCTATTAGATTTGGCAAGATCTAGTAGATTGATCAAGTTACTACGTGTTGCATGTTTTATATTTGTTATATATTTGTAACACTCTTGTGCCCAATCTAGATTGATATGGTTCGGCTTTATCTTTTCTTATAGATCTATTCTTGTTTTAATAGTTAATCATATTGTTCATACGAATAGATCTCATGGTCATAGTAGACAAATTAGTTTAGATCTAGATTGTTACGTGTTGCGGGTTCATACATGTTAACCATGTTTAAGCTTTGATAATGTTGGGTGTCGTGCGGCAGACGCAGGCTTTAGATTAGTTTAATCGTGTTTACTTATATGTTCCTTCATCATGGACCCCAACTAGGTTGGATTGCCGAGCTTGGTGATGCTTTAACTCATAGTTAATTATGATTCGTCCATACGTACTTTTTCATGCATGCACGTTCGGCTATCAACTTTTTTCACATGCTTTGCGTTTGCTTTAGCCGAACGATCTATAAGACCTGTTGGCAGATACCTTCTATAACTATATGTCATTGTAAGTGGCTTTAGGGTCGTATATATGGAACTGTCTGGTCTCACCCGGCATGTTCCAGTTTTATATCTAATAATTTTCATCCCTTGTTAGTTTCAGATCAAACTGACTGGCACATTTTCGGACTTCGAAACACCCGGGCACCCGATTGAAGCTACGCTTTCCGGCTTGTTGTGTCTTAGGCACAGTGCGTCACATTTTGTGTCAACACCATTCTTTTTCTTGACAAGCACAAGATTTGCTAACCACTCAGGATGATGAACCTCCTTGATGAATCCGGCCTTCAAAAGCTTGTCGACCTCCTCCCCGATGATTCTGCGCTTCTCCTCATCGAAGCGGCGCAGCCGTTGCTTCACCAGTTTGGATCCGGCTCGGATGTCCAAGGAGTGCTCGGTGACTTCCCTCAGAATGCCCGACATATCTGAGGGACTCCACGCAAACATGTCAGTATTTGCGCGGAGAAAGTCAATGAGCACGGCTTCCTATTTGGGCTCGAGGGAGGCGCCGATCGTCAGTACCTTCCCATCCGCGTGGCTGGGGTCGAGCGGGATGGTCTTAGTGTCCTCCGCGGGCTCGAAGTTGTCGGTGTGACGTTTAGGGTCAGGGATCTCCTTGGAGAAGTTGTCGAGGGCCGCGAGGATGGCTGATTCCTCGACCGCCTCAGTGTTTTCCACGCACTCGACATCGCAGTCGTAGGCATGCTCATAGGAGGTGTCGACGGTGATGACTCCCTTGGGCCCTGGCATTTTTAGCTTGAGATAGGTGTAGTTCGGGATCGCCATGAATTTGGCGTATCCCGGTCTACCGATGATGGCGTGGTAGGTGCCGTGGAATCCGACCACTTCAAAGGTCAGGTCTTCCTTCCTGAAGTTTGAGGGGGTACCAAAATAGACAGGCAGCTTGACGCGGCCAATCGGGAGTGCCTTCTTTCCTGGGACGATGCCGTGGAATCCCCCTGCGCTGGGCAAGAGCAGGGTCCTTGGGATCCCCAGGAGGTCGAGGGTCTTGGCGTAGATGGTCTTGAGGTTGCTTCCCCCATCCATCAGTACCTTGGTGAGGCGGGTGTTGAGTATGATCAAGTCGACGACGAGTGGGTAGACCCCTGCGTTGGGGACGTGCTCAGGGTGGTCGTCCTAATCGAAGGTGATCGGCGTGTGAGACCAGTCGAGGTATCGGGGGGCCTGGGCTCGAACGGAGAAGACCTCTCGACGCTCCCTCTTGCGCTGACGCGCACTGAGTCGGGTCGAGGGTCTCCCGTAGATCATGAAACAGTCAAAAATCTCAGGGAAACCCTCTTTCTTGCCATCGCCCCTGTCTTGTGGGTCCTCCCTCTTGTCGTCTTTCTTGAGGCCAAGGGAGTCAAAGTACTTCTTGAGCATGCGACAGTCCTCGAGATTGTGGTTGGTCGTTCCCTTGTGATAAGGGCAGGCCTCTTTCAGCATCTTATCGAAGATGCCCCCCTCTGGCGGGGGACCTCGAGGCTTCTTTCGGTCAGCCGCAGCGACAAGATCGTCGGGCTTGACATCGCGTCGACCCAGCTGGTTCTTCTTCTTTTTCTTGTTGTTGTTGTCCCTCCTGGGCCCATTATTTGAGCTGCCAGGTTCGTCCACCTTGGCCTTCCCTTTGTCTGGGGATTCATAGAAGAACGCGCCAACGGCTTCCTCGCCGGCTGCGTAGTTGGCGACAATGTCCATGAGCTCGTTAGCGGTCTTGGGGGTGTTTCGTTCCAGCTCCCGCATCAACTCCTTGCAGGTCGTCCCGGCGACGAACGCCATGATGACGTCGTGGTCGAAGATGTGGGGCAGCTCGGTACGTTGCTTGGAGAACCGTCGGGCGAACTCACGGAGGGGCTCCCCTGGCTTCTGCTTGCAACTACGGAGATCCCAAGAGTTTTCGGGCCGTACGTAGGTTCCCTTGAAATTCCCCTCAAAGATCCTGACCAGGTCGAGCCAGCCATGGATCAAGTTTGGGGGGAGTTCTTCGAGCCACCCTCGAGCGGTGTCGGAGAGGAAGAGCAGGAGCTGTCGGATGATGACGTGGTTGTTGTCGGCTCCTCCCAGCTGACATGCTAACCTGAAATCAGCAAGCCAGAGCTCTGGCTTGGTCTCACCGTTGTACTTGACCAGGTTAGAGGGTGGACGGAAACTACTAGGCACGATGGTCTGCCGGATTGTCCTGCTGAAGACTCGTGGCCCTGGTGGTTTCGGGGATCGACGTCGATCCTCATCGCTGTCGTAGCGCCCACCTCGGTGAGCACTGTAATCACGGGCCTCCGCATCACCGCATCGGCGTCGCTTGTTGTCGTGTCGCGCGTCACGCGGCTGTCGATTGTCGAGGATGCATTCTCGAACTGGTTGCCGCTCCGCTCGGCCTAGGGGGCCTTGTCTTGGTGGACAGATGCTTCTCGGTCTTGACGAGAGGGCACGTCCCGCCGCTGGGAAGTAGCTCCTCTGCACCTTGAGGCCGAGCTCTCCGCCTGTTGTACGGCTGCGGTTTGGAGGAGCCCCTGGATTTCATCTCTAATGTGTTGCACTTGGGGCGTCGACGGTGTCGGCATGTCACGGAGCAGCATTGTGGCTGCCACGACATTCTGACTAGCACGGTTGTAGATGTGGTGCTCGTTTTCTCCTTCCTTGACGATCTGTCGATGGACTTCCCGGGCCCGGCCGCGGGCTCCTCCACCCTGTGGCCGCCCGTGATCTCGCTCGAGGGCATGCTCTAGCTGATGAAGTCGTAGGCACTCCTCCTCGAGCTTGGCGAGCAGCTCTCGGACTTGCGCAATCTGGGCGTCCTGAGGTGGATCGGCTTCGTCTGGAATCGGGGGGTCGGCGTCTCGCGCAGGGGTAGCGTTGCCCCCTCCTCCTGCATCCGCAGCTGCGACGTCGGTGGTGTCATCCTGGGAGTTGACCGGATCATTGAGGTGGAAGCACTCCTGCGTGGGATCGTAATCCTCATCAGGGGAATCTGGATCGGGGTGGCTCTGGTAAAAGTTGGGGAAAGATCCCCTGCACTCCTCCTCCAGTCGTTGTCGTATCGTGCCCAAGTTGTAGTACCCGGGGATCTAGGCTCGTCGCGACTCCGGGTGCTCACCCAGTGGAGGGGTGGTGATGAGGTTCATCGTCGCACGTAGCAAGTCCACTGGGGACCCGTATTGTGCCCTCATTCGCGAGTCTACAAAGGCAGAAAAGAGTCTGGCGCCGTTGTAGAGCCCGTGCGGAAGTAGGTTGCGTGGTGGATCAGCCGAGCGCGTCAGAGAGGCCATGGGAACCCTCCAAGATGGCAGTACGGCGAAGCCAAAGTCAGGCTCAGCGAGGCGCCCTCCTCCGACCCCCAAGCGTGGGTCAAAAAGGCCCCCGAAGGGAGGAACTGTGTCACCAGCTGAGACCGGGGGAGTGGCATCAGGTGTCACGTCATCCGTGCGGCGAAGGCTGCGGCGGCGTCGTTCACGCCTCCTCCTGGTCGCAGGCGAAAGGCGTGAGTGGTTGGACCATCGCGAGGTCCTCCCTGGCCCCGGCGTACTGCAGCTGCTGCTATCCACACCACCTCTGGAGAGTAGAACCATATCGTGGTCGTGGCCCAGGGACATGAACTATAGACTCCCGAACCAAATGATGGTGGCGAATGGAAGTGGTGGGACGGTGGATCCATCTGGAAGAGAAGTTGGGAGTTGATCGACACGCAACGTCCCCCTACCTGGCGCGCCAACTGTCGGCGTTTCGACCCGGGAGGTCGATCACCAACCAGTAAATTTGTTTATTGCGTGCTCCCTATCCCAGATGTGATGCAAGAAGAACACAATATTTATCCTGGTTCGAGCAAAGAAGACCCTACGTCCAGCGGGGAAGGAAGGATTGTATTATCTTGCACCGAAGTGCTCGTACAGGGGGAGTACAAGCTGGCTTACACGGATGAACTCGGGGGGGGGGGGGTCGATGCCTAAGGCTAGCCGGGCTATCCTCGGTGGCTCGGTTGATTGCTTGAGATGTTGATCAAGCAATCATTGGTTTGTGTTGTGTTCGGGTATGGCTCTCTGTTGCGTATGCTAGTGAGCTTGCTGCGAGTGCCAATGGGTGTCGCTTAGATGGTTGCAAGTGCGAGCAAATGTTTTCTTGTTCTCTCTTTTTTTCCTACTATCCCAGCATCCCCTTTTATAGACTAAGGGGAGGCTTGCGAGTACAGGAGCCCTAGTTCGTATCGGTATGGGAGGCGTGTCCATGGCACCATGTTTGCGATGGGACGTCGATTGTTGTAGCGGCATGCTCTTCCTGTCCTTCCGATGCTCCTGGGCATGGTGATGGCGGACTGGTCGCTGCCGAACGGCATGGCGTGGAACGATTGGTCTCCTGTAGATGGGTACGAGCTCCGTAGTTGAAGCGGGACGGAGTAGACGGGTTCCATGCCGTAGTGGTTGGAGATGAGGGTCGAGCCCCCGGATCGAGGAGTATCGAGGCCTGCATAATCCTGACGCATCCCCGAAAACGCGGTCGAGGGTTGTCCCATTCGAGATTCGAGGGGGTGCTTTCGACCTCCGTACTCAAGGCGTGGCTACAGTGGTCGCACGATCGACGGATAACCCGGGTATGGGTGATGAGTTGATGGATTTGACCGAGGTACCGGGTGCCCCTGGTGTTAGGTGGGAGCAGGTAACAGCATGGGATCCCCTTTACCCCATACTGGGAGTAGGTGAGCTGATCGGGCCTCCTGATCGTGGGGCATTCGATCGATCCCTCTTCCGTCACTCGAGGGGTCGAGGTAGAGGGGGATTCGATTGATCCCTCTTCCGTCACTCGAGGGGTCGAGGTAGAGGGGGATTCGATCGATCCCTCTTCCGTCACTCGAGGGGTCAAGGTAGAGGAGGATTCGATCGATCCCTCTTCTGTAGTAGATCCTGCTCACTGTCTCTTCAGTAATGGGTCGGCCCATGACCGGTCATGCTTGATGGGGAGGTAGGATGACTTTTGGATTTTGCCTGGATATTAAGCACTAGATCATCTGGATTAAGGTACCCCTTACCTTTGTATCCGATAAATTTATTAGCTAAATTTTAGAGGCCCCAAACCAAACAGGCCAAAATTTGGCAAAACCATCTGCAGAGCAGCAGAGACGTCGCACGAAGATGGTTTGAGTGAGGGTTGTTGGTACGGTTTATGCGGCTGATAAGTCACACTATCAGTCAACCAATGACTAATAAGATAGGATGATAAATTTAAGTGAAAAAAGCGTCATAAAATATATGGTTACCTGTATCGATCATTAGTTCAACTTCAATTTAGAAGTTTGAGCGGTTCTGTTGACATAGACGGAGAGAGACTAGTAGGTAGTTGGACTAAACTAGAAATTAATTCATCCCTTTGGATATGGGTTAGGAGTTTAAGACTAACAATTAGTCAGATCGAACTTTAATATTAATCCATGTTTCATTTGAATGAAATACTTATGTCGAAACTTTTAAGCGACTAGTAGTTTGTTGGTCAGGCCGTGAGTACTATAAGGCGCATCAATCTCTATTATCAATTTATCATTATCTCGGACTACCAGCTCGGAGGGCATTGATCAGGCCCTATCTCGTTGTTTTATGAGTGCTGAAGGGGTGATTGACATGTGACAAGAAGCGAATCTAGTAACCAGCAGTCTTGGATGCACTTGATGTCGCCAAGAAACGCCGCGTCTCGTGTAACTGTATCGGTACGTCCAGTCTGGCACGGGAAACAATCCTGCACACAAGTCAGTGACACTTTACTGCTGTGCCACACAGGGCAAAGCAGTGCGCTACCGATGTACAGTACTACTAGCCAGTAGCCACACGGCACTGGCCCAGTAGCTAGTAGCCCAAGTGCCGTGTTGTGCGGCTCGCATCAAACGTCTACCACTTGGGCCCAGGTATCGCTCAAGGCCATAGTCTTAAACGCATAATCTGGTCCAGTAAGGGAGAATTCTAGCCCAGGTTGTATCTATGTTTGGGCCAGGCCGAATCTGCGAAGCCCTCTTTCTCCAACTGCCCTTACGGTTACGGACTCTAATCCAAGTTTCAGGCCCCCGGCCCGGACGCGCGAGGCGGACGGCGAAAGAAGAAAAAAAAAACTTTTGGACACCACGGCTCGCAACGCAAATGCAACTTGAGCTTTGACATGGAACTATGGCAGCCACGGCGAGCACAGCTGAGGTCACACGGCACCGCGTCACCATCATCATCATGCGTCCGCGTCCGCGTACGTGCACCTCGGTCCCATGTCCCGTCCTGCAAACCTGAACGGTCCAGTATGTGTAGAGTGCACGCCTTAACCGGCCACACATTTCCATGAACGAGAATCCAATCCATGGGATATCATCGCAACAAAAGGCAAGTCGAAAATGGGATGATTGACGCTACAATTAAAAGCTGGTTTGACTTTGAGGAGTCCGTATTCTTTTATACACATGGCACGCCATCTGTACATATGTCCCATGGCCGTAACAGTAAATACTCACGTGCTTTGCCAACGTCCAAGGCTCGGAGTCATGTGCCGAGCAACGGAGCTAGTCCTCCTGACCGTTCAAACTGGCGTTTTTGCCTTTGTCCACTAGTCAAAAGGGGGCAAGCAAATGCCATCAGTATGTGGCTCTCGTCTGATGTACTGTATGTCCACACGCAGTTGAGCACTCGAGCTTCACTCGGCAGCATGATAGAGAGCACTACCCACTCGGTGTCGTGTCGGTCAGCCCATAAACCACAGTGCCAACATAGCCCACTTGCCACTTACAACGTCCGACGTCCCTCCAAAGTGAGATCTCTACAGGGCGGGGCACTGCCCACTCCCTGCCGTGTCTCTCCCTCTACCGGGACGTTCTGCGCGCAGACATGCCCCGCAAGCTTGTGTCCCTAATGGTTTGCATTTTAACTTGTTTACACTTGATTGTTTTATATAAAAAAGCTCAGGCTGATTCAGACCCGTGTGTGTCTCTATACTTATACGTATATACATGTAGCGAGCATACTGATTTTCAAGCCAAATATATAGTTAAGGTTTTGAGAAAACATATGTTGAGCACATGTGAAGGTAATATGCAAAGGTGAAAATTATGAGCAGGGATGAAAAAGTATACAAAGCGGTTGGTAACTCAACTCTATAACAAGCGAATAATGATAAGAAAAATATTAATACGAGTATTCTGTAAAAATATTAACTCGAGGCATAACTAAGTTTTCACCTCTTATATCTTTTATAAAGTGTCCTTGTCTACCATTATGAAAGGTATATACATTCAAATACAGTCTTGTGGAAATCAAACTAGGTAAAATGCTACATTCATTTAGATTTTGTTTGAATGATGTCGGATTCACCCTAACACATGGATTAATGAAAATACATTTTGCTAACGAATAAAGTACAACTTTCACAATATAATATAAGTAGTTAATTTAAACACCGAAGCATCATGGACTCATGATATGACTTGTTAGCTCTATAATTCTAGGATGATGTACCCTCTTGCAAAGCTTATAGGGATGTATGTAGGAAATATGCCTAGGTTTTGCGCGGGTGTGGGGGTAGACACCCCTGAGTTATTTTTTTCTTAAGGTAGAGAAAACCCCATGGCTGTGCCTGCACATAGGGCCTGTTACCGAGTCATAGGTTTTTTTATCCACACGACCGACCAAAATTCGTCCAACCAAGAGTTAAAACTGTGGTCACGAAAACATCATCCGGAGGCTTGACCAACTAGTCTAGCAATTGTAGGTTTGATTGCATGCTTTTATATAAAAGCAAAGTTTTGTTATGTAAAAAAAATATTAAGAGCATTGTTTCACAAAAGCTAGAATCTGAAACAAACAATCTAGCTGTTCAGCTATTTTTTTTTTAAAAAAATAGAAAACTATCTGGTAAGAAAAATAAGCAAAACTGAAAAAAAAGGATTTTTTTGCATATTTTTCTTTTGTTTTTGATATACCGAGAATCTAAAAAATTATAAGAATTAATAAAAAGTCAAATAGCCAGAGACTATTTTTTTTATAAAAAAAATAGAAAACCAAAAGCTACAGCTCCCTAAAGACAAACATGACTTTACTCCGATCACAAGCGAACCAAAAACATAGTGCACTTTTGGTTTCCAGCGACTGAACCTGCTACAGGTGCTTCTACTAAAGCAGTACTACAACTTATTGATTAATAATACTGTATCAAGTTAGCAACTCAACTAAACTATTTTAAAGACGAACGATTTTCCTCAGCCTCAATAAACTATAAATAAAACGTCTGTAAGTAATAAGGGTCTGTTTGGAATGCAGAAATTTCACAGGAATTACACAAGAATTTTACAGAAATTAGTTTATTTTCACGTGAAAAAGCCAAACAGGGCCTAAAACTATAATAATCGCTGAACTCCGTCGACTTCCCGTAGTCAACGCCTATTAACCAGTGTGTTGACCTGTCAGCGTCGGGTCCCGCACGTCGGCGTGCGTTGCCGCCCCGTTTGCGCCCACGCCCCACGTCCCGCTCCCTCGTCCCTCCGCTACGGAAAAAGAAAGGGGAGTTGGTCTCAGCTACAGTATCTTTTCTTCCACAACAACATCTTGCAGCGGCGGCAACCCCCCGCGCAGCACATCGCTTCCGACGGAAGCAAAAAAGGGGAAGCGACAGCCACCCCACGAGCGTGTGACCCAACCGGAAAGGGGGAGAAAAGCCCTAGGAGAAACCCGCGTAAAGCGACCGGATCCAATGGCGGGTGCGGGTGCGGGTGCGGGTGCCTCGTGCTGCTAGATCTCGCGCCGTGCGGGCAATGGCGACGCGGCCGGCGTCACGGCAGCGGAAGGCAGGGCACGCATCGGCGGGGCCGAAGAGTCTGCATCAGCACCAGCACCAGCAGCAGCCGCTGCAGTCAGGCTCGCCGACGTCGACCACCACCACAACCACGTCCTCGTCGCGGCTCACGCCGGAGCTCTCGCTCGACGGGCCCGTGTCCCC
>CM039122.1:58365110-58392267 GCA_022036555.1 Microstegium vimineum
TTTTTCCGTTAAAAAGGGGGCAAAAGTTATTACCACGCGACCAGACAAAATGGACGTACTGATACGTCTCGTCAAAATGGAGAGCATGAGAGGTCGTTGATTGAATGAAGAGGATAAAAGATGAAAAGACCAACAGGAGTTGTTGACATACATATGGTAACCACTTGCAACCGTTTACCGGATCTAGACGATGTGAAATTTCAAGACGTAAAGATATGGAATCTGCTTAGTCCTGGCTTTCGGCAACAAGACAAGAACCCTGGCGGCACTCCTTACTTTTTCTCCGCTTTCGGCCGCTGATAGATGACTAAAGGAGCTTTCTGAGCTAATCATCGCGTGGGGCTTGAGCTATATATATACCAGCCTACATACCACACACATTAACACACGCATATGCCAGTATGCCACCCAAAATCAAAAAGAGCTTACAAATCCAGAATCCAGATTCTTGTAATTACCTCCTACTTGCAGTTGCAAGTCTCCCGTCGCGTCTATGATTGTTCTTTTCCCCGGATGCTATGATTGTTCAATGGCGTAGTTTAACTAAAAAAAATGCTCCTACCTTGGAATTATTATTCAATTATAAACTGCCCATTGAGCTTGAGCATGACGGGTATTATCATAATTGTACATTAGCAAGTACGGAAAATGAGCATGGTGACTGCCGACATAATAATTCTACAGAAATGTCACTTATTTTGTACTATATTAAGTACGTATATACGTATGGATACAATACAATCCAAGGAGAACAGCTCAAAAAGCCCATCAACGTTATTAGACTCCTTATATAGTTTCACATGGGCCTTTTGTTCTTCCATAAGATGGGCTGTGTTAAGGTCTCTCGTAACGGAGTCAAGCCCAAAAGCTTTGCCTTCTTCGAGCTACCATACTCCTGGCCTACAGCCGGCCGCAGCGCGGCGCGCGCTGACGTCTGAGTCTGACCACTCCGACCTCTTTCTCTCACTCGCCAAGCCGTCCAAGAGCGAGAGGGTTTCGAATTGGCGCCAACCATTCCCCCCAATCCCGCCAGCCAGCGCTAGGGTTTCCGCTCCGCCATGGCGGGAACCGCCGCCGCCGCTCCAATGGACATTGACGCCGCCGCGCCTCCTCCCCCGCCGCTCGGTGCGGCGGCCAAGGGCAAGGCGCCGCTCTCCGCCACCGGCAGGGCTGCGCCCTGGGTCGAGAAGTACCGGCCCCAGTCCCTCGCCGACGTCGCCGCTCACCGCGACATCGTCGACACAAGTAAGTGGCCGTGTCCGTTGTGCTCGTCCGATGCCTGCTGCGGGGTTTAGGGTTTTAGGAGGGATTCGGGTGGGGTTCTATTAGATTTGCGTTTCAGTGAACGCTATGGTGTGGTTGATATGCGACCGTGATTTTGTTAAAGCATTATTATGCTATTCTTTGTATCTCTTATAACCTGTATGTGGGTTGACTTTTGGCCTGGAATTTATGTCTATACCTCCGCCACCACATATGGTGTGATTCCTGACTTGTAACTTGTTATTGTTACAGTATTAGCTAGAGTACTAAATTCTTTGCAACTGTGCTGGCTGTGCCTGTAGCATACGAAGTAAGCTGATGATTGTCATTTTCTTCTTGTAGTTGACAGGCTTACAAATGAGAATAGACTTCCACACTTGTTGCTATACGGGCCACCTGGCACTGGGAAAACATCGACGATTCTGGCTGTTGCGAGGAAGCTATATGGTTCTCAGTATAGCAACATGATCCTGGAGCTCAATGCATCAGATGAACGTGGTATTGATGTTGTCAGGAAGCAGATCCAGGATTTCGCTGGCGCACGCAGCCTCTCTTTTGGGTATGATAGGGAGTCTTTCATACTTGATATACAATCAAGTAATTCTGTTTGTCATAATACTGTGAATAATACCCTTTTGCCTTCCATTTAAATTTCTACAGAGCAAGGCCTGCTGTTAAGTTGGTCCTCTTGGATGAAGCCGATGCAATGACAAAGGATGCACAATTTGCATTGCGAAGAGGTTTTTCTGTTGTTATGACTTTACTTTGTTCAATGCTATGATATTTCCGTGCATTTTATTCCTTACATCTATTTAATCTGCCCCTCCTTGCAGTTATTGAGAAGTATACAAGGAGCACAAGGTTTGCACTCATTTGCAACCATGTCAACAAAATTATCCCTGCACTACAATCAAGGTGCACCAGATTTAGATTTGCTCCACTAGATGGCAGTCACGTTAGAGAACGTCTTCAACATATAATAAAATCTGAGGGGTAAGCACTTGTTTTCCTTCTAAGAATATATAAGAATTTTCAATGATTATTTCATGTTACATGGGAACCCACTTATATTGTGTTCCATTATATCATGCTTTGCAATCTTCACATTGTGGTATACTATACTGGCATAGGATTCTAGTCCTATCTGCAATGTTAATTTTTGCATGTACTTGCAGGCTCAGTGTAGATGAGGGTGGCTTGACAGCCCTAGTGCGATTAAGCAATGGTGACATGAGGAAGGCTTTGAATATATTGCAGGTTATCCCTTAATTGCTGTCACACTGTGCATTTGACCCCGCCCAACTCTTTTTAACCAGGGGTTCTGATATCCAGTCATTTAAAGATATAGCATGTGGGAGCAAGTTAAAAAAAGGCACCAAAATGTTGATGTTTTAGATCTGAACAAATCATAAATTCTGATTTGCAAACTGTTGTGTGTATTTCAAGTATTTGACTAATGCCATTTTTTCAATGTTATCTATTATTAAATTCACCATTGAGATGAACCATAAAGCATACTAACTCTGTCCCAAAATTTAGCCACTTTAGGGTTTGTCGAAACTCAAACTATTTCAATTTTGACCAAGTTTATAGGAAAAAAAACAATTAACATCTATGAAACCAAATAAGTACATTGTATACTAATTTGGTGTCCTACATGTTGATGTTTTCTACTATAATTTGGTCGACCCTAACACAGTTTGACTCGGGACAAACCTAGAAATTTTGGGATGGATTTTTTTTCTCTCACTATATCAATAGTTTTGTTCGATAAGCTAAGCCGCCAATTACAATGGCTTTGACAATGACTTGCCTTTTTTTTTTTTATGTGCAGTCAACACACATGGCATCCCAACAAATCACAGAGGAAGCTGTCTATCTTTGTACAGGAAACCCCATGCCAAATGATATTGAGCGGATATCATTTTGGCTATTAAATGAACCGTTTTCAACCAGCTTCCAATGTATTCTTAGTTACCATCTGTCTATGATCCTTGATAATTCAGGATTCATTGCCTAAATGTATGTTTCATTATCTGTTTAGATATATCTGACATGAAGATGAGAAAAGGGCTGGCCTTGGTGGATATCATCCGGGAGGTTACTATGTAAGCACTACCTGCTGCCTACTAGCTCATCATTCTTCATAATTTTTCTTATGTGGCATTGAATTTGAATCCAATGTAGCATTGTTCTAAATTTTCTGTCTTTTGTGTAGGTTTGTGTTCAAAATACAAATGCCACATGATGTTCGTGTAAAGCTAATCAATGACTTGGCTGATATTGAGTATGTCATTTATACACAGTTTAATTGTGTTGTTCTGCTCAGAAATTAGCTTACCTGTCATCCCATGCCATAATTATCTTTTGTTGCTAATTTTATTCAGATTGCCAGAAATAGTCATTTTAATTCACACAAAAGTATAGGAGGTAGGTAATTGCCCAAATTGAGGATGCTATGGATGGAAGACCAATGATGTATGGCCGTGCCAACATTAGGACTTTGTTAACTAAAATTGCCATAATAATAATAAACAATAAATGAGCACATTGATATAGATGCATAGTTTAGCCCTTGCAACAGTCCTACACTGGAACATGTTCTTTTTTTATTCAGCAAATTTTGGATGCAGTAGTTCCCCACATGTGTAAAATCTCCTTTCAGAGAGTCAAAACTATAGTTGTTTCCACGAAGCAATTACCTAAGAGCTCACTGCAATGTTTGAGATAGTGCAATAGCTAGGTAGTGACCTGTGAATCTGTGATGTTCTTTGACTTTCCATTTGTGCTTATGATCAGTTAGGAGAACTGTGATGACTCTTCTGCAATTTTTTTGTACATAATTCATAGCTTTTGTCTTTGATATGCAGGTACAGGCTAAGCTTTGCATGCAACGATAAACTGCAGCTGGGCGCACTGATCTCAACTTTCACGGATGCTCGCACAGCTATGGTTGCTGCTGCGAGCTAATTCTAGTAACGTGAAGGATCATTTTGCTGCCACCCCCCTCTGGAATCTGAAGATGAAGCGCAGCTACATTTTGTGGATCAACGTCTTGTCTGTAGTTAGCAAACTGAAAGGTTTGGCGAGGGTTGTCTTGGATCTGTATGCCTGCTGGACGTGTTAACTGCCTGGAACATGGGAGTACTTGTACGACTGAACGCTGTCAGGCGTTCTTAGTTATGCGTGTAAGATTTTATCCAGTAGTGAAGCAATTATAACCCAACCCAATCTTTGATGATGTTACGTATATCATTGCAATTTGCAAATGTAACGGAGATTTACGGTCTTCGACTACGGATGCGTGATTAGGATCAGTAAACTTAAAAGTCGATCCTGTATTATTCCATTGAGGAATATGTGCTGCTCATATTTTATTTTACAGGTGAAGGGAATTATTACATGTAACCATTGAAAAAAAAACACCGCGCTATTAGCTAACTCCTATTAATGTACTACATGAGCATGCATAAATCTGTCAGGGATCAGTAGACGGCAGCCTGCTCCTGACTTTGTGCTCAGGCTTATGAGTGCTCTCGAAATCGATATGAACAAACGCCCGCTCGACTTCAGGCAACTTCTCAATTTTCTCCTGCAGCGATTCACCGATGGTGTGCGCCTCTCTCAGCCGCATATCCTCTGAGAGTTCAATGTCAACCTGCGTTGTGGCCATGAGTAGATTATTATACTGTAAGATAATAGTTGTAGCAGAGCAGGAGATGAGGATTGGCAGGGACATGAAGTTTGCTAGTGTTCTTCTAAAGTTCTAATTCTATATTATTGAGAACTGACCTCAACAAAGTAGAGGGCTCCAAAGCTGTAAGCTCTAACAGTGTCAACCCGCCTCACTCGCGGGTCGTGCTTCATGGCGAGGTACGTTAGCATCTGCAACATCTCTGGAGGAGCACATTGGCCCACTAGGGTAACTGAAGCAAAGAAGGGTTAGATCAAGCACTTAGAGCATAACTACAGATGCACATCTTCTCTTATAATCAGCAGTAATCTTTATAGTAATTGGTAACAGTGAGAGGACAACCAATCTTCCATCTTCCTCTTAGCTGGCTTTTCTACGTATTAAGGTTTTTTTTTCTTCACAATGTAATCAGTTATCCCAATCTCAGTGTTCCTAAATGGAGTGAATAAAGCACACAGAATTTCATTACATCTGGGAGAATGTAAAGTGTTTTGGAAGTACCTGCATTTTCTAATACAGTTTTGGACCAGTTGACAATGGTATATACAGCAAGGATTACAGCCCCCACAGGGTCAATCCACCACAAGAATTTGTCCCCAAGAACAGCAGCCACCAGACCGACAACATTTGTTATCACATCGAAGTAGTGGTCCTGAATGGCACATGCACAGGTTAATTTAAATAACAATTTGATGTCGGTAAATCATGTACATATTCAACTAATACAGTGCCACACAGTTACTTTGTGATTTTGTAGTATGGACAAGGTTGAATTCCATACCTTTGCATAAGCCCGGACAATACTATTCCCTGAACTCTTGCAGTAGAGCCAGAGAACAAGTTTCACAGCAGTTGCTGAAAGCATGATGGAGTACAACCATATCAGCTGCTCCGATGTCATCTTCTCGCCAGGTTTGTTCTCCACCAGCTGCTCAACAGCTTGGATCAATACCTGGAAACCTTATAATTGACAGAAGAAACTCGTGATCATCATTTCCTTCTTTTTTCTACAGACACTTCTGCATTGCATTTGTTTTGACAGATACCAAATGCGATAACACTAGTTGACAGGGGGTTGCTGAGCCAAAGCAGAGATGGCACACCTAGAGTTGCCATGATGGCCGCGAAGACGATGATCCCAACAGGCTGAACACGCAGCTTCCCAATTGGGTACTTGTAAATGTTGACCCTCTTCATAGAAAGGTGCGTGAACCACAGGATACCCCGGCCATGAAATCCAGCAGCGAGTCAAGCGTGGACGCCGCGATCGCCATCGACCCAGTCCTGATCGTTGCATACACCTGCGATTCCCGCAGCCGAAACGGATCAGCACAGCGCAGCACACAATCTCGCGCTCTGTACTCTGCAGTACCCATGTTCCACTCTGCAACCTGAACAACTCACCTTGAAAACCAGGAGCACGATATTGGCGTAGTTGGAAATCTTCATAGCGAACTCGCTCTGCTTCTGCTCCGTGTCCTCCGAGTCGGACGCCTCGACATCGGAATCGAACTCGCCGGGCATGCAGCGCGCCTCCACCTGCTCGAAGGTTCTCAGAGTCGCGAGCTGCTTTTCGTAGTACTGTCTCACACCTACACACACGCACGAGAGGCGAAGAGGGTAGGAGGGATGGATGACCCGACGAGGGAGAGGGATCAGAGCTAACAACTTTGCTAGTACCTTGGGATAGGCCTTTGGCGCGGGAGAGGTCGAGGTCGGCGAGGCGCTCCGGGTCGAGCCCGGCGCGCACCTTGTCGGGCAGCCGCGACAGGAAGCTGCTGCGCAGCGACCTCGCCGAGTCGCGGCGACGTAGCGACGGGGGACGGCCGCCGGTTCCGGCGCCGGTCCCCAGCAACGGGGCCCTCCGGTCGTCGCCCTCCATGGTGTCGGCGATTCGGCGGGCGTCGACCTTTGAGTCCGGCGGGATGTTCCTGGCTCCTCGGTTGTGTAAAAAGTACAGTTCTGCTTTTCACTTGCGCACCCTGCTTTGGCAAATTTGCTCTTTAGAAGGGTCTTTTCTGTGAGGTCGTGGGGTTTGGAATTCTAGTTTATCCTATTTTAGTGGTAATCTACAATGTTCTAGAAGCAAGTCACATCACGACCGAGGGGCTTCAGCTTCTCGCCCCTGCGGCTGCGGCTGCGAAGGAAGACCTGCGCGAAACTGTTACTTGTGCTGGTGCAGCCGCAGCAGCAGACAAAGGTGGTTGACGGATCCGTACGGTCGCTGAGGCATTTGGATAAAATAGGTAGTCACTAAAAGAAGAAAGTCACACACAAAAAGACACTAAAAGAAGAAGAACAAGGTCCACTAAAAAAACAACTAAAAGAAGAACAAGGTGAAACCAAGCAATTTCAAAAAAAAAAGTTTAACCAAGTATAGAATGTAGGAAGTGACTTTAGATGCAGAGCAAACGATCGAATAATTAAAATTTAGAATTTTCAAACCGTCACCAACACATTAGGAGCAGCCGGATTTTCCATCGACCACGACTAAAAAAGCAATTGTGCCACGTCGTATTCTCTTGTTCGGTCTATGTTCTTCGTCAGTACTACGGTATAATATTCGATATTCGATAACACATTGATAAACAATTAAATTATGGAGCATCATAACGATAGATTATTGTAATTAATGTTAATCTGATCAAGAATGTATTTGTGGTACTAAAGGAAATAGTAAGGGTAGTAAAGAAATTCTTTCATATATATTGATCTGATGTCGTCTCTACACTCTACTTGTCTTACGTTAGACGTTAGTTAGAATCCATAAAGCAATAACTAGAATGATACCAACAAACTTCGTCTTAGAGGTTGTTTGGATCCAAAGTCTAATAATTAGTTAGTTCATGTTTTTTGATGCCAATTAGAAAGCCTAAATGTAAGCTAATTTGGGGTTAATAAAAACTAACGAGGGCTAATTGATGGTTAGAGTCTATTAGTCCTTATTAGCTCATGTTTCATAAAATGAGCTAAATTTTAGCTCTAGTATCCAAACATGACCTTAAAATATAACAAGTTCGGTTTTATCCAAGTCAAACTATGTTTACTTTGACCAAATTTATAGAAAAGAAGAAACAATATATATGAATTAAAATTAATTGAATTAGATACATTATGGACTATATTCTTATAATATATCTTTTTGATTTGGTATATGTTATTCTTTTCTATAAACTTGGTCAAAGTTACTATAATTTGACTTTTGACAAAACTAGATTCCTTATATTCCGGGATGCGGGTATTTTTCACTAAGTAGATATTTGAACATCACCTTTTTTTTTTTGACAAGAAACAACACTTATATTAAAGACTAACAACATAAAGTTGTTAGAAGGTTTACATCCTAAAGGATGATACAATTCAGAGACGACTGCCATGGGCATTGAGCACAATGGTTGGAATGAGAACAAGCAAACCGGAAGGTTTGCAAATGGTTTAGATGAGCAGATGTTGCTTGCTTGATCTTGTACGATATGAAGTTGGATTGTTCCCTGCAATTATCAAACTCTTGGGTGTATGTTTTCATTCTCCAGTCTGTGGGGTGGTTGTGATCCTCCGAGTTTAGGAACCTGTTAAGCTGGCTGTTATCAATGAGAAAGGTGATATTGCCGATGTTCATCTTCTTCGCCAAGGTCGTCGCTAAGGCAAGTGCTGCTGCTTCCGCCATAATTACTGAAGAAGCTTGGTTCATCTTGGCATTCAAATAAAGGGAATTGCCCTGCAAATTGACAAAGTAGACTCCTATCCCTGCATGTCGAGGTTGGTTGAGATTCGTGTCCACCTTGAAATAGACCAATTGTCCTGACCTGTAAAGTATATATCACCCTTATTAGAAAAAAAAACGATTTATTGTCCACTTATGTCCTTTCATAAGCTTGGTCTAGAAGAGAATTTTTAACATGCAATATTTACAAGAAAAATGGAAGCATATCTGCCGACATCTAGATTTTTAGATACTATGGAGTATGTATTTAGAAAAACAGGTATTGGTTTTGCAAAAAAGAATATTTGGTTTTAGGAATAACTTCTAATGTATTTTAACATTGTGTATCTCAATCAACACGATTGAAATGCATATATAGATCACCGTGGATGTCTAATTTATGGCAACCAAAAGCCATGAAACCAGAGTGTCCGGTTTCATAAATCAATGGGTTTAGTTTTTATTGTGCAAATTGGGTATTTTTTTAAAGGCCAAACCAGGTTTATTATAAGGTGGATATCAAGATTTAAGCTAAAACTGTTAATTACACTTATGATCCAGTACAATTGCCCTGTTAGAAACGACGGCGGATAAACGACAAAGAACAAGAGATCAATCACAACAGGGACATAAGATTTAACGTAGAAAACCCCTCAATGCGAAGGGAAAAACCATGGGTATGGGCGTCAATCAGCAAACACTCATCACTATAATTAAGAGTCAGTTACAAACGTCGTATAACGGCTTACAAGATAATGACAAAGGCGAAACCCTAATCCGCTTCGCTCCGGCCCTAGCCTTCGGTTTTATGGGGCCTCCGCTTCGCTCCGACAGAAGTCAGCCTATATCATGTGCAACTAAATTTGGAACATAATCAACATGCCCATCATTAATATTAACTATTAATGTTGTTTTGTTGTGATAGAAAAATATTATATCTTAGCTGATGAGTTCAAGCGAACGAGACGGTAATAAACTATTCATCAACTCCTACCAACCTCAAGCAACTTAATTTACGTGGGAATCTTCCATAAAGTTGCTTAGACTTTGCTTGGATCTTATACTCATAGTGATTTATGTAATGATATAAAATAAAAACTGTAGATAAAAAGGGGTGCTTGAAACATAAATTATTGTCTTTGAACAGCGAGAATCGCTAAATAGTTATATTCAGGTAAATAGTTAGATTTTGTAATTCAAGGTGTCGATTAGTTCACGATGACATGAAGTAAAAATGGGAATGTAATTAGTTGACAATGCTATCTATTCGAGTGGAACAAAAGGCACCATTTGCTTAGTTTGCTTTGGGAATGTTTTTCATTTCCTACGATGTTTAGGTATGAGCAATCGGAGCTGCAGTGATCAACATCATTTTTTTTTTTTGATAGGGAGCGCAATGCGTGTTGAGCCGTTGAGGTGGTGGCGTTGACATTTTGATTGTTGTTTCCATGAGAGCAGCTGTAGTTGTAGTCACAATCACGAAAGTTCTCGGATTAATGGATCAAGGAACGTGGATCGCGGAACATGGAATGTTAGTTTTGGGTGATTTTAACACTACGAGAACGAAATTGTACCACGTTTTCGAGACGTTTACCATGTTTCATGTGACTGTGGTTGTAGTATTTTTTAAGAATTGGAATTCTGAATCAACCCAATTCGCTACTGCCGCTTAGTTTTTTTTTCTTTCTCCTTCCAAGAAAGCCTCGTTACTAAAAAAAAATGTATTTACTCCTGCTTCATCGATAGCTAATTCGTATGGTCAAATATGATCGGGTCAGCAACGCGCATTCGCTTCCATGCGATCCTTCCGTTGCGTTCCATCTCCGCCGTCAACTCCACGCATCCGTTGTTGCCCTGCCGAGCACTGAAGCCCGGCACGCAAGCCCCACCTCTTGCCGGCTTGCCGCCGGCGAGCCATCACCGATGACCACTTCCGGCGCGCCCAAGCCCCCAAGCTTCAAGCGCTCCTCGCCCAGGAAGAAGTCGCGGCTCAGAAGCCGCCGCGTCGCCGCAGGTGGCGGGGAGGACGGCGCCGAGGCGGCGGGGACTCCGGCGTTGGCGAGGGCACTGCTTCCCGCATCAGTGGAGTTGGGCGCGGTGCCGCCTGTCGGCCCCGCATTGCCGCGAGACTTCTTCGAGGTGGATGCCCTCGACCTCGCCCCTCGCCTCCTCGGCAAGCTCCTTCGCCGCGACGAGGTCGTCCTCCGCATTACCGAGGTTCTTCTTCTTCTTCAGAACTCTCGCGCCTTTCATATGAGTCGAGATTGTACTCTCTGTTGCAATACGAGTAGCTTCCAGGCTCAATTTCCCTGAACATGTAACGTCTACCTTTGTTTGGCAAAAATGGCGAAATGCTATTCTTCTCTGTGATGCTAAGCTAATCGAAAACACCATGTTATGGTATTCAGTATTCTGAACTTCCCTGAAATTTTAGGTGGAGGCCTACAGGCCAAACGATTCAGCATGCCATGGCCGGTTTGGCATCACAGCAAGGACTGCTCCTGTGGTAGGATCAGTGCTTCCTTGCTTTGTTCTGTCTGCACTGCACATGGCAAATTTGGGGCTTCGTAGCATGAGCATGAGCTAAAATCTGTGCTCCTCTCCTCTGTGTGTAGTTTGGACCGGGAGGCCATGCATATGTGTATCTGTGCTATGGACTCCACATGATGCTCAATGTTGTTGCCGATATAGAGGGTGTTGGTGCTGCTGTTTTGATCCGGTCATGTTCTCCAGTTAGCGGTATGCATTGCTCAATAGCACTCATCAGCAAACTTTTCACACTGCTTGGATAAAATGTGAAAATCTTATTGATTATGCTAGGATCATAAGATATATACCACAGTTACGACCCTCTTGGGTTCTGTTGCTCTATTGTATTACCCAATCTGAGTTCTTCTTCTTCTTTCTTTAGTATAATCGGCAGCTCTTTTACCTGATTCTTTCAAAAAAAAATGATGTACCGTAATTACTGTGTGACATTAACAGTCTGGCAATTGCAGCTGAATGGAACATGTTAGGTTAATGCTGGAGCTAGTCATGGATCTTGCTTTCTTTTTGTTTTTTTATATATCCAAACCAAATTGTTCTGTTCAACAGCTTGCACCTTTGCAACCTGTGACAAAATTTTTGTACTAACTTTACCTTTTATGACCTTTGCGTAGCTAGAAGAGCAAAATGGAAATTTGTGCCACTAGATAGTTGAGATCAAGAGGAATATAGGAGATGTTGAGCCTGTTTGCCCACATGTCTCAACAACAATGTATTCTCCATGTTGCTTCCAACTTGAGGTAGAAAAGTAAAATAAATCCGTTGATTGGACAACTAGAGTACAACCTTTGTCTCAAATCCCAATTCTACTAACTGAACTGCATGCTCCCGCTGTAAATTGGAGTTGGTCTTTTGGTATCCAGGTTCCCTGAGTCGGAGCGCTCCGGCGGACAGTGTCGGCGTCATGGGAGCGCGGGGCAGAATCAGTCTCCGATCCAAAATCAGACTGATCGGACTCTTCTGACCACCGCATCGCCTTGGGACGTCCAGGCGTGCCGGCGGGGTAGAACGGTGCTGCGTGAGGGGAGAGGATGGTTGAGCCTGAAGGACCGAGAACGGCGACCAGAGGGGGGGGGGGGGGGGGGCAGCCTCAAATTTTTCTCGAAATATTCAGGCCACTCTTCCCAAAAACCAAACCCAGTTGTTGGGTGCTCAACCTCCCCCGAGCAACGCGAGCGGGGATTCAGACGAAATCGGAGAAATGAGAGCTCACCGGTAGTGGAGGAAAACTCACCGGAAACCCCAAAGACCAAGTTCTCAACCTCTATGGAAAAGAGGCAAGACCCTAGGCAAAACGGGCGAAAACAGCAAACCAACAGAGGCTCCGGACCAGTTCAGACTGGACCACCGGACCAATGACGAGTGGTCCGGTGGCTGGTCCGACGCTTTTACCAGTCGGGACCAAAACGAGCAGGGAGCACCCGACCTCCGGACGACCTGCTCCGGACTAGTCCCACGCTGCTCCGGACCAAGGAGCACAGGTCCGACGCTTTTTCCTCACCCAGCCAAAAAGCACGCAGTAAGCAACCCACCTCCGGACTACCCGTCGGACTACCACCGTCGGACTAAGGAGAGTGGTCCGGTGCTCACCTTCCACACCGCCGAAAACTATGCAATGAGCACCCTTGCTTCGGACCGGACCTCCGGACTACCCCGTCGGACTAAGACAGGTGGTCCGACGAGTGGTCCGACGCCCCTTTGCTGCTTGACACGAGGAAAGTCAAGACCACCGGACCACTTGCTATGGTCCGGAGCTAGGGGTAAGTGGTCCGATGCTCACGAGCGGAAAACGGAACTCCGCGAAAACCGATTTCACTCCGCCAAATCTTCCCAAAACTCAATCAAATGAACTCCAACTGCAACCAAACTTTGTAGGCATGATCCTTGTTCAGTTGGAGAGCTATCACGAAGAAATCATCGCTCAATTTGGAGAGAAAAACCGGGAACACTCGGATTTGGGGAGAAAAGGCAAAACGAAGAACGCCGCAAAGAAATTGCCCAATCTGCGCACTCGTGAGGTTTGAGGAGAATTCCTTCCGTGCAAAGATGCTCCTCACGAATACGAACAACTTGGTTCAAACGGATTTTGCAAAGCTACTCCCTACAAAGAGAAATCATCTCGGGAAAAAGAGAGAGCAAAATCAAAACGCGAAGAACACAAGCAAAACGGGGACACGATCAAGAAATCGAAGCCACCATGGCTTACGGAGGTTATGGCCTCCGATTCCTCGCAACAAAACCAAGTTCTTACAAAGGTTGGTGGAAACAACCTAGGGATCTTATGAACTAGAGAGAGGGTAGAGAGAGAGAGAGAGTTGGGGAAAATGATTAGGGTTCAAGAGATGGGATGAGGATACCCCTTCATCCCCTATTTAACAGGGCTTTGGCTATTTCCCAAAGACCCCCCTAGATACATGACCGAATTACCTAGCCCTAAGACATTGTAATCCAAGTCGATAACTCTCAGCCACTCGTTTGAATGGACGGTCCCGCTTCCTGCCGGGAGTTGCCGTCGCCTCGACGCAACCTCCAGAATTCCGCCACGTGTCATCCCCGCTTCCTCGGAAGCTCCGCCCGGGTTTTGAGGCCCAAACCCGCGAAACCCGCCACCGGTAGCTTTTGGCTCAACTACCGAACCCCGAGTTTTGAGGCCCAAACTCAGAAACCGTCCTCCGATGGTTTTGAGGCTCAAACCACCAAACCGCTCGACTCGTGCCGCCTCGTCCTCGCCCGGCCCAGCTCCGAGTCCCCTGAGCCTCCTGCTCGACTCGCTCGCTGACCGTCTTGACTTGGCCAACACGGTCTACCTCCATGTCTTGTCGCGTTTGCCGGTGCCAAGTACTAGCCACCACAGCTAGTCCGCCGGCGCCCATGGTCCCTCAGTCCGAGCCCCGCTTCCGCCCTTCACCGCTCTCAGTCCATCAGCACGGCAAACCTCTACTCGACCTTCTCCACGCCATTGACCATTGTCACTAGGCATAGTACCTGCACACCACAAGCCGATAGACAGGCACACATTTGCTTTCACAAAGATTAGTAGTAAGCCACTCAAACTGAAACGTTCAAGTGTTGGACAATCACTCATCACAAAACTGAACATACCTGGGTACTTATCGACCATGTGTTCGCAGAGCCTTTTTCTTTGCTGGCGGCCGGGGAATTTTTGGTGGCCGGCGGCAGGCTGGGGTGGGGTGGGGTGGGGTGGGGTCGCCAGGGTTTTCACATCCTCGAAAGAGTGGCCTTGGTTACCGGTGTCAACATCCAGGGGGCGATCAACGCGCATCAAAGGATACAGATGTAATCGTGGTGTGGTCGATGGTGAACCCGTACCGGCAAACATCTTTGGAGGCCCCAGATGGTCGCAGCTGCTCAGAGCTGATGGACAGAGGGGACTGAAGGCTGTGGAGGCCCATGAAGACCACTGCAACAGGGACACAACTGCCATGGTGCCTAAAGCTGTCGAGGAAGTGTTGGACGAGACGTTCGTGCTACCTTCTGGCCAGTGCTTCGACTCATCTGAGGAGCGGCAGCTGGCCTCGGATCCCATGGTCCTTGAGGCGGGGCTCCACTGCGTCGAAACCTGCAGGAAGCACCAGGGCGTCGATGCTGTGACCATGCTTCCATCTCCCCAGGACGTCTCCTTGTCTGCGGACCGCGCAGGGTGGTGGCAGCCAACCTCGGACCCTATGGTCCTTGAGGTGCGGCTCCACTGCCACGCGTCCATGACACCGCCCATCGCACTGACGGCGGTGGAACCAGCAGCTGTCCATGGCTGTGATGTGTCCCATGCTGAACTTGGACAGGTTGGTGGAGAGGTAAATGAGCTCCGTGAAGCCGAATACCATGTAGAAGAGGAGCACGTACATGATGTGCTGCTGTTCAGAGCGCCACCAGTCCTGTTGCTATAAGCGACCCCATCTGCGACGTGGCCAGTACACCCTTCAACAGACTGATGGTAGTGGAACCTGTGGGCGATCTTGGTGCTGAGCGGCCTGACGGGTGCGGCTGCGACCAGGTGGATGACCCTTCAACAGATTGCTGCTGCTCAGGGCGCCACCACGACCATGCCCAGTCCAGCATGGAGTCCCGCCGTTCAAAGCGACACCACCACCACTGGCTCAACCAGGAGGGTGCTCTTCCCACCTCCAGCAGAGTGGAGCCAAGCACAGGCTACGGCACCTTCTCCTGGGCAGCCTACTGAAGGTACTCCATCTCCAGGGAAGCTGCTCGCCGGCTGTCCAAATTTGTTGAGGTGGTACAGCGGAAACGGACACCGCCACTCATCAAATCCTCTCCGAAGCAGCCACCGGCAAGGAAGGTGACAATACCACGCAGGAGCCACAGGATAGCTGAGCAACAGATGGGTCACATCCCGGCAGCTAAACGGGGTGAGGTGCTTCTCATGAAGAAAATGGGTATACTACCGCCAAGTTCAGCAGCTAGAAGGACATACAAGGCTGTCTTTCGCGATAACAACCTATCAATTGAAGATGTCGACGCCTTCGACAACATGTTCCCGGCGATGTCCAATCACGCTGGTAGAACAACAAGGAGGCCGAGGGCCACGGCTGTTTAAGCTGGACGCCTCGCCGCTTTGGAAGTATTTGTTCAAAATGTAGCCTCGATAAACACTAACGCCCCTCTTGTAATTATACTTCTATCCTTCTAATACAAAGATATGCACACTCGTGCGTATTCGAGAAAAAAAAATTCAGCATGTCTTGCTTTATCACTGCTCTTGTATCTATCATACTTTAAGCTCGATGCGACAACATCAATCAATTTCCTGACTTTTTTTTTGTAGATCATGTAGTTCCCTTATCTGGCAGTAAAATGATTTTTTTTTCCGTAGTTTCAGTGTCTCTTTGCCTTGTCAATGTATGCTTGTACAACATATTTCAAACCGGACCTGGATCAATTTCTTGAGACTGTTTCAGGTCTTGAAACTATTCAGCGACGCCGAGGTCAACAAACCGAGAAACCAATCCTACTTACAGGACCAGGCAAAGTAGGTGCTTCTTCGCTTAGCTAAGTGTTACCAGCACAACTTCCTGCACAACTATGTTATTAGTATTTTTTTAAAAAACTGTGCACCGTATTCAGGTTGGACAAGCTCTGGGCCTATCCACTGATTGGTCGAACCATCCTCTCTACACACCTGGTATGCTTGCTCAACTGATCTCCACCATGGCCTGAAACCGCTGACGCTGATTTATCCATGAGCTTTCACCCAAGCGATGGCTTGTTTTCCCTCCCAGGTGGGTTGGAGATATTGGACGGGCCAGAGCCGGAGAGCGTTTTGGCTGGTCCCCGCGTTGG
The DNA here is from genome assembly GCA_022036555.1 of Microstegium vimineum. Taxonomy (NCBI): domain Eukaryota; kingdom Viridiplantae; phylum Streptophyta; class Magnoliopsida; order Poales; family Poaceae; genus Microstegium; species Microstegium vimineum. The sequence goes on from CM039122.1 coordinate 58,381,637, forward strand.
CATCGATTACGCATCTCCCGAGCATGTCGCGGCGCCGTGGAGGTTCGCCATTGCCGGCACGCCGTGGATCAGCGCCCCCAAAAATACGCTCCGGCCACGCTGAAGACTTGACGTAGCACGGGAAGGAAGCATGAGGATGAACTGAGCAATGTGAACAAGAAACAGCTCGAATCCACTTTCCACCAAAACTGCCATGTGTTTTGTATTTGCTTGACACTTCGGAGTGCTCCTGTAAATGTATCGCTGTCTTTATTTCTATGTACTCCCTCCGGAAAAAAATACGATTATAGGATGCGGGCCAGTTAAACTGACTCAATCAAATTTATAGTAAATGATATCATCATTTATGTCTTTAATTAAATTTATTATAAAAATATATTACTTATTTTATATCATAAATGTGAGTACTTTTTAATATAAATTTCATCAATTTCAAACTGTTTGACTTAGGTGCTTTGCCCCACCCCAGTGCATAAATGGGTTTTATGTTGTTCTTGATATTACCATTCGTTCGTTTCCAAATAACAATTCAAACGACTTGAATTGTCAATTGCTTCCATTTTGCAAGTTGGCATAACAAAAATGAGTGAATGAAAAAGCTTCGCTTCCATTTTGCAAGTTGGTAGGAAAAAAGTGACGACGCCTGAGAGATTCGAACTCTCGCGGGGAAACCCCATGTACTTAGCAGGCACACGCCTTAACCACTCGGCCAAAGCGTCGTTTGATGATGGAGCATTAAAAGTTTCATTCAATAACATATGAACGTTAGCATCAGCGTATCTTAATAGCTGATCGGTTAACCCTACCGTCTACCGAGCGTTTTTAACACGTCTCACGTGACGTTGTCTCCTCGCTCCTCCGGTAGTATGGTGGAGGCGCAGTGTGGCAGTGGCGCACCACCACACCACGAACCAGTCGGTGAGCGTCCGCGCCGCAACGGATCGAGCCACCACGTTGCAGCGCCTTGCTTCCGGGCGGCGTTTCTGCCGGCATCTCCTCTCCTGCGACAAGTCAAGCAATCACCCCGGCCGGCATGGGGTCACCCACCCGCCCGCCCACCGCCACAGTTCGGGCGCCGGCACATTCCCTTCGCTTGCAAACCGCGTGAGGCTGGCCGGCCGCCGAACGCGCACGGGTTACACGCACGGCGGTCTTTGATCGGTCGAGCTGGCCGCTGGCGTCTCTCCACTCTCCAGGCAGGCAAGCCGGTGCCGGTGAGGCTTTTACTATTTCTTGGGCTAGGGGCAGGGCAGAGGAGACGACGAGGCCACGTTGTTGCTGCCGTCACTCGTTGAAATCCCAACCAAATCAAGGAGGCACACATCGCATGGAATGGAATGGAATGCCAAATCCAAGAACGTGTTCTTCTCACGACTACTCCGTAGTCCGTAGAAGATTCCCAATTTGGACATCTGGGTATCTCGAAGGCGAGCGTTTATTGGAACGCCGCGTTGCGCCGATGCAGCCAGTGTTCTAGTAGTAGAAACCAGAAAGGGACAAGATGTGGGTCTTGTGGGTTTCCGGATGGTCTTGTTACGAATCATCTCGATCGAGTCGTTTTCTTTCTGGATGGATGTCGTTGGTCAAATCAGTTAATCATATGATAGAGAGAGAGAGAGAAAAAGCTAATAAAATGCTCTGGTTATTTTACCGCGGCGACAACGAGGAGTGAGTCACCACGACTGACGACCCAAGAAAGAAGGGTCAATGATCCGGCCGGTCTTTCCTTTTTGTTCTTTTCTATATATATAAAAAATATAATAATAGCAATTTAGCAACCCTTGACGTGGTAACTCATCGAAGATAGCCGACCGAAGCCTTGCGCCCAAAGCCATGTGCTACTTAGTAATAGTAATGCGTATGGTTACACGTCTAGTAGCAGCTTCCAAGCAAGACAGCGACTGCCGTGAGAGGGGTCGATCACACAAACACGTGCTACGCTCCCTTTTTGTTTGACGTTTGAAAACCATGTCCTCCTCTCAATCCCGGTTCCCGAGCGACTGGTTCAGCGGGACGGAGGGAGTACTAGCCGGAGAGTAAGGATGCCACATCACCGCCTCATTTCCTGTCAGTGTCAGCAGGATGCAGCCTTGACAGATGTCCCCGACCCCAGGTCAGTCAAACTGCCAACTGGCCGGCCAACTGCTCCGGTAAACAGAAAACGTGATCAGTCACGAACACAGACTTGTTCTTCCTTGCAAACCAAACCAAAGCAAATCACAGCCCGGAAGATACCTACGAAACCCACACCACTTCACCGCTTGCGTGTACGGCCACGGCATAAACAACTCGCAACAGGCCCTCAGAGTCTCAAGAGCACATGCTAGCTGCTGCAAACCCACAAGGCCACAAGCCACCCGGCCGCTCTATATAAAGCAGACGAGGACGAGAGCAGGCAAGGATCTCTCTCCCACCATCATCTCACGGATCACATTCACATACGACGCGCATCCACACGCATCTCCCTCCCCGCCGCCGCCGCCTTGCCAGCATCCGATCTCTCCACGCCACCAAACCAACCATGGACGGGTCGGCGTTCCTGCCGCTGTCGCCGGAGCTCCGCGACGCGCTCGCCAAGGTGACCGTGTTCGTGTTCGTCCAGGGGCTGGTCTACCTCATCCTCCGCAGCTCCTCCGACGTCTTCTCCAAGGACGGCCGCCTCAGGTCCCTCAGCTTCCGCCCCATGCGCTCCATGAGCGTCAGGCGCATGCTGGCGCCGCTCTCCGACGTCCCAGTCGGCACAGACGAGGCCTCGCCTTCGCCGTCGATGTCACCCGCGGCGGCGGCGTCGCGCCGCAGGGCTGACCGCGAGGATTGAAATGGCCGCGAATTCTGGGCAGCTTGGCAGCGAAGTAGTTTATTTGGTCGTTCTGGATTGTAATTGGTTTGTTACTGTGGATGGATATGGTATTTGAGTTCCTATTATATATATGTAAAGTAGAGTAGTAGTAGAATGGATGGAATCTTGTAGATACTATATCTATTGAGCTGAAGTGGTAAGACTGGATTATTTGATTCTTTACAACAACACATGCTTGCTCTTTCTTCCTGTGAATATACGTACTGCTTGTTGCCTCTTGCTGGAAATGGGTCAGAAGAGCAATTATATTGCTAAGAAAGACTCTTTTTTAGATATAAAGGAATTTTATTCCGGACTCTACAAGACTGGATAGACATGATCAGCTCTGATATGACAAGGACGTGAAAACTTAGCTTTATTGACCATCACAACTTTATAATGACTGAAGAGATTATTAAGCTTACGCATCTCTCTATATCAATTGCTTGGATGAGGTACTTAATCACCTGTTGTTCTGGATAACAAATTCACAAGTCATGCCTTTCCTATTAATTCTGTTTTCTATTCTCCATCCTTGCATAACTGAATATAAATGTGTTCCTTACCTTCTTGTGTTGGGATCAAAATTTATCTAGTTTCAACATATAAAAAAAGAATTGAACAAAATACAGTATAGGCAATACTGGTCATTTTCTGAAGGTAGAAGCCAACATGACACATACAGAAAGGAAGATAAGATAATTCAAGATACTCCTCCATCCTGATTCGTGAACTAGAATATATACTCCTCCATTGTAAATGTTTAGATATCTTTATATTCAGGGCAAAGGGACCAGTAACATTTGGCTATTCCCAACATGGTTGCTCTATCTGTGTTCGAGTCAAAACATTGTAGTGTTTCAGGATTCAGATGGAAGCCCAACAGAGTCTTAAAGAGCTCGGCTAAGGAGCTGAAGTATTGTTTTATTGATTTGGTTTCGGCTTAGTATATGAAGAGATCGTCTGATATCTCTATTTACATTAAACAAAGTACAATACCCATTGCATAACTTGGGTGTTAATCACTTGTTCTGTTGGATCATTTCTCTAACCTCATCCATCACAAGCCAAGCTTTGTGGCCTCCTATTACTTCTGCTTTCCACTCTCCATCCTTCCATAGCTGGATATGAATGCATAGTTTAGGATCAACGTTTTTCTAGTTCCAATCATATAGGAATAGGAATGAATTGACGATTTCTTTTTTAAAAAAAAGGAATGGATTGACGATTTCTTAAAAAAAAAAGGAATGAATTGACGGAAGACAGTGCAGTGGCACCTGAATAGTGGGCATTTTCTGAAGGTAGATGTGCAGACCATCGGAATTGCAGTATGCATACAGAAAGGCACAGGAGTCAGATCATTTCAGAGTCATTTTGAACCAATTAATATCTTGTCAACATTCTCTTAATTTGCAGACTTACAGTTACATTCCCTCTTTTCACCACCGCTTGTGGAACTTTATTGACATCAATGAAGTAAAACTTGACTCTGCAGCAGAAACGTGAAGCATGATTTAAACAAATCAACACGTTTCATAAGCTGAGACGTGTATGTCTTTAGAGCACAGGATCAGTTTAATTGCTAAGGTATCAATATGACAGAACTCGAAATTGTGCCTAAAAAAAACATTCTGCTGAGGTTAAGTCACACTAACCCAGGATATTCTCCTGCTATCTTCTCCATTCTAGGCATCAGGTAGATGCATTTCCGACACCAACTTGCCATCCTGGAAGCAATAGACAACGTCTCAACTTCTGATGAGATATGGTAGTATATCTAACCATGGAGATAGATAAAGGAGAAAAATCATCTCGATTCTACTAGACAATCAGCATCCGAATCACTGGCCACAGACAAACCAGACAAGTCTATAGAAGTTGAGAAATCTATGCAACTTGTGCAAGAGCACTCGTACCAGTCGATGATGACGGGCTGGTTGTTCTCGACGGACCACCTGAGCGCGTCGTCGAGCTTATCCATGCTGTCGATCTCCTCCATCTCCACCGGCTTCGACACGTCCCAGAAGTATGCCTGCGCCCGGACCCTCCCCCCGCGCTCCACACGCCTCCTCCCCGTCCCGCCGCCGTTCCACAGCCACAGCGTCCGCCCGGCCACCCCGCCGCCGACGGTCGAGCAGGCGGCGCCCGCCAACGAGTGCGGGTGCGGCGCCGCCGCCGCGGCGGCCTCCCGCACGCAGAGCGCGCGCGGGCTCGGCGCGAGGAGCGCCGCCATTGGTTTCTGACTTTCCGTGTACCGGTCCCGGCGGTGATCAGAACTCGGAGACGATGGGGCTGCGGGCCTGCGGCGCAGCGCCCTAGCAGTGGTGATGTGGCGGAGCAGAGGACGACGGGGTGGAGACTATGCGCGGGATCGGAGAGCGCGATCGAGGTGGCGACGGGAGGCGGAGAGTTGATCGAGTTGTGGAATTGGGAGCGGGTGGCTTATCCGGTGACGAAGATCCGCAGCGGCAGCCGCGCAGGAGGCGGGTGAGTGCTGGCGTGGGGCAAAAGCGTAGGAGTCGGCGTCTGGGCCCAGCGGATCGTAAAATATCTCGAGATCTTTTGCATGTGGATTTTTTTTTTTGTCGAAAATCGAGCGCAGCGTGGTTTAATAAGTACAAGATGGGCCTATACTCCTCAGTTTATTCCGTGGGCTGCGGCCCGTTCTAACATATTGCGGATTTGACAGGGTCCGAGGGCAGGTAAATAAGCCCATTCGAGCACTGTTTTTCGTTTGTGAAGCACTCCCGTCTTCAAAAGTTGTCGAATAACATAGACCACTTCGAACAATATCAGATGCATTAGATCCTGATCCATTAACGGAGATGATTGGCGTAGAAGAACCAACTCTTGTTATTTTTTTTTTGTAGAGACGGCTACCTAAAGCTGTTCGCCTTTATTATTGGATCATTAATAGAGACATTCGCAAAAAGATTAAAGCGTGTTTAAATATAAAGTTTTTTTAGAGTTTTAGGAAATATATCATGGTTTCGTGAAATACTTTGGCTTTAGAGTGCCGTGAAGTGTTTGGATGCAACAACTTTATGGTTTTGAATACCGAGGTATTGCTGAAACTGTAGTTTATATTGGAGTATTAAAAACTACCCTCTGTATCTCTATTTTTTACCACGGTTTTTGCATATCAATAATTTTGAAGCTACAGTTTCTTGATACTTTGATTTTTTAGTATAAAGTATCCAAGGTCTAAGATGTAGAAATGAACAAACGATTACTCTGATGGCCGGCTGGGCCGGCAAGAGCGCACGCAGCCTCACAGCTCGTCCTCCCCGCTCAGGATGGCAACGGGTACCCGAAATCCGAGAACCCGACGGGTTTTACCCGCTAAGGAGGCGGGTGCGGAAGAACTTTTCTACCCACGGATACGTTATTGGACGAAATTCTTTACCCATCGGGTATGGCGGATACGGGTGTGGAATAGCAATACTCATACCCGCATACCCGTGGGTAAGAAATACCCGTAAAATTGAGTAACCAGCCTAAGTGACTGTAGCTCATATAGCCCATAAAATTTGGCCCAAACACTCCTAGTATATATTAAAATTGAGTGACAGTTGTTATCTTTATGCTCTGCCTGCTAATGTGCCTAATATATATCAAAAATTGGTCCAAACACTCCTAGTTAAGTTGTTGACTTGCTGGATGTTGTTATAATTTGTATGTGAACTCGGGTGTATTATCGGGTATGGAATATCCGTTGAGTAAGAATTACCCGTCGGGTGCGGGTATGGAATGAATTCTTTACCCGTCTGCTTTCACGGGTAACCCGATAAAATAGATTTTGACCTGGCGGATGCGGGTATGGATGGCTCCGTTGCCATTTTGACTCCCGGCTCGTTTGTTAATTAGAGCCTCTGTTCCCTCGTGTTACCCTTGACGCTTCCACTCACGGGCTCACGGCAGTCTTGGCACTGTCCGGGTGGACCCAAGACGGAACAACAAGGTGTTCGTTTTAGGCTAGCCGTGTCCTGTGTAGTACACTAGTACGGCCTCAAGTGTCTAAGTGAATCCTTTGCATTGCTATTTGCTGCTGCACTTGCATGCAGCCTGCATGGCTTTCCCGGGCACCCGGCATGCAAGTTTCGCTCCTCGCCTTTTGTACGTCTTGTGGTCCCACCCCACAGTAGCAGCGAGATAAATAAAAGCTCCAAAATTAAAGCTACACGCCCTTGCTTAAGGCGCACTCCATGGATCTTTCGAGTAGGAGTACTTCGCAGCTTTTTCATGCCTCGTGCATCCGGATCTCTGGGCCGAAAATGCACCTGGTTCTCATCATCGCATTGTACTCATGGCGCCAATACCTACGTTTGTACGTACTTTAGGTCATACTCATATATCATACACCGAAAATTAATTTATATATACGTAGATTAGATATGATTAGTTTATATGTAGATATGGTGACGCGTAATACCTTTTCAACAAGATCATGGATGGTACAATGAAATGATTTTGGCTCAAAAATGAAACGATAGTAGTGTTTTTTTTTTTTTGAACTTAAACGATCGTAGTGTTCATGATGATGCTAAGGTACGGTCCTGTCTATCTCCACACCGCCGTATGTGGGCCCACTTTCCATGTAGAGAATGGCTCCGACAAGTCTGAAGTCTGAACAACCTCCGTCCCCTCCCTCGGCTTCACAAAAAATACATAATTTTCACTTCTTGATCCATCATACAATTTCAAATTTAATCGATCAGTTCTATAAAAATACAATGATATTATGATATGAAGTCAATAGTGTTAAATTATATTTATAATTTATTTAGGATATAAATATCGATGTTGTTTTTGTCATAATTAGTCATCAAACTTATGAATGTTTTATTTGTCCTAAATCTGATTTATCCTAGAATTATATTTTCGTGGGGTGTGTGTGTGTGGGGGGGGAGGGGAGGGGAGGGGTGAAGGGGTACATTTTTTTTCTATGAGATAACTTAGGTCATATATGGAACACAAGAATTTCATAAAATCAATTTAATTCATGAGAAAAACACATTAGCATGCATGAAAAAAATTCTCGTGGCTTAATATGCCCATTGCTTTCAACTAGACCTCCAGATAAGCCAGAGTGCCAGACGCCGTAGTGATGATTGATGACCAACCTCACCACCCATCTGCTAGTGGACCTTTTCTCATGCGGCCTGGCCTTCGTGGCAAACATGACAAGTCAAAAGGAGCAGAGAACAGACTGGTCGTTTACCAAAGCAACAAAGAGGGGAGAGTTGCGAGTGCAGCGTCGACACGATGGGATCCCCTGTGAGCCCAAGCCAGCAAGTGAGCTGAGACCTAACTCACTCCCCTCCATCTTCCCTACTTTTCAGAGCCATGCATGTTCACCACAATCACAGCCACTGTCTTCTTCCCTCTGTAGTAAGTAGCTCCATCGCTCTGAAATGTGTTAGGCTCAGCTTCACTATTTGGCAATCCACCACGGACGGCATCACCTGCACTGCACTTTTGGCCGGAATCTTTCTCCCTCTTTTTTTGCCGTGTCGATTAAATTAGTTATTAGCAGTAGTAGTGTCTAATCTGGACTATGGAGTTGGCAATTGGCATGGATCATCTGAATCGGATCATCAGTCAACACAGCTAGTTTAATTACCTAATTAATTCTTTCGGTAACACCCACGCCTGGATATTATACGGCCGGTTTTAAAATGCAGTGGCCGGCCAGTGCTATGCATAGTATATACTTTCTAGTTAGGCGGTAATGCAGATCTAGTTGCCTCTTTCAATCAAATTTTGCAACCTGTTGTAGAGGTTTCGGCTTGTGCGGATGGTGCAGTTGCATGCACAGAAATGGCTACTGTACTAACTATCGTGTCATTATTGTATTTCAATTCTGCATGAACCGAACCACTGAAGTATAGCTAGCTTTGTGTTAATTATGCTGAAAGGAACCAGCTACGTGGAGATGATCAGTTCAGATTACTTGGGGCTGTTTGGTTCCAGCCTTTAGGAGAGCCTACGCCTACTGTTAGGTGCGTGCAAAAACAAGTGCAGCACCATGCATGCTACGCGCTGCGGGCTGCGGCTGTTCTGTTGACTGTTGGGCCTCAGAAATGGTAAACGGCGTGTGTCGGAATGGCCGGCAACGACGCCAAGCATTCACAAGACCACCAGATGTACGGAACTGGAAGGTAAGGTCGCACTGAGCCACTGCGTACGGGAGGGTACTGACGTGTGCCGGTCAAGCCGTCAAAGAGCTGTAAAAATCTGTTTGGATAGGGGGCAGACAGTGATTAGATGACCAAACGAATAGTAATATCATAATATGGTACCGGCACTATTAGACACGAGATTGCTAAGATGCCGTTTGTAATACTAGGGGATTCTGAGAATCCGGATAAAAAATACCAATAGTTTTATTAGATTTTGATATTCTAAAAATATGTGAGTTAATTAAAATCTTTCTAGTGTGCAGCAATAGGTTTATAGAAAACTTTTTTTTTTTGGATTCTCAATATCTAGAGGATTCTATCTATCAATATATGCTCTGCCATGTAGCGTTGACGCGCTGACATCTCGTCCCAGACACCTCTTATTCGTGTCATGTCAATACAACAGGATGGCGTGCATGTACCAGGTATAAAAAAATGTTAATATTTAGTATTGCATAATTAATATCGTTATCTGAATCACTGAATTTTTTTTATTAAATCTATTTAAAGATACAAATTCTACGCTTCACCTGTAAGCCTTCTTGAGAGCCTCAACCTATACTTATCGTAGACATCACTATGCCCTTTATCTAGGAAGGCAGATGGATCAACGGCGAATCAGTCATTGATATTGCACCATGCTTATACCTGCTAGTGCCCAAACGAACACGCCAGAGACAATCGGTGAGAGAAGGATTGACAAACAGTACCTGAATTCGAAGCATTTTTAGGGGACTGTCGGTGATTACAATTGGTAAGTATTTGCACCTTTGGGATGCACTGAACAACTTTCAGTTAAATGACTAACCTGACAGAAGCATCTGGCGCTGGACTCACTGCAACGTTTACTTGGTGAAGTCCGCATATAGCATGCTTCATGTAGGCTCAACTCCGTTCCTCAGTCATAAGATGATATGGAAGATGACATGGGCTCCCTTGCAGATCAAAATCTTTCTCTGATTGGCAGTCAGGCGTAGACATTGGACAAACAATAGAAGAATGAGGCATGGCCTGGAGGCCAGAGAAGAATAGTACCTCTGCGGTCAAGGGAAAGAAATGGTCGATCAGATCCTGCATTTTTTTGGTAGACAGCTTCACAGGGAGCGATAATGACCCTGCAATGGTGGCGAATGGTGGCGAAGGCTACGTTCCCTATTCAGCGGGGATTAGCGCACGCCCTGGTCGTCTGATCGTTTCGGTGGCTGATAAACCGGCTGATGCTGATTTTATCTGTTTCGATAACTGATAAACCGGCTGATAAACCAAGCGAACAGGTTCACGCTCGTCTCCTAGCAAATCTACAATGCCAAATGCTTTCAGGACTCCACGCCAAATGTGAACGAGCTTCTCCAGATCATAAAGGCCGAAGCTAATTGTTGCATAGAATCTGGTGCAGCCGGGCTGCATGCTTTGGCGCGGGCATAGCCATGGAAGGATCAACACTGATCTTAGGTCATTCAATGTCAAAATGTAGTAGCTCCTAAGTGAGAATGGAGCAGCTACCAATCGGCATTTGAGATTTGAGAAATTTTTTTACTATTTATTCTTAATGGAAAGGTACGCACACTAGTGGATATTTGAGATTTTTTTACTATTATATCTTATAAATC
>CM039122.1:58392367-58426168 GCA_022036555.1 Microstegium vimineum
GCGGATAATCGTACAAACAGATCTAGTGTGCAATGTGTTTCAATAATGCGGACTATATGTTTATATCTACTTAAATTGGAACATGTGCAGCTCCAAATACCTATGTACTATGTTAATCTGTTACATGTTCAATTTATATATTATCACAACCGTACATTATCTTTTGTTTCTTATTTTGTCACAGAGGGTTAACCAATGTCTACGAAATGCTTGTTCTGTATCGACCATTCCATATTGTGATTCTTTTATGGACTGTGGACGTGGTGGCAGTGGCACTGGGAGTGGACTATACAGACAACAGTGGTTCAATGACTCGGGTGCAGAAGCTTGTTTTAACACCGGAAATGATGCTACTTTCCAATATGGAATTTATGAGCAGGCTGTTTTGCTCACTACAGAAGACAGTGCTGTAAAACGATATATATATTCTTTATTTTGGGGGTTTCAGGTATTTGCCATCATTTGCTTGTGCCTTTCTACTTCTGTAGGTGTCTCTTTGTTGCATGGCAAATATGTGACAATCAGACTCATATATGATGTTTAGGTTGTTACTATCTTATGAGGCATGCTAACTAATGAGATTTTGTTTTATTTAAATTCATTACAATCTAACTACTTCATGGTTTGATTTCAGCAAATAAGCACCTTAGCTGGAAACCTTGTCCCGAGTTACTTTGTATGGGAAGTTCTGTTCACAATGGCTATTGTTGGTCTGGGACTGTTGCTTTTTGCATTGCTTATTGGAAACATGCAAAATTTTCTCCAAGCTCTTGGAAGAAGGTATGTGGTTATACCACTACTGCCTTATTTACCATGCTACTTGCACCAAATTTAGATATAAGTTCATCTAGGTTTGTTCTAGGTCAAACCTTGTTTCATCGTTGATTATCAATGTCTAAAATTTTAATATATAGATTGACAACACAAGATTAACATTACTACATTGTAGATTCATTGTGGAACAATACTTCTATATTATAAGCTCTTTTCATTTAAAATGAACTGTTTTTTTTTTGTAGATGTTGGTAGTATAAGTGTCATATTGAAGACCGTGTCAATTTCCTAATTTCAATTGGAAGTATATGCTTTATATGCTTGTACGGTCATGCACTGTGACATGTTGTGTCCTGGGTACTGAATAGGGATGTCAATGAGCCGATCTTGAGTGAGCCTGGCACCTCAAAGCCTGAGTTAGACTAAATTTCTAGCCAAGCTCTATCGGAGCCTGTAATCTAGAGCTTATAGTAGGGTTTGAGCTTGGGCTCGGGCGTTCGGTTTGATCGAAGCTCGAATAAGGGTCAAGCTCGGTTTTAGCGGGCTTGATTGTAGCCAAGAAGAAGACATATTGACATGGTTGACAGTTGTTGGTGTTTCCCAAAGCTTTGTACACCGGCATTGTTTCCGAAGGAGGACAGCAGTGCCTCTGGGCATGTTGTGGTGGGGATTCTCTTCAAGTACATGAATATGTGAGGGATCAAATCATTTATGCAGCTGGCCTGCTACTGTACTCAGTGCTCATGGAGTATTCCATGGGGTATTAGGTGACTGCAGTTTGCGTTGTAGCCAGAGGGAAGAGAAAGGATTGTTTCCCTTCAGCAGGGGAGATCTAGGCAAGCAGGCAGAACCATGTGAAGGAAATGGTGGCGTTCTGTTGGGAAGAAAGAAGATAATGGTGGATGATAAGATTTCTCTTTGTTTAATTAATGATGAGGGATGAGCAGCATGTGGGAGGGGACCTGGAAGGGAGGTGGTTGGCTTAGAAAAGTTGAACTGGAGTGAAGTAGTAGCAAAAGGTGGGAAAATTTTATTGCGTTGTGTGCGACGATGACGACCAGTTCAAATTGACCTCATGAAGCTCGGCGAGCTTACCTTCAATCTTGAGTTTGGCTTGATTAGCAGACAAGCCAAGCTCGAATTAAGCTTGTAGAGAAGATCTTCGAGCTTCTTTGACAGCCCTAGTACTGAATGACTGAGTACAAGCTACAGGAAGTAATTGATGGAAGGGTACTTTGGTAGAGTTTAGATGGCGATTAGCATTCATTTGTGTTAGACAGCATGGAGAGCAGAGATACAACCATACAGGAATTGGAGGAGCAATTGGAAGTAAGACGAAGCCCCATTTGGTTTCGGTTCGCTCAGCTGCTGCTTGATGTTTTTTGTAGCTCTCCACTTTCCCAAGTGGCTAGCCTACATAGCATTCTGAACCGAGGGGCATGCATACGACACTACTTATAGGTGAAACGTGTGATGTCACCCCCTTGGCTCAGGAAATCTCTTTAGTCCCCTGTATACAAGCCTTGTTAAAGTCATCAGACACGATAGATCAATTCAGTTAGCAGTTGACAGTAGTTCGAAGCCCAGTAGACACAGGAAAACCCGTGTGATTGATTAATCGGTTTTATTGTATAACTATCTTGATGTTTAAACATTTGACTCCTTTTCTCTTCTGACAGGAGATTGGAAATGCAACTTAGGCGACGTGATGTTGAAAAGTGGATGAGCCATAGACGATTGCCTGAAGATTTGAGAAGGTTCCTCTGCAGAACTTACTAAACGAATCTTTATCACACTATTTTTTTTTCAAAAAACAAAAACTTAGCTAGCATGTTTAAATGTTTAATGCAGCCATTTGCTACTATACTGTCAAGCAGTAATACTGATCTGGTTGTGTACTCCCTCCATACTCAAAAAGCTTGTCGTTTTAGAAAATGGCACGGTCTCCAAAGTGTAACTTTGACCACTTATTTTTTGAAATATATTTATTGAAATATAATATATGTATACTTTTATGAAAGTATTTTTCAAGACAAATCTATTGATATGATTTTTACATTTTCAAACTTAACAACTTAAAAGTTATTCATGATTTATATTCCCAATGTTTGACTAAAATCTTGTCCTAAACGACAATCTTTTTGAGCACGGAGGGAGTACTTGTGTTTCATGATTGACTAGGGCCCTTGTGACAGTAATGATATACTTCACAGATCTCTGAAAACATTTTTTTTTCCTCGAAAAAAAAATGTTTTCGGACTATCTGACAATATAGCTATTACTTGAGTAGTTCAGAATTGACATTAGCGATTAGGGTTTCATATCTATCTACAAGATATACCATCTAGTACAGTGTTAATGAAGAAATTGAATGTGGCTTGGAATGTTTTTTGTGTATTGTAAATTTGTAATCAAGAGGGCTTGTTTGGGTGGAGGTATTTAGAGATACATCCTTAGCATTTAGGGCCTGTTTGGTACAGCTTACAACAGCTTTGCAAAGCTGTTGTGAGCTGTTTTTTTTGCCAAACACCTCTTTTTAAAACAGCTTTACCCATGAAGCTGTTTTTCTTCCCCTCTCACAAATAAAAACAGCTTTGGAAAGTGGGGTGAAGCTGAAAATAGTAGCTTATCACAGCTTTCTCCCCCCTTTCTCTCTCATATCTATGCATAAAGTTGTTGGTGAAGCTGTTTTGCCAAACACTTTTTCCAAAATAGCTTAGCTTCACCTAGAAAGTTGCTCATGAAGCTATTTTCCAAAAAACAGCCTCACTAGTGAAGCTGAGCTGTACCAAACGGGCCCTTAGTTCAAACAATATTTGAGTATAAATATAAATACCAAAACCTTCAGATGAAATACCCTAACCTGAACAGTCACTCATTTTATTCTTTCAGTGGAAGATAACAATACATGTATCTTTTTTATATGTGTAGGAGGGTTAGACGAGCTGAAAGGTTCACCTGGGCAGCTACTCAAGGAGTGAATGAAGAGGAGCTTTTGAGTAATTTACCTGAAGATATCCAAAGGGACATACGTCGCCACTTCTTTAGATTCCTTAATAAGGTTGGTTTCTGAGGTGTCTAACGTGACCACAAATATTACTCCAATACCTTACCATCCTTTGTTTCAACTACCATGTTCGTATCTAGTTTTGTGCCTATATGAAATTCTACTATTCTGAAATCTTTGCTGCTGCTGCTTGGTTCTTAGCATTACAACCTGTAAATGTAACTGTTATTTAGGGAGAGAGTGAAAAAGAACTTAATTGCCAGGGGAAAAGGGTCTGAATTGCTGTGGGACCACAACCAAATGTGTGCTTAACTAAACTTATGGTTCAGCACTTCCAAATAAGAAATAGCACAAAATATTCAGTGCAAATTACCCATTTGTTGCAATCGTGAAAACCCCCTAGAAATACTTCCCTCCATTCATAAATGATAATTGTATTAGACTAGAGAAAAAAGTAGCTTCTTGTATTTTCTTTATGTTGTAGGGTTGCCTCATTTACATGATTTCTGTTATAAATGTTGTCTGGTAAAGGTAACTCTTACAAGTTTCAATTAAAAGCTGACTAGTTTTTATCTTCTTATTTGCAGGTCCGATTATTCACCTTGATGGATTGGCCTATCTTGGATGCAATATGTGACAAATTAAGACAAAACTTATATATTAGTGGAAGTGACATTCTTTATCAAGGTGGCACTGTTGAAAAGATGGTCTTCATTGTGAGAGGGAAGCTGGAAAGCATCAGTGCAGATGGTAGCAAGGCTCCATTACATGATGGAGATGTATGTGGAGAGGAGCTCCTCACCTGGTACTTGGAACACTCTTCAGCAAATAGAGGTATGCAATTTCTGCCCTCCCTCCCTGCTGTTTGTCTTTTGGTTTTGTAGTTGTCCCATCTCATGAACTACTGCTGTTTCAGATGGTGGGAAAATTAAATTCCAAGGTATGCGGTTGGTTGCTATACGCACAGTAAGATGTTTAACAAATGTTGAAGCTTTTGTACTCAGAGCTAGTGATCTGGAAGATGTCACGTCACAGTTCGCTCGATTCTTGCGTAATCCACGAGTGCAGGGAGCAATCAGGTAGCCACATTTTTGTTTAATTCATTATGACAACTGTGTCGACTGTCAACTGATGCTTGAACCTCTGGGTCTGATAGATATGAATCCCCCTACTGGCGGACCATTGCTGCAGCTCGTATTCAAGTTGCATGGAGGTATCGAAAAAGACGGCTGAAGCGAGCTGAGAAGTCGAGGTTGAGCGAAGAGACTTATACCTCGCATGGGATTGACACATGATTCTTTTCAGCGTGGACAGAGGGGATGATCTCTACCTGACTAGGCACTAACCTATCAGTTTCAGTTCTGCATCTAAAGCTTCTAGAGCTCTGAAATTCTCCGAACATGTCTACTTGGTGGAACCTAACGCATGGGGCAAATATGTTTTGCTGTGGTGTTCATTGTACATAATAAGAGGATAGTGTTTTTTCATGCATGGTTGTCTCTGTTAGACCTACTACACGCACATATATGTTGCATTCGGATTACTAGGAGCTCAGTTATTTGACTGTCAACCAGGATGCTCATAAGCTGTAAATAAATATTCGTTATAAAAGAAAATTAATTGGCATGGAACAGCTCCTTTTTCAGAGAGAAGAGACACAACATTTCAATCCGTTCGGGATTGCGCGAAATTTGCAGCTACACTCAGATCAGAAACCTGGGATATCCCAGAAGTTAAATATCCAATCTCTATGCTATGGTTGAAATTCAAACCAAATGTTTACAGTCACGGCTGAATCCTAAGCGAACACCATGCCATTTGAAACTGGAGTATTTCTCTAATCCTACGGTCGCGAGTTTGAATTGCTTCGTATGAAGTAAAATTCTCTGACGAGTGACGAAACTGTTCTAAGCCGGCGGGCGTCAGTCGATCTGACCAGACTGAAGTGTTCCAGCCCGACTGCACGAGCAGTTCTCATCAACCTATTTATTGCTCCGCCCACGGCGATCGCCGGCTTGGAGCACGACATCGCGGATGTTGTTGACGAACTCCTCCCACCCGAGCCAGGAGCCCTCCACCACTGGATCGAAGCTCGCCGAGAACACCCCGTACGGCACGCCCAGGAAGACGCCGAAGAGCAGGAACGCCACCCAGAGCGGCGGCTGCAGGTCCTCCAGCCCCGTCACCTCTGCCGCCGCGCGCAGCGCCGCCTCGCCCGCCGAGGACGCCGCGAGCGCGGCGGCCGGCACCCTCCGCGCCACCCGCCACAGCACCTCCTCCGACTCGAGGAACGCGAGCTGCCCCTCGCGCTCCCTCCGGCGGGCCCACTCCTCCCACTCCACGTCGCTCACCGAGGCGTCAGCGACCAGCAGCGACCCGAGCAGGAACGTCGCGAGCGAGTAGGCGAGCGGCATCCAGGCGGGCACGCGCGCGTCCGCGGCGTCGCCGAGGTACCCGAGCAGCGCGGGCACGCCGGCGAAGGAGAGCGCCGCGACGGCCGGGAGCTTCCACAGCACGCTGAGGTCGGGCTCCCCGCCCGGGAGGTCCGCGTCGATGAGCGCCCGGAGGAGGTCATCATCGTCGTCGTCGTCGTCGTTGCCCGCGCTCCCGAAGACGTCCGACTCGTCGACCACGCCGGCGTCGACGAGGTTCTGGAGGAAGGTCCGGAGATTGTTGTTGCTGTTGTGGTAGGCGTCGACGACCTTCCGTAGCTGGGTCCCGAGGCCTTCCTTGTCACTGACGTTGCTGCGCTCGCCCTCGCCGTCGTCGGTGGCGTTCGATCCGCCGGGGCTTGAAGCGGAGAGGCAGATGTGACGAGGTGGAGCGCGGATGCGCAGCGAGGAGCGGGGGAGGGCGAGAGAGAAGAGAGGACAGGAGGTGCGGGCGCGAGCACGGATGCGAGTGAATCGAGGGAGAAGAGAGGACTCCATTGCCTGTGGGAGGAGTTGGTGAGTTGAAGTTGAACAGACAAAAGCCATCCATGGCTGCCATGGTCTTATCCAGGCAGGACCCACTATAAGTTATCTGGGCCGGAAAATCATGGCCCAGCTATCTCGTAGTTGAAGGACAGAAGCCGCTGTCATGGCCTTATCCAGACAGGACCCACTATAGATTATCTGGGCCGGAAAATCATGGCCCATCTACCGAGGAACATTTTTTACATTCCCTTTTTGCTTCATGAAAATTGCTACAATTGCCTATTTGCCTCTCGGCCTAGAAAAGTACTAGCACTAGGATAGGCTTTAAACCAAATTCCCTATCTCTGTGAACTCTTCTTTACCAAATTAATTAATGGTATATTATGGTTACCAAATATTGGCTTCAAACCAAAGCCCCATCCAACATTTGGTATGGGCGTATGGCTTGCTTCCTTGACGAGAAGTGATGTCTGGCATCCAAGCTTTCAAAGTGGATCTAGGCAACAATTATCTGAATCCTTTTTGTTAAGATTGGAACCAGACGCTCACCAGATAGCAAATGTTGTTTATGGATTGCATCAGGAAACGCCACCTCGAGATAAAATGGGACCAGTGTACAATCAAAAGTGAAATTGAAACCTTTACTATTCACTGTCGCTCTAAAGCTAAACACAACGGCACCAGTATAACCATTGCCAAGTGGTTTATTATTTTAACCAAGGTCTGTCATTACATTTACCCCTTGATTAATTAATCACTGTCTACTTCATCCTCCTCGTACTCTTCCTCGTCTTCGTATTCCTCCTCCTCAACCGGCGAGGAAGGGTACTCCTTTGCCATGGAAAGGACGTTCCAGTGCCGCACGGCGAGGTCCCAGCCCAAAACGGACCCCGTCTCCGCCGCATCCCACCTCGACGATAGGAACCCGTAGTGGACCCCGAGCAGCCCCACCGCGAAGATCACGGCGGAGCCCGCGGCGGCGGCCCAAGGCGGCACGTCCCCGCCGGGCTGCGCGCGCTGGAGCAGCCCCAGGAACGCGGCGTCCGCCGCCACCGCCGCCGCGGGGGGCGCCAGCATCCGCCACATCATCCCGCGCCGCATCTCCTCCGACAGCTCCAGCCCGAGCCCGCCCCCCGCGCCCCACTGCTTCGGGGCGCCCGTAGACGACGTCGTCGCGGTGACGTCGATGACCTCGACGTTGCTGGAGCTGGCGGCGGCCGCCGGCCGAACGGCGCGGCGAAAGGCGCTGGGGCTGGTTGGCAGCAGCGGCCGCGCGCTAGCGACGCGGCATGGGAGCAGCAGCAGCTCCATGGATGGCTGGCTGGCTTTAGCGTGCGTGTCTGCGTGCCGGTGGCCGGTGGGGGCTCGTGTCCGGCGTGCTGCGCGCGGCCTCTGGATTGGGGGTGGGAGACTGGGAGTACGTAGGACGTGTGTGAAGAAGGGAAGAGAAGGAGAGGGCTCGCTGGCTGCGTTATCCTGAGCTTTTCTTTGGGGACGGCAACGTGTGTGATATTTTGGCCTGGCAAACATGAGATGCATTTGCACACTTGCACCCATCCTCACCAAGCTTTCTAAAACCAAACGCAAGTTTCTTCTAATAAATCATGCAGCAGTTTATTTGGTTTCTGTAAAATTTCGATGAAATGCGTGCAGTACCTGTTCATTTGCTGATGCATTTGCACATTTGCACCCATCCTCACCAAGCTTTCTAAAACCAAACGCAAGTTTCTTCGATGAAATGCAGTACCTGTTCATTTGCTGATTAGAATATGATTCTTTGTTTACTAATCTAGATCTATACATATCTATACCTAATAATAAAGAGGCAAAATTTCTCTCCACCCCCTAATTTTGGTCCGACCCATACTTTGAGAAACGGCGTGACCATATTCTCAACAGACTCGGATGCACAATGGACGGGGACTCCGTACGGTAATAAAGGTAAAAAACAAATCGTATTAGCTGAGGACTCTCAAATGGAGACTCTGTACGGTAATAAAGGTAAAAAACAAATTGTATTAGCTGAGGACTCTCAAATTTGTTTCCAAAAGTAGTGTGCACGCTCGTTCTCGTTTTTTTCCAAAACAAATATGGATCCGTATTGTATATCTCTCCTCTCCAAAACAGATACACATCTGATGTGCCGGTTACGGATTAGTCTCCAAATCAAATACGGCTATGGATCGGTCTCCTCTTCGGCTATAAATAAAACGCACGTGTCACCCCACGACAAATCAGAACGGATGTGAAATCAAAATAAAAAAGGCCAAAAGGAAACAACAACGCCGATCATAGTACACAGCTCTGTGTCACGGCAGCCAACAACACCCACATGAAAATTGGCAAATGATTCTTATTGCATTGATAATCATTTACGATTTGGAACAATGAGAGTATTTTAATTCATACGGGCTTAATAGGACATTGCCATATTATTAACCAAATATCAACTTATTATAGCCACTAAAATTTATGAAAAAGGTAAAATATAAATAGATGTATATAAATTTTTTGTCCATATTTCTAATTAATATTTAATAATTTTTTCTTCCCGTTGCAACGCATGGGCATATTTGCTAGTAATAATAAAGAGACAAAATTTTCTTTCCTCTACTTTTTTTGGTCCGGCTCCCCTAATTTGATTCGTAAACGTATTGAGTTTCGTTACATCACACGGGCATGTTTACCGGACAAAGTACAAAGTCCGTTTTCTACACATATTGAGTTCCGTTGCAACGTACGGACACATTTGCTAGTTTATCCTAAATTAAGCAAATGAGAGGTTTACGTGAGTATCTCCAAGATTTCTTAAAAAAATTGCACCCAAGAATATAGATTTAGGCTACACACCGTAAAAATATATTGTTTACCTTTTATTTTTATATTTTTTATCGAATATGTAAAAGTTTTGTGCATATTTACATTAAGAGTTTTATCTTATGTTGGGTAAACTGCTTATAAACTACTCAATCCGTCGACGATAAAATACAGTTTGAACACAACATCAAGTTAAAGTATTTTAATTTCAATAACTATAAATTAAAAAATAACAATATTTATAATATCATGTAAGTGTCATTAGATTTGTCAATTAGATAACGGACACCAATATATTTTTACACTATACTTTATTTGGTGTCATAGGCATTATTTTTTATCTATATATTTTTATCAAACTTTAAACTCGTTAATTCAAAACTTCATTAGAATTGTAATTTTTATGCATAGTATAGTTCCAATACCGGGCAGCTGCAAACCAGCCAAGGCTAGCCACTAGAGGTCATGACTCAGGAGTCAGGAGTGGCTACTGGCTATGGCTCAGCTAGGCGCACGACGCGGATCGATTGTTCTGGAAAAGAAAAGACGCACGAACTCGATCGATTTGGCTGAGCTAGGCGGATCGGAATGTTGAGGAATGAGGAGCCGGCCGGGAGAGTTTTTGGCCACTGGCAAGAATTGGAAGTGGCCATGGAAAGTTGTTGGAGTGTCCAGCCGTTTTGTTCTCGGCCCAAAAGACTGGGTTTTAGAAATATATTTTTTTATATAAAAAAAAAGGTTGAAGATGCTCTAATAAGAACCATGCTATCATTTGCAAAATGAGGTACGTTTTGTCCTGATTTGAAGACGGTGATTGGCTTTTACACTGATTAGCACATGGAGGAAGATTGTGTTAGTATTTTTTTTAAAAAAAAATGCTACGTAGTCTTACTAGTTTATTACTGTCCACGAGACGACGATACCGATACAGTGTGCACTGAACTAGCGGGTTTGACTAAGGACGTGTTTAGATCCAAAATTTTTTGGGTTTGGGGTACTGTAGTACTTTTATTTTTATTTGACAATTAGTGTCTAATTATAGACTAATTAGGTTCGAAAGTTTTGTCTCGCGATTTCTCACCTAACTGTACAATTAGTTTTTTTTCGTCTACATTTAGTACTCCATACATATGTCGCAAGATTTGATGTGACAGGTACTGCGTAAAAAAATTTTGGTTTTTTGTTGGAACTAAACGGGGCCTAAGACATCTCATCTGAGCAAAACAAAGCGCCGCCGAGCCGACGGGGCACATGGTCTTCCCTCCACCCCCTGACACTAGCTTGTCTGAACCAGCCCCTTCATTCGTGCTCTCGAGCACTCGTTGCCTCCAGCTACAAGCCATGCAAACAACAAGGCAAGATGTGCACCATGAGTACACAGTGACTACTACTCCCCCCCACCCCACATGCAGCTTTGAGATCTGCTAGCTCAGCCGGATCTCCTCTGCTAGTACTACTACGTGCTAGCTAGCATCCATCCAAACTCCAAAAGCATCTAACAGACGGACGCATCCTTTTCTCCCAACCCTAGTATATACTATATACTCTCTCTCAGTCTCTCTCTTTTTTTTTGCATCTCCCTCTCCTCGTAAAAAAAGATGCGAGAAAACATTTTGTTACGAAGAAAAACGAGAAGATCACAGTAGGAGAACTGGTGAAACGTGGTTTGTTGCTCTGACAGGCGGCCCTGTGCGGAGTGCAACGTTGCTTTGACACTGACACCTTTCTATTGTCGTCCGTGGCAGCCTTATGTCACGTCGTACATCAGGCCTTGTCCGGATCGCTGTTCCAGCTTTTCAGGTGATTTGAAGTATAATTTGACAGCAGCAAATGTTCCCTTGCGTTCTATTCATGCACCACCGTTGCGTCGCATGATCGACCGTATTTTAAATTTCGTCAATCAAATAGAATAATCGAAAGAAAAGAGAAAAAAAAAACAAAGAAACGAGCTACAGCAAATGCACCAAGAACACCGCAAGCAAAGGCTGCACCAACAGCCACGGCACGTAGCAATGGAGGCAAAAAAGGAGTGCAGCTTTTGACTACTGCTAGCCCTAGGGGAGAGAGCAATGCAACGACGAACGAAACGAAAGATTGGTATAACGACGACTAATTAAACCGACACAAAATTTTAACCACAGGGTACGCGGCACCACAGCATGTACATGTTTAGAAACGCAACAAAAGAATTCAGTCGATCGCCATTCTCCACCACCAGGATTATATGCAACCCCACCACGATGTCCAAGAATCTTGCATGCGTCCCCCCATATGGTCGACGGATCTCACCTCAACCAGCCACGGCATGTCCTAGCAGTGCTGCACGCTCGTCGGCGGAGGCGACACGTCCGCCTTGGGCGGCGCAGCGGCGGTGGCTGGAGCCACAGCAGCAGCACCGGAGGAGGTTTTCTTGCCGTGCTCGGTGCGTCCGAGCTGGCCGGGGCCACGCCCGACGGTCGCAGCGCCCCCGCTCTTCATGCGGCCCTTGCCGAGGTGGTACTGGCAGAGGGCGTAGCCCACCAGCGTCTGCTGGCTGCACTGCCACCCGCGCCCGTTCTTCCGGCTGCACCGCGACCCCTCCTGCAGCGTGCCCGGTCCTCGCGGCGCCCTCTTCGCGCCGCTGGTGTTCTTCGTCTCTGCTGGCTGCTGCTGCTTCGTCGCCTTCGCGGCCGTTGTCGTCGTCACCGCCACTGCTGCGCCAACGCCCTTGTTGCTGAGCAGCTCTCCCGATTGCTTCGTCGCCGGCTCCGGCACGTGGCGATGGAGACCATTCTCTAAGCTGCAAATGAAGTGCGCGTAATGTAGAGTTAGCGTTTTGTACATGCTGCCATATATGCTGGGTTAGACGGGCCGGACAGAATAAGACGCGATGAACAAATAAAGAAGCAAGCAGTACATCGATCGTCAATACAGTAAGCAAAGCATAAGGAATTAAGGATAGCTACTACTAGTAGATCGACCACAACAGCATTGTAACTGCTGAGACTAAGCTGATCACGAACAGCGCTATATATAGGAAATGTTACCAGTCCCGTTTTGTTGGTCACTACATACAGCACTGCGCCCCGGCGCATCATGCCAGAGACAGCCACAGCCTCTGAAAGAATGCCAGCCGGCCCCAGAGCCTATTCGTGCACTGTATCTGAGTGCATCGATGCAACTCCAAGCAGGCACGGATGCAATGCAAAGCACTAGTGTCTGACGACAGAAACAAAAAAAAAAGGTGCAATGTGCAAGTGAACTGGATTGTTTCATGTCGCGGTGCGCACAGCCGCACATGGCCGGACCATGTTTCCCAAAGCACCCGATCGAGTTGCACTTGCACTCATACAGTACAGATCGAGAGACCGACCGACCAAGTTGCACTGCACTGCACCCATACAGATCGAAAGAACATGGACAACGTAAGGCGCAGATCGAAAGAACATGGGCAACGACGCAAGGCGATCGATCAAGCAAGGAAGGTCCCAATCAACAGAACATGGACGACGACGACGCAAGGCGATCAAGCAAGGAAGGTCCTGATCAAAGTGGTGTTGCACTGGAGGATAGGTAGATGTCGCATGCATGCACATAACGGTGGCCGGCGGGCGGGCCGGCCGGCCGGCTCCACACACGCCGCGCCCTACATGGGTACATGAGGGCGTTGTCTGGCAAAGCAAGCGGGGCATTAATCGATTGGACTGATGTGTCAAGCTGGCATTGCCCACTATAGTAGTGTGAAACAGTGAACCCAAATCCTCAAAAAAAAAAAAAAGAGAGGCTTTGGATCCTTTCCTTTTTTTTAATTTTCTATTCGAAAAATTCCCGCAGCCGTCGCAAGAGCCTACCCACACCATACCCACGACGAAACGGACGGCACACACAGCACGCGCAGGCACAGGCACAGGCACAGGCAGCAGCACTTTCTTGTTCTGCTACCTCCTGGCTGTCACGGTTTCATGGATTCCAGGCAGCTAGCAGTTCGTTCGTGTTCATCACATAGTACACACATACCTGCTGCGGCCGTCGTCCACAAGCCCCTGTCCCTGCTGCTGCTGTTGTTGGTGCGCACCTAGTAGTACATGTAGACCCCTGCTGCGCTGCTCCACCGCCACCGCACCGTCCTGCGAAAGCAAGTAATCCAGGAAGAGAACATGGATGAGTTAGCTAGCTAGCTAGATCTGCCGCGCCCGTGGGTGCAAGTGCAACGGAAAGCAACTTTGATTTCCCAGATACGAGACGAAACGAGAGGAGAGGAGACGGCGATGCGACAAATTCCCTCTCTCTCTCTCTCTCTCTCTCTCTCTCTCTCTCTCTCTCTCTCTCTCTCGTCTAGGAATGCGCACGCGGATTGGAATGGAATCGGTCGAGAACAAGGAGGAGGTGCTGTGGTAGTAGTAGCGGCGGACGAGGTACGGTACCTGCGGCGGCAATGCCGGGCGCCTGAGCGGCGAGGAAGAGGAGCGGCCGTCCCCGAGATCCGCGGCGGGACCATTTGTTGCGGCCGGGTGCAAGTGCAACTCCCCCTCCGCTTGCTGCTTCTCCCCCGGAGGAGGCGGAGGATGATCTATGGACGCACGCGGCGGCGTCGACTGGGGCGCGGGCGCGGGGTATGGATCTGAGGGCAGCAGGTAGGCAAGAGGCTGGCCCGGAGGCCGCCTCCTGATCCTCATGGGCGCCGCGGCGCGGAGCGGAGGACGAGGGAGGGGGAGATTTGGGGAGGGTGCAAATCGAAGGAGGAGGGGGTGTCTGCGTTGGTTTGGGTTCCTCCTCTCCTTCCCTTGGTGGCTTGGCTTTGGTTTTGGTTGGGCTTTTTATGGCTGCATCTCGCTCATGGACGCATTTATTTATGGGCAGCAGTAAATGCAGTGAGGGTGGTGTGGTGTGAGATCTCCTCTCTGGTGCAGCCTCGACTCGTCTCGCTCGCTCCTGCGCCCTGCCTGGTTCGTTCGGTTGGGAGACGAGACGAGACCCGGCCGGCCAGGAGGGGAAGATGGCGTGACCGTGGTTCAGTTTCAGTTGTGCTGGGCAGTGGGCTGTTTTGTTTTTGCATGCTATACACCATCTGCAGTGAACTGCTATTCTACAGACTAGAGGGAGGGAGGGGATGGGAGGGCCTGGGGTGCCACCGTGTGCCAAGGTGAAATGAGATTTGCACTAGGGGGTAGGGAGTATTGCTGAGCGTGCAACGCTACAAGAGCAATGCGCAACCAGGCGTCGAGTCTGTACCATGTATGTGACGATGGCGACAGACATTATGTCGAGCCTTGGTGATGTCAAACAGTACGTGGGGGGAAGTTCATCATGCATGTTGGTCCAAACTTTAGGGTAGGTTCGAGGGTCTAATAAAAAGACTTGCCTGAGAGTAAAAAAAAAACGCGACAAAAGGATTATGTAGATCTCAATAGGTTTCGCATTCCACTTGACATATATGAAAGAGGTTTTGGAGGGAAAGGTGCTCGATAGATATAGTGTGAGTTGTAAGAGAAAAATGTTTCAATATGGAATTTAGGTTTAAGGACGGGCTGAAACCTCGTGTGAGACTCTTTGAAGCGGTGCTTACGTGCTGACCACGAAAATCACTTGAAATCCACGTAATCACTGTTACCTATAAGAATGTCGTGCTGAGCACGAAAACCGCTTCAAAACCCATATAGCAAATGCTCCTTATGGAATATCGTGTTGATCATGAAATCCAATTGAAATCCAAGTCACCATTCTTATTTGTTATCTATTGAATGTCGTGCTGACCACGAAAACCACGTCAAATTCAGCAATTTTACCTATGGAATGTCGTTCTGACCATGAACCCCACTTGAAATCTACGTAACCATTGTTACCTATGGAATGTCGTTCTGACCATGAAACCCACTTGAAATCTACATAACCATTGTTATCTATGGAATGTCGTGCTAAGCATGAAACCACTTGAAAGCCCACGTAACCAATGCTACTTATGGAATGTCGAGTTGTCCATGAAACCATATGAAATCCATGTAACCATTGTTATTTGTTACGTATTAAATGTCGTGTTGACCACGAAAACCACGTCAAATCCACATAGACCTATAGAATGTAGTGCTGACCATGAAACTCACTTGAAATCCATGCATGTAACCATTGTTACCTATGGAATGTCGTGTTGAGCACGAAACTGCATGAAAACCCACGTAACCAATGCTACTTGTGGAATTTCATGTTGGCCATGAAATCCACGTAATCACCGTTACCTATTCAATGTCATGTTGGTCACGAAAACCACGTGAAATCCATGTATTAACTTTTATCTATGGAATGTCGTGCTGACCACGAAACCACTTGAAATATATGTAACCGATTCTACCCGTGGAATGTCATGCTGGCCATGAAACCACTTGCAGAAAAAAAATCTTAGCATTAATATTGGCATAAAGCCAAAAACTTGAGTAGGCCTAGCTAGTTTCAGTAGAAAGCCAATAAACACAATATTTTTCAGTAGCACAAACATGTACTAGTGGTTCGACAACAACTGAAAAGAGCTATGGCAGAAATAGACAACTGCACCATAGAGTTACGGTTCTCAACTTATTTTTGGCGATAACACGCATTCATCCAAACACAAAGGATGCATAGTCATGTAGAGCCAAAGCAAAAAAAAGGTATTGTATACCCCTCCGTTCTAAAATAGGAGTCATTCTCGCTTACTGAGAAGTCAACTGTTTTTAACTTTGTCGATCATATATAAAAAGATATGAATATTTATAATACATAATTAATATCATTAGATCATTGAATATATTTTTATAATAAATTTATTTATAGATATAAATGTTATATGTATTTTTACAAATTTAGTTAAATTAAGAAAGTTTGATGACACGATTTTCATATCGACTTATGTTATGGGACGGAGGGATCATACCAAGTTGATCAAAACGAAGCCCCTCTCATAAGGCCCGCATGGTATTTAGTTTGACCTATTTTCTCCAAAGTTCAATTGGTAATTTTTTTTATATAAAAAACACAATCGGTGTGTAGTGCAAGGATATGGCAGTAGACTAGCATGCAAAAATATCCTGACTCCATGAGTAGCATTTATGGTACTAATTAAATTTGGCATGAAAAAAAGGTTGAGTGTACCCAGCTTTTGGCCGGCCAGCATGCCGTGCCTAATATAATCGGCAACCTAGCTAGCCACGAGTTACCCACGAGAGTACGTAGTGCTATGCTAGCGGGTTACCAGCTTGCTGCCAAAATTCTCAGGCCAGATCTGCTGCGTCCTCCTGCGTGTACTAGAGTTGACCTATTGGTTTCACTGACCAGTGGGCCCCATTCTCTCACACTGAGACGTTACTGGTGACTAGTGAGCAAAGCCGGTCGGGTTGTTTTTTTACTTACCCTTGATGAATAAATGAATGGATGGATGGATAGATGGTAGACGAGCCAGTTGGGCCCAGCTGGCTTTGCATAGGCCGGACATGCGTCTGTCAAAGCCCATCAGGCCCAAGAATTTGGCTGTCAATCGATCAGCGCCGTCTTTTCGAACTTTCAGCTCTAGCGAAATTACCGAGCGGCCATGAGTATGAACCTGTTGATCGTCCTCAATGCTAGGCAGACAGTTCAGGATGCGAAAATGCCTCGTGTGTTTCCGGAATTTTAATAGCGAAGAGACCATACTTATATAGAGATTCATTCGTCTTTTGTCCGTGCCGTCTTGCATTGGGGGCAATTAGCCGGCGGCATGGGAATGTGGGGGCGATCTGTATGTCTGGTGGCCCTGATGGGCAATAAATCATGCATTTTGTGCCATGATTCATGGGCTGGCCCACACGCAGTCCACATGATGTGTCCTATCATATCAGGAGAAGAGAATGAAGAAAAATCAGTCAGGCCACACACCAGACAGGTTCATGGCTAAACATGCTGGCATGGCCTTCTCCCTTCTTCGAATTGGTGAATGCTGATGGGCAATGGAGCAGAACGTACGCTTTCTAGATCCTTGGGCGTACTGATCTCTTGTCCTGTCCTCGTGTGTTAAACCCATGCTGCTGCTGCTGCTGCAGCAGCAGTAGCAGATGGTCGTGCCAGATCAGAAACCTCCATGCCAGCTAGGCAGTTACCTGCAGGGAAGGTGCGTCTCCATGTATGACCCATGTACAGATCCCAAATTTCAAGCGTCTTTGGGCATGGGTACGTACAATCCAATCAATTCTGCTCCTTTTGTGTGTTTAGAGAGGGGAAAGGGGGCAATTCAGGTCGTGCAACATGACAAGGGAAAAGGACCAGCGACATGCATGCATGGTCCATGGAGTGAAATCCATCGAGTTCAAGGTAGTCTAAATAAGAAAACGTAGACGGCCAAGACCCAAGAGTGGAATGTTGGCAACGAACGAACGGTATAACACATGGCCGAGCTTGGACCTTTTGTCGTCGGGCTCAGCTAACACGACGAAATTCTAGAATTTTTTAATAGTTTTTTTCTTGCTTGGAATCATCATCGTCCATGTTTTAATGAAGCTAGCAACCTTAAGTTTTGTCCTTCTCCAACAACTTCCTAAATGAATTTGTATCGGAAATCTTATAG
Source organism: Microstegium vimineum (assembly GCA_022036555.1). Taxonomy (NCBI): domain Eukaryota; kingdom Viridiplantae; phylum Streptophyta; class Magnoliopsida; order Poales; family Poaceae; genus Microstegium; species Microstegium vimineum. The sequence continues at coordinate 58,410,429 of CM039122.1, forward strand.
ATTATTTCTAACCAAACAGATTTTTTTTATCAATTTCTTCTTATTGATTTCTCATATGGAATCATTTATTTTCTTAATTTACTCATGGGTCAAAATTATTTCTGATTTCCCAAGAAAAACGTAAGATATATAGGGAGCGGATATGAAATTCCTCTCGATTGCCAAAAACTTACAAGTTGAAAAGGATATTTGGCAGCTTTTTATTTGTAATAAAGAGATCTCTTACCAAACTATTGGAGTGTATTTTTCTTTTTTTCTAGAATATTAAAACAGAGAGTTGTTTTGCAAAACTCCTAGATATGCTCTAATAGCTCAGGTATCCTTCCTGGCTGGCTTTGCCCTTACAGCCTTAGAGCAAGAACAACAGTTATACTATAGTCAAGTTCTATGTAAAAAAAACTAATTGCACAGTTTAGTTGTAAATTGCGAGACGAATACTTTGAACTTAGTTACTCAATGATTGGACAATAATTGCCCAATGTAAACAAGAGTACCACTGTGTCTTTTCCAAATCTTTTTGCATCTAAACAAGGCCTAGTCAATATTTTTACTGATGTGGGAGAGAAGGGAGGAGACCTTAGCTCTTAGAGCATCTCCACCAGTTTTCCAATAAATATTTACTTTTGTGAATATTTGGTAGTTGTTGCAGCAGTACCTCAATATATCTCCCCTGGTACCTATATGGAAGGTGGGTCAAATAGGAGTGCAGGACAAAAGATTGTTGGAAGAGATTCTATCTGAAGAATTTTGTCGCTCAGAAAGTCAGAATCCCAAAACCGGCATTTACGGTAGGTGTTTGAAGAGGTCGTAGGAGTCTTTCAATGATGAGCAGCTACGGGGTCCTACCTGAATCGGCTACTCTACTCCTGTTCGGATGCATTTATGTGCAGCGCTGCAGCTGCAGCTGACAGTTTTCATTAGCCATTGCTACGCAGCGGCAATACAAACTGCAGAGAAGGATCCCAATCCCAACCAATCTAGGAGTACTGAGCAGTTTTTTCTTTGAAGACTTAAACAAAGCAGTTGCCTACTTGCTCCATGCAAATAGAACAGATCAGGCATATGAAAATATAAAGGGTCATTGGTAAATGGACGTATATATATCTGACAAATGATAGCATCTTCAGCCGGGCCGGGACAGAATATCCCAATACTCCCATCATTTTCGGCCAAGAATGGATTGGGAGACATACATATGTTAATTGCAACCACTCTCCATATTATTCAGAAAGTACACGAAACGAATTCAGAATACTATATTACTATACAGCCAGACAAAAGTCCCAGAAAACAAGAAGATCCTCCTATATCATCTAATGCACTATCTATTCTCTTTTTTCTTATTGTTTTTTCTGCTAACTAGACATGAAGTTTACATCATATAATCCTATTGAGCATTTACAGATTTCGTGTTGTTATTCAGAGCTAGCGATCTGACTAACTGCCTGCTTTACTCTATGCAAGGATTCCGAAATCCTTGGTCTCACTTGTATAAGCTTTCCTTTGATCAATTCATGTAGATTTGTATCCTATGCAACTTGACGTCTGACTACAACAGTTCATGTACAAGAACAAGTCCACACTTGCCTTTATTATTGCATCGTATGCTGCTGTTTCAGCAAAATCTGTGCGTAGACAAGCTCGTTCCAGGAGTCTGGTACTCCAGGAAGGCACCAGTGGCTGCAGTCCTGGTATAGCTCAGGCGATTTTCTCTCCTCTTCAGTCAACTTCTGCTTGCGGTAGACTGAAGGGTGGGCCTCCTTCCTGTAGTCAGTCATCCTTGTTATGTTCAGGTACACAACGGGTGTTTTCATACCATGGAGCACCTCCTCCAAAATGCTCATCTTTGTTGGGTATGGCGTGAGGTACTGGTCATTCATTATTGGCTCTGTTTCCTTGTCACAACTACCACCTGAATTCCATTGACCCCCACTGCATAACAGAGACAGTTAGTGAACATCAGTAACCCATCATGCTGAACTTCCAGAGTTGCAGTTGCAGAGGTTCAGAAATAGCTTTGCATACCTGAAATGGGATGCCGAGTAGCCTCTGAAAAACACAGTGGTTTTCTTGGGGTTTACATTGGAATCAACCCACTTGGCCCAGGTGTTGAGAGCTCTCCGAAAGGCATCATGGACATCCAGCTCACTGTACACGCGGTCGCCCTCTTGATAGTAATCTTTCCTGTGGCGCATTTTAAAAACAATCAGAACATTAAAGGGCAAATGACATGCAGGATGTATGAACTGCAGATCTTCAGTGAATCAGGCAGGGCACTATTCTGCTCACCCTAGAGAAGTTTTGTCATGCGTCCACCAGTGACCAGTATTGAAGATAATGATATCTGCATTCTTGTACTTCTGAAACCCTCGATCGATAATGTCAAGCCTGAGAGTTTCCCGGGTACCCTTTCCATTGCTGATTGGCATCTCCCATTCCTGAACAAGGAAAGGGGAGCGGAAGAACTCCACACTGCAATTGTAGTCCTATATATATGTATAAAACAACAGCATGCTTGCACGTAAGAGTTTGTTCTAGTTGACCAAATCATGAAACTAGCACAACAGAGGCACAGATAACAACAACTGGAATAATGCGTATATCTACCTGGAACAAGAAAGAGTAGGAGCCCGCAGCCCTGAATTGGCTCCTGCCGGATACCTCAAAAACCTTACTCTTGTCTTTGACAGAATTCCTCAAGATACAAATCAGGGATTCCCACATGTTCCTGTTGAGCGAATCACCGACAAACACCAGCCTCTTCCCCCTCAGCCTCTCCAACATATCAGTTGGGTTCAATCTAACATAAGCAACACAAAACTAACTTTCAAAAAAAAAAAAAGCAACACAGAACTGTACTCGTATTTACCACACGTCAATAACTAACTATAACTATTGAATTCACAAAAATCGCCGTAAATTTTTCTCACCTTGGGATTCTACATCCGCTGGGTTGCCACCGGAGCCTCTCGTAATCTTTGTCAGGCCGGCCGTTGAGGTGGCAGTTGAAGGACTCATCGACGTGAGGACATGATCCCGCAGGATACAGAGGGTACGAGTCATCCCGGACCCAATTCCCGTAGAACATGTCGCAGCTCGCCATGTTCTCAATCCAATCAACCTTCATGCGCCGACCGGCATTAGCATCTGCTTTCACCGCCACAGCACTGTTGTTGTTACTGGCTTTTGTTGTGATGGGCCCTCTTGCAGATTGATCTCTCACCGGACTAGTGCTTCCCTGAGGACTACTAGAAGTCGATTCATTCTGCTTATTGGCTGGACTACTACTGCTTCCATCTGAAGCAGCTGCACTTCCATTGCCGTCCATGGCCGCTGCAACTGCACTCGCAGTCTGATTAGCTACTGCAACAGCAGTACCATTGCCTAATAAAGCTGCAGTCCCGCTTCCCAATTGGTGCGTGGAGCCGGCAGCATTCCTTGCGCTCGCTCTCATCCCGTTGCCATCTCCGGCATCCACGGAACTCTCGTTCGAGTCGTCGGAGCCGTTGTTCCGAACATACACGCTTCCTTTCGTCGCCGATGTGCCATTCTGGGCTGCTGAACCACCCTTCGCCTCGGCAGCGACGCTCCCGGCGGGATGTTTGGCTTCGGCGGCACCACCTTGCACATGATCATCGGGTGGCGCGCCGCTCGGCACCGCCGTAGTAGCAGCATCCCCAGGAACTGGCGCTTCCTTGCTGACGCTGCTGGGAGCTTCGCCGTGGCCCACGCTGCTGGGCGAAACTCCACCTCCGCTGCCCAACTGCTCGCCAGGCCGAGCCGCGCTGGAACCATTGGCTCGGGAACCGCTCGCCGCGAACCCGTCGCCGCTCGGCCCGACGCGCCTCGCCCCGACGCCACCAGGAGGAGGCACCGTGAAGGAGGAGTTGGCGGGGAACAGGGACGAGAGGAAGCCCGAGACCTGAGTGCGGTACGGCGACGCGGAGGCGATCAGGCCGTCGAACCACACCGCCGCGGCCGGCGACGAGGCTGGCGGCACGGGGCCGAGTGTGGGCGCCCCGAAGCAGAGGAAGAGCGCGAACCCGGCGAAGGTGAGCGCGAGGCCGTAGAGGCAGAGCCTGACGGGCCGCGCGCGCCCGAGGAGCCCGCCTGCTCCGCCGAGGTAGCCGACGAGGTGGTCGGCCACGGCCGCCACGCCGCTCTGCTTCCACGCGCCCTTCATCCGGTGGCGTGCGAAGGCAGGTCAGCGGGCTCGTCGGGAGTTTGTTAGGGTTTAGAGGAGAAGCAGGCGAGGCGGCAGCAGGACGGAGGAGGCGCAGGCAGGCGGTTCCCGTGGTGTGGGATGACCGCCGGCCGTGCTGGGGAACGATCGATCTGTTACGGTAAAGGCTTTTGTAGGAGGCAGTTGAGGCGGCGTCGGCGTGATGCTAGTTGGAAGTAAAACTAACAGCCTAGGTGTATAATTCGAAAAACAAAACAGCATAGGTGTATACTAATATGCAGGCGTGGCGGCCGCGTGGGTGTATATATTAGAGAAGGTAGGGTTGACTGTTGATCCAATCCAGATGATCCATGCCAAGTTGCCAACTCCATAGTTCAGATTAGACACTACTACTGCAAATAACTAATCGACACGGCAAAAAAGAGAGGGACAAATAAAGATTCCGGCAGAAAGTGCAGGTGATGCCGTCCGTGATGGATTGCCAAATAGTGAGGCTGAGCCTAACACATTTTTCAGAGCGATGGTGCTACAGTTGGAAGGAACTGCATACATGTAAACACTAGCATATGAAAGAAGACAGTGGTTGTGATTGTGAATTTGTGATGAACATGCATGGCTCTGAAAAGTAGGGAAGAGATGGGAGTGAGCTAGGTCTCAGCTCACTTCTTGCAGGTTGCAGGCTTGGCTCACAGGATCCTATGGTGTCCACGCTGCACTCGCAACTCTCCCCTCTTTGTTGCTTTGGTAAACGACCAGTCTGTTCTCTGCTCCTTTTGACTTGCCATGTGTTTGCCACGATCGAAGGTCAGGCCGCATGAGAAAAGGTCCACTAGCAGATGGGTGAGGTTGGTCATTAATCATCACTAGGGTGTCTGGCACTATGGCTTATCTAGCTGAAACTTGAAAGCAATGGACATGTTAAGCCACTGGAGTTTTTTTTATTTTCCTGTGTTTTTCTTTTCAATTTAAACTGATTCTATGAAATTTCTATGTTCCAATTAAATGCCCTAAGCTATCTCATAGTAAAATCAAACATTCGTAAGTTTGATGACTAAATCTATAACAAAAAAAACATCAATATTTATATCCCAAATAAATTATTGAATATAATCTAGTTCTATTTATTTTATACCATATAATATCACTGTATTTTTATAGAACTGATGGATTGGATTAAATTTGGAATTATGTGATGAATCAGAAAGTGAAATTTTTTTTGGGGGTGGGGTTGCGGGGGAGATGGAAGTTGTTCAGACTTGTTGGAACCATTCTCTCAATGGAAAGTGGAGCCCACACGCCGTGGTGTGGAGATAGACAGGACCGTACCTTAGCATCATCAGCAGACAACATGAACAATACGATCGGTTCCTTTTGAGCCAAAATCATTTCATTGTACCACCCATGTTCTTCTTGAAAAGGTATTACGCGTCACCGTATCTACTTATAAATTAATCTTCAGTATGATATGAATATGAGACCTACGTACAGACGTAGGTATTGGCGCCATGACCATGAGCACAATGCAATGATGAGAAGCAGGTGCATTTTCCGCCCAAAGATCCGGATGGACGAGACATGCATGAAAGCTGCGAAGTACTCCTACTGAAAGATCCATGGAGTACGCCTTAAGCAAGGGTGTGTAGAGCTTTTGTTTATCTTGCTACTACTGTCGGGTGGGACCACAAGACGTACAAAAGGCGAGGAGCGAAACTTGCATGTCGGGTGCCCGGGAAAGCCATGCAGGCTGCATGCAAGTGCAGCAAACAGCAATGCAAAGGATTCACTTGACACTTGACAACAGCAAAGGCTGAAAAAAAAAGGGCAAAAAAAAAAGGCCTAAAACGAACACCTTGTTGTACGTGCTGTCCTGGTCCCTCCCCGACAGTGCCGAGGACTTCCGTGAGCCCGAGTAACAGACACGAGGAACTGAGGCTCAATTTAACAAACGGGCCGGGAGGGCGAGCTGTCAGGCTGCGTGCGCTCGTGCCGGCCCACTCGGCCATCCAGAGTAATCGTTTGTTCATTTTTACCGCTTAGACCTTGGATACTTTATACTAAAAAAAATCAAATCATAGTATCAAAAAACTGTAGTTTCAAAATTATTGATATGCAAAAACCGTGATAAAGAAATAGATATATAGTGTAGTTTTTAATACTATAAAAAACTACAGTTTCAGCTATTTCGTATTCAAAATCATAAAGTTGTTACACCCAAACACTTCAGGGCACTTTAAAGCCAAAGTATTTCACGAAACCATAATATATTTTCTAAAACTCTAAAAATACTTTGTATTTAAACACCCCTTAATCTTATCGTGAATGTCTCCGTTAATGATCCAATAATAAAGGCGATCAGCTTAAGGTAGCCGTTTCCACAAAAAAGAAAACAAGAGTGGGTTCTTCTACGCCAACCATCTCCGCTAATGGATCATAATTTAGGATCTGTTTAGTACAACTCTGTTTTACCTGTTTTTTTAAAAATAGCTTCATGAATAACTCTTTAGGTAAAGCTGAGCTATTTTGAAAAAAAATGTTTGACAAAACAGCTTGACCAATAACTTTATGCATGAATATTAGAGAGAAAGGGGAAGAGAGCTGTGATAAGCTAGCTACTATTTTCAGCTTCATTCAACTTCATATCTCTGTGAGAGAAGAAGAAAAACAACTTCATAGGTGAAGCTATTTTGAAAATATGTGTTTAGCAAAAAAAACAGCCCTACCAAACATGTCCTAATCCATCCGATAATGTTCGAAGTGGTCTATGTTATTCGACAACTTTTGAGGACGGGACACGGGAGTGCTTCACAAACGAAAAACAGTGCTCGAATGGGCCTATTTACCTGCCCTCGGACCCTGTCAAATCCGCAATAGTATGGTGGAACGGCCCGCAGCCCACGGAAAAAACTGAGTATAGGCCCATCCTGTACTTATTAGACCGCGCTGCGCTCGATTTTCGACCAAAAAAATCCACATGCAAAAGATCTCGAGATATTTTACGATCCGCTGGGCCCAGACGCCGACTCCTACGCTTTTGCCCCACGCCAGCACCCACCCGCCTCCTGCGCGGCTGCCGCTGCGGATCTTCGTCACCGGATAAGCCACCCGCTCTCAATTCCACAACTCGATCAACTCTCCGCCTCCCGTCGCCACCTCGATCGCGCTCTCCGATCCCGCGGATATTCTCCACCTCGTCCTCCTCTGCTCCGCCACATCACCACTGCTAGGACGCCGCGCCGCAGCCCCATCGTCTCCGAGTTCTGATCACCGCCGGTACACGGAAAGTCAGAAACCAATGGCGGCGCTCCTCGCGCCGAGCCCGCGCGCGCTCTGCGTGCGGGAGGCCGCGGCGGCGGCGCCGCACCCGTTGGCGGGCGCCGCCTGCTCGACCGTCGGCGGCGTGGTGGCTGGGCGGGCGCTGTGGCTGTGGAACGGCGGCGGGACGGGGAGGAGGCGTATGGAGCGCGGGGGGAGGGTCCGGGCGCAGGCATACTTCTGGGACGTGTCAAAGGCGGTGGAGATGGAGGAGATCGACAGCATGGATAAGCTCGACGACGCGCTCAGGTGGTCCGTCGAGAACAACCAGCCCGTCATTATCGACTGGTACGGGTGCTCTTGCACATGTTGCCCGACCTGCATAGATTTCTCAACTTCTATGGACTTGTCTGGTTTTGTCTGTGGCCAGTTGTTCGGATGTTGATTGTCATTATAGTAGAATCGAGATGATTTTTCTCCTTTATTTATCTCCGTGGCTAGATATACTACCATATCTCATCAGAAGTTGAGACGTTGTCTATTGCTTATTTGCTTCCAGGATGGCAAGTTGGTGTCGGAAATGCATCTACCTGATGCCTAGAATGGAGAAGATAGCAGGAGAATATCCTGGGTTAGTGTGGCTTCACCTCAGCAGAATATTTTTTAGGCACAATTGCGAGTTCTGTCATATTGATACCTTAGCAATTAAACTGATCCTGAGCTCTAAAGACATACACGTTTCAGCTTATGAAATGTGTTGATTTGTTTAAATCATGCTTCACGTTTCTGCTGCAGAGTCAGGTTTTACTTCATTGATGTCAATAAAGTTCCACAGACGGTGGTAAAAAGAGGGAATGTAACTGTAAGTCTGCAAATTTAGAGAATGTTGACAATATATTAATTGAGTCAAAATGACTCTGACATGATCTGACTCCTATGCCTTTCTGTGTGCATAATACTGCAATTCCGATGGTCTGCACATCTACCTTCAGAAAATGCCCACTATTCAGGTGCCACTGCACTGTCTTACATCAATTCATTCCTTTTCTTTTTTTGTTGAAGATTAAAGAAATCGTCAATTCATTCCTATCCCTATATGATTGGAACTAGAAAAACGTTGATTCTAAACTATGCATTCATATCCAGCTATGGAAGGATGGAGAGTGGAAAGCAGAAGTAATAGGAGGCCACAAAGCTTGGCTTGTGATGGATGAGGTTAGAGAAATGATCCAGCAGAACAAGTGACTAAACACCCAAGTTATGCAATGGGTATTGTACTTTGTTTAATGTAAATAGAGATATCAGACGATATCTTCATATACTAAGCCGAAATCAAATCAATAAAATCATATTTCGGCTCTCTAAGATTATGTCGGGCTTCCATCTGAATCCTGAAACAGTACAATGTTTTGACTCGAACACAGATATAGCAACCATGTTGGAAATAACCAAATGTTACTGGTCCCTTTGCCCTGAATATAAAGATATCTAAACATTTACAATGGAGGAGTATACATTATTCTCAGGAATCAGGGTGGAATATCTTGAATTATCTTATCTTCCTTTCTGTGTGTGTCATGTTGGCTTCTACCTTCAGAAAATGGCCAGTATTGGCTATACTGTATTTTGTTCAATTCTCTTTTTATATGTTGGAACTAGATGAATTTTGATCCCAACACAAGAAGGTAAGGAACACATTTTATATTCAGTTATGCAAGGATGGAGTGGAGAATAGAAAACAGAATTAATAGGAAAGGCATGGCTTGTGAATTTGTTATCCAGAACAACAGGTGATTAAATACCTGATCCGAGCAATTGATATAGAGAGAGATGCGTAAGCGTAACAATCTCTTCAGTCATTATAAAGTTGTGATGGTCAGTAAACTAAATTTTCACGTCTTTGTCATATCAGAGCTGCTCATGTCTATCCAGTCTAGCAATTTAATTGCTCTTCTGACCCATTTCGAGCAAGAGGCAACAAGCAGTACGTATATTCACAGGAAGAAAGAGCAAGCATGTGTTGTTGTAAAGAATCAAATAATCCAGTCTTACCACTTTTGTTCAATCGATATATCTACAAGATTCCAGCCATTCTACTACTACTCTACTTTACATATATGTAATAGGAACTCAAATAACATTTCCATCCACAGTAACAAACCAATTACAAATCCAGAACGATCAAATAAACTACTTCGATCGCGGCCATTTCAATCGTCGCGGGCATCCCTGCGGCGCGACGACGACGCGGCGGGCGACGGCAAAGGTGAGGCCTCATCGGTGCCGACTGGGACGTCGGAGAGCGGCGCCAGCATGCGCCGGACGCTCATGGAGCGCATGGGGCGGAAGCTGAGGGACCTGAGCCGGCCGTCCTTGGAGAAGACGTCGGAGGAGCTGCGGAGGATGAGGTAGACCAGCCCCTGGACGATCACGAACACGGCCACCTTGGCGAGCGCGTCGCGGAGCTCCGGCGACAGCTGCAGGAACGCCGACCCGTCCATGGTTGGCGTGGATAGAAGAGATCGATCGGATGCTGGCAAGGCGGCGGGAAGGGAGATGAGATGCGTGTGGATGCGCGTCGTATGTGAATGTGATCCGTGAGATGATGGGTAGTCCTTGCCGGCTCTCGATCGTCTGCTTTATATAGAGCGGCAGCGGCCGGGTGGCTAGCTTGTGGGTTTGCAGCAGCAGCAGCAGCATGTGCTCTTGCGGTCGCAGTAGCAGCCTGTTGTGAGTTGTTTATGCCGTGGCCGTACACGCAAGCGGTGAAGTGGTGTGGGTTTCCAAGGTATCTTCCGGGCGTTGCTTTGTTCTGGTTTGGTTTGCAAGGAAGAACAAGTCTGTGTTCACGTTTTCTGTTTACCGGAGCAGTTGGCCGGCCAGTTGGCAGTTTGACTGACCTGGGGTCGGGGACATATATCTGTCAAGGCTGCGGCATGCTGACACTGACAGGAAATGAGGCTGTGGCATCCTTATTCTCTAGTACGTACATACTAGTAGATTACTAGTATAGGCGTAGCACGTGATTGTGTGATCGAATCGACCCCTCTCAGAGCAGTCGCTGTCTTGCTTGGAAGCTGTTACTAGACGCGTAGCCATACGCATTACTACTAGCACATGGCTTGGGCGAAAAAGACTTTGGTTGGCTAACTTCGATGACTTACCACGTCAAGGCTTTCTTCTTCACAAAAAGAAAAAAAAAAGAGGGAAGACCGGCCGGATCATTGACCCTTCTTTCTTGGGTCGTCAGTTCGTCAGTCGTGGTCACTCAGGTCTAAATTTTAGCTAGCTAAAATGTCTCATAGCTAAGCTTTAGCTAGGTGTTTAGATACACCAGCTAATAGATTCAGCTAAACTTTAGCTAAAGTTTTAGCTAGCCTGTTTAGATGCATGACAACTAAATTTAGCTAGCTAAAGTTTAGTTGGTGCATCCAAACAGAGCCTCACTCCTCGTTGTCGCCACAGTTAAAGATCCAGAGATTAGCTGTTTTTTTCCCTATCACATGATTAATTAACTGATTTGACCAACCACATCCATCCAGAATTCCAGAAAGAACACTGGCTGCATCGGCCCAACGCAGCGGCGTTCCAATAAACGCTCGCCTTCGAGATACCCAGGTGTCCATAAAATTCGGAATCTTCTACGGAGTAGTAGTCGCGACTCGTGAGAACAGAAGAACGTTCTTGGATTTGGCATTCCATTCCATGCGATGTGTGACTCCTTGATCTGGTTGGGTTTTCAACCAGTGACGGGACGGCAGCAACAACGTGGTCTCGTCGTCTCCTCTGCCCTGGCAGCAGCTGCACCTGCCCCTAGCCCAAGAAATAGTAAAGCCTCACCGACACCGGCTTGCCTGCCTGCCTAGGGAGTGGAGACGCCAGCACGACCGATCAAAGATCGCCGTGCGTGTAACCCGTGCGCGTTCGGCGGCCAGCCGGCCGGCCTCACACGGTTTGTAAGCGGAGGGAACGTGCCGGCGCCCGAACTGTGGCGGTGGGCGGGCGGGAGACCCCATGCCATGCCGGCCGGGCACTGCAGCTAGCTAGCTGCATGCAACGTGGTGGCTCGATCTGTTGCGGCGCGGACGCTCGATCACCGACTGGTTCGTGGTGGTGCGCCTCCAGCGGTCCAGCCCACTACCGGAGGAGATAACGTCACGTGCTGATGGTAACTTTCATGAGTTAATCAATGAAACTTTTACAGTTCAATCATCAAACGACGCTTTGGCCGAGTGGTTAAGGCGTGTGCCTGCTAAGTACATGGGGTTTCCCCGCGAGAGTTCGAATCTCTCAGGCGTCGTAATTCTTTTTTCACCTATTTTTGTCCTACCAACTGACAAAAGGGAAGCTTCGAAGCTTTTTCATTCACTCATTTTTGTTATGCCAACTTGCAAAATGGAAGCAATTGGCAGTTCAAGTCGTTCGAATTATTATTTGGAAACGAACGAATGGTAATACCAACGAGATACAACATAAAACCCATTTATGCACTGGGGCAGGGCAAAGCACCAAAGTCAAGCAGTTTGAACTTGATGAAATTTATATATTAAAAAGTACTAATTTATGATACAAAATAAGTATCATTAAATTAGTTATAGAATACATTTTTATAATAAATTTAATTAAAGACATAAATGACAATATCATTTACTATAAATTTGGTTGAGTCAGTTTAACTGGCCCGTATCCTATAATCGTATTTTTTTCGGAGGGAGTACATAGAAATAAAGATATCGATACATTTACAGGAGCCAGTTATAGGCGGCATCACTCCGAAGCGTCAAGCAAAAAATACAAAACACATGGCAGTTTGAGTGGAAAGGGGATTCGAGCGGTTAACATTGCTCAGTTCATCCTCATGCTTCCTCCCCGTGCTACGTCAAGTCTTCAGCGTGGCCGGAGCGTATTTTTGGGGGCGCTGATCCACGGCGTGCCGGCAATGGCGAACCTCCACGGCGCCGCGACATGCTCGGGAGATGCGTAATCGATGCCAACGCGGGGACCAACCAAAACGCTCTCCGGCTCTGGCCCGTCCAATATCTCCAACCCACCTGGGAGGGAAAACAAGCCATCGATCGCTTGGGTGAAAGCTCATGGATAAATCAGCGTCAGCGGTTTCAGGCCGTGGTGGAGGTCAGTTGAGCAAGCATACCAGGTGTGTAGAGAGGATGGTTCGACCAATCAGTGGATAGGCCCAGAGCTTGTCCAACCTGAATACGGTGCACAGTTTTTTTGTTAAATACTAATAACATAGTAGTTGTGCAGGAAAAGTGAGAAAACAAGAATCTGGTAACACTTGTAGCTAAGCGAAGAGGCACCTACCTTGCCTGGTCCTGTAAGTAGGATTGGTTTCTCGGTTTGTTGACCTCGGCGTCGCTGAATAGTTTCAAGACCTGAAACAGTCTCAAGAAATTGATCCAGGTCCGGTTTGCAAAGGTAAAAAAAAGGTAAGGTTGCAAAGGTGCAGCTGTTGAACAGAGCAATTTGGTTTGGATATATAAAAAAAAAAGAAAGAAAGCAAGATCCATGACTAGCTCCAGCATTAACCTAACATATATGTTCCATTCAGCTGCAATTGCCAGACTGTTAATGTCACACAGTAATTACTGTACATCATTTTTTTTGAAAGAATCAGGCAAAAGAGCTGCCGATTATACTAAAGAAAGAAGAAAGAGGAACTCAGACTGGGTAATACAATAGAGCAACAGAACCAGGTAATACAATAGAGCAACAGAACCCAAGAGGGTCGTAATTGTGGTATACTGTATATCTTATGATCCTAGCATAATCAATAAGATTTTCACATTGTATCCAAGCTGTGTGAAAAGTTTGCTGATGAGTGCTACTGAGCAATGCATACCGCTAACTGGAGAACATGACCGGATCAAAACAGCAGCACCAACACCCTCTATATCGGCAACAACATTGAGCATCATGTGGAGTCCATAGCACAGATACACATATGCATGGCCTCCCGGTCCAAACTACACACAGAGGAGCACAGATTTTAGGACATACTCATGCTACAAAGCCCCAAATTTGCGATGTGCCGGAAGAACAATGCAAGGAAGCACTGATCCTACCACTGGAGCAGTCCTTGCTGTGATGCCAAACCGGCCATGGCATGCGGAATCGTTTGGCCTGTAGGCCTCCACCTGAAATTTCAGGAAAGTTCAGAATACTGAATACCATAACATGGCGTTTTCGATTAGCTTAGCATCACAGAGAAGAATGGCATTTCGCCATTTTGCCAAGATAGACGCTTCATGTTCAGGGAAATTGAGCGAGCCTGGGAGCTACTCGTATTGCAACAACAGAGTAAAATCTCGAGTCATATGAAAGACGCGAGAGTTCTGAAGAAGAAGAAGAACCTCGGTAATGCGGAGGACGACCTCGTCGCGGCGAAGGAGCTTGCCGAGGAGGCGGGGGGCGAGGTCGAGGGCATCCACCTCGAAGAAGTCTCGCGGCAATGCGGGGCCGACAGGCGGCAACTCCACCGATGCGGGAAGCAGTGCCCTCGCCAACGCCGGGGTCCCCGCCGCCTCGGCGCCGTCCTCCTCGCCGCCACCGGCGGCGACGCGGCGGCTTCTGAGCCGCGACTTCTTCCTGGGCGAGGAGCGCTTGAAGCTTGGGGGCTTGGGCACGCCGGAAGTGGTCATCGGTGATGGCTCGCCGGCGGCAAGAGGTGGGGCTTGCCGGGCTTCAGTGCTCGGCAGGGCAACAACGGATGCGTGGAGTTGACGGCGGAGATGGAACGCAACGGAAGGATCGCATGGTTGCTAAACTAATGAAGCGAATGCGCGTAAAGGTTGCTGACCCGATCATGTTTGACAATGCGAATTAGCGATCGATGAAGTAAGAGTAAATACAATTTTTTTTAGTAATGAGGCTTTCTTGGAAAGAGAAGAGAGAAAAAAAACTAAGCGGCAGTAGCTAATTGGGTTGATTCAGAATTCCGATTCTTAAAAAATACTGCAAGTACAGCTGCTCTCATGGAAACAGCAATGAAAATGTCAACGGCACCACCTCAACGGCTCAACCCTCATGCTCTCTCCAAAAATAATGTTGATCCCTACTTCTCCATCAAAAAAAAATGTTGATCACTGCAGCTCCGATTGCTCATACCCAAACATCGTAGGAAATGAAAATATTCCCTACAAATAATGTGACATATCGGCTAGGGAATCTAGTTTTATCAATAGTCAAATTGCAATTTTGACCAAATTTATAAAAAATAATATTAACATATACTAGATCAAAAAGATATATTATAAAAATATAGTCCATAATTTATTTAATTAAGTTAATTTTAAGTCCTATATATTTCTTTCTTCTTTCTATAAATTTGGTCAAAGTAAACATAATTTGACTTAGAACAAAATTGAATTTGTTATATTTTAAGAAATAATAAGGGTAGTAAAGAAATTTTTAAATATCTATTGATCTCATATCCTCTCTGCTTGTCTTATGTTGGATTGTAACTAACCTCTAAAGTAAAACGTAAGATAAGCAGAGACGACATCAGATCAATAGATATTTAGAAATTGGGCAGCCCTAGCGCCCGGACGAACGCCCACGTCCGGACGCCGGCCCCTACACTCTGTATCCTCGAGTGCACATGTATCTGCCTATCGCGCCCGCCCACACGAGGCACGCACCCTGCCCAGATGTTACCCACCCGACTACACGCGGGGAGTCTCCGCTCGCGCCTCCTCCGCTACTCACATACATGCATATGGCCAGCAGCTGCAGCAGGTGACTGCAGTTAGTGGCTACACCAACATCGAGAAAGCGGGGAGGGGGCGGTGGATCCCTAGTCGACGCCGGGAGGAGGCACCGAGGCGAAGGGGAGGCAGCAGAAAGCAAGGACAAAGATGAAACATTTGATCTATTTTTGAAACATTTCGGGTGCAACACTTGCAACATAATCTTAAGACAGATGAAACACATGAAACATTCTTATGAAACAATAGCAAAAATGTATGAAAAACACTTGAAAATCATGGCAAAACATATGCAACAGCCACATAAAACACTTGAAACTATGTGTGAAACTTATGCAATATCCAAATACACACACTTACAACATGATTTTGCAAAAAACAGATGAAATATTGTGAACAAAAGCTTGCAACATCTCGATCTACTTTTACAATATCCGTATAAAACCATTGCAACATATCTATAAAACATCTGAAACACTTGAAACAAATGTTTGCAACATGCACTTTCAAGCGCAAATGTACTTGCTCCTCGGACAAATGGCCACTACGCTTCCACCGCCCATCAGCTCAGATCCATGGCT
>CM039122.1:58426268-58503868 GCA_022036555.1 Microstegium vimineum
TGTCCATAAAATTCGGAATCTTCTACGGAGTAGTAGTCGCGACTCGTGAGAACAGAAGAACGTTCTTGGATTTGGCATTCCATTCCATGCGATGTGTGACTCCTTGATCTGGTTGGGTTTTCAACCAGTGACGGGACGGCAGCAAAACGTGGTCTCGTCGTCTCCTCTGCCCTGGCAGCAGCTGCACCTGCCCCTAGCCCAAGAAATAGTAAAGCCTCACCGACACCGGCTTGCCTGCCTGCCTAGGGAGTGGAGACGCCAGCACGACCGATCAAAGATCGCCGTGCGTGTAACCCGTGCGCGTTCGGCGGCCAGCCGGCCGGCCTCACACGGTTTGTAAGCGGAGGGAACGTGCCGGCGCCCGAACTGTGGCGGTGGGCGGGCGGGAGACCCCATGCCATGCCGGCCGGGCACTGCAGCTAGCTAGCTGCATGCAACGTGGTGGCTCGATCTGTTGCGGCGCGGACGCTCGATCACCGACTGGTTCGTGGTGGTGCGCCTCCAGCGGTCCAGCCCACTACCGGAGGAGATAACGTCACGTGCTGATGGTAACTTTCATGAGTTAATCAATGAAACTTTTACAGTTCAATCATCAAACGACGCTTTGGCCGAGTGGTTAAGGCGTGTGCCTGCTAAGTACATGGGGTTTCCCCGCGAGAGTTCGAATCTCTCAGGCGTCGTAATTCTTTTTTCACCTATTTTTGTCCTACCAACTGACAAAAGGGAAGCTTCGAAGCTTTTTCATTCACTCATTTTTGTTATGCCAACTTGCAAAATGGAAGCAATTGGCAGTTCAAGTCGTTCGAATTATTATTTGGAAACGAACGAATGGTAATACCAACGAGATACAACATAAAACCCATTTATGCACTGGGGCAGGGCAAAGCACCAAAGTCAAGCAGTTTGAACTTGATGAAATTTATATATTAAAAAGTACTAATTTATGATACAAAATAAGTATCATTAAATTAGTTATAGAATACATTTTTATAATAAATTTAATTAAAGACATAAATGACAATATCATTTACTATAAATTTGGTTGAGTCAGTTTAACTGGCCCGTATCCTATAATCGTATTTTTTTTCGGAGGGAGTACATAGAAATAAAGATATCGATACATTTACAGGAGCCAGTTATAGGCGGCATCACTCCGAAGCGTCAAGCAAAAAATACAAAACACATGGCAGTTTGAGTGGAAAGGGGATTCGAGCGGTTAACATTGCTCAGTTCATCCTCATGCTTCCTCCCCGTGCTACGTCAAGTCTTCAGCGTGGCCGGAGCGTATTTTTGGGGGCGCTGATCCACGGCGTGCCGGCAATGGCGAACCTCCACGGCGCCGCGACATGCTCGGGAGATGCGTAATCGATGCCAACGCGGGGACCAACCAAAACGCTCTCCGGCTCTGGCCCGTCCAATATCTCCAACCCACCTGGGAGGGAAAACAAGCCATCGATCGCTTGGGTGAAAGCTCATGGATAAATCAGCGTCAGCGGTTTCAGGCCGTGGTGGAGGTCAGTTGAGCAAGCATACCAGGTGTGTAGAGAGGATGGTTCGACCAATCAGTGGATAGGCCCAGAGCTTGTCCAACCTGAATACGGTGCACAGTTTTTTTGTTAAATACTAATAACATAGTAGTTGTGCAGGAAAAGTGAGAAAACAAGAATCTGGTAACACTTGTAGCTAAGCGAAGAGGCACCTACCTTGCCTGGTCCTGTAAGTAGGATTGGTTTCTCGGTTTGTTGACCTCGGCGTCGCTGAATAGTTTCAAGACCTGAAACAGTCTCAAGAAATTGATCCAGGTCCGGTTTGCAAAGGTAAAAAAAAGGTAAGGTTGCAAAGGTGCAGCTGTTGAACAGAGCAATTTGGTTTGGATATATAAAAAAAAAAGAAAGAAAGCAAGATCCATGACTAGCTCCAGCATTAACCTAACATATATGTTCCATTCAGCTGCAATTGCCAGACTGTTAATGTCACACAGTAATTACTGTACATCATTTTTTTTGAAAGAATCAGGCAAAAGAGCTGCCGATTATACTAAAGAAAGAAGAAAGAGGAACTCAGACTGGGTAATACAATAGAGCAACAGAACCAGGTAATACAATAGAGCAACAGAACCCAAGAGGGTCGTAATTGTGGTATACTGTATATCTTATGATCCTAGCATAATCAATAAGATTTTCACATTGTATCCAAGCTGTGTGAAAAGTTTGCTGATGAGTGCTACTGAGCAATGCATACCGCTAACTGGAGAACATGACCGGATCAAAACAGCAGCACCAACACCCTCTATATCGGCAACAACATTGAGCATCATGTGGAGTCCATAGCACAGATACACATATGCATGGCCTCCCGGTCCAAACTACACACAGAGGAGCACAGATTTTAGGACATACTCATGCTACAAAGCCCCAAATTTGCGATGTGCCGGAAGAACAATGCAAGGAAGCACTGATCCTACCACTGGAGCAGTCCTTGCTGTGATGCCAAACCGGCCATGGCATGCGGAATCGTTTGGCCTGTAGGCCTCCACCTGAAATTTCAGGAAAGTTCAGAATACTGAATACCATAACATGGCGTTTTCGATTAGCTTAGCATCACAGAGAAGAATGGCATTTCGCCATTTTGCCAAGATAGACGCTTCATGTTCAGGGAAATTGAGCGAGCCTGGGAGCTACTCGTATTGCAACAACAGAGTAAAATCTCGAGTCATATGAAAGACGCGAGAGTTCTGAAGAAGAAGAAGAACCTCGGTAATGCGGAGGACGACCTCGTCGCGGCGAAGGAGCTTGCCGAGGAGGCGGGGGGCGAGGTCGAGGGCATCCACCTCGAAGAAGTCTCGCGGCAATGCGGGGCCGACAGGCGGCAACTCCACCGATGCGGGAAGCAGTGCCCTCGCCAACGCCGGGGTCCCCGCCGCCTCGGCGCCGTCCTCCTCGCCGCCACCGGCGGCGACGCGGCGGCTTCTGAGCCGCGACTTCTTCCTGGGCGAGGAGCGCTTGAAGCTTGGGGGCTTGGGCACGCCGGAAGTGGTCATCGGTGATGGCTCGCCGGCGGCAAGAGGTGGGGCTTGCCGGGCTTCAGTGCTCGGCAGGGCAACAACGGATGCGTGGAGTTGACGGCGGAGATGGAACGCAACGGAAGGATCGCATGGTTGCTAAACTAATGAAGCGAATGCGCGTAAAGGTTGCTGACCCGATCATGTTTGACAATGCGAATTAGCGATCGATGAAGTAAGAGTAAATACAATTTTTTTTAGTAATGAGGCTTTCTTGGAAAGAGAAGAGAGAAAAAAAACTAAGCGGCAGTAGCTAATTGGGTTGATTCAGAATTCCGATTCTTAAAAAATACTGCAAGTACAGCTGCTCTCATGGAAACAGCAATGAAAATGTCAACGGCACCACCTCAACGGCTCAACCCTCATGCTCTCTCCAAAAATAATGTTGATCCCTACTTCTCCATCAAAAAAAAATGTTGATCACTGCAGCTCCGATTGCTCATACCCAAACATCGTAGGAAATGAAAATATTCCCTACAAATAATGTGACATATCGGCTAGGGAATCTAGTTTTATCAATAGTCAAATTGC
The DNA here is from genome assembly GCA_022036555.1 of Microstegium vimineum. Lineage (NCBI taxonomy): Eukaryota > Viridiplantae > Streptophyta > Magnoliopsida > Poales > Poaceae > Microstegium > Microstegium vimineum. The sequence goes on from CM039122.1 coordinate 58,429,861, forward strand.
AATTTTGACCAAATTTATAAAAAATAATATTAACATATACTAGATCAAAAAGATATATTATAAAAATATAGTCCATAATTTATTTAATTAAGTTAATTTTAAGTCCTATATATTTCTTTCTTCTTTCTATAAATTTGGTCAAGTAAACATAATTTGACTTAGAACAAAATTGAATTTGTTATATTTTAAGAAATAATAAGGGTAGTAAAGAAATTTTTAAATATCTATTGATCTCATATCCTCTCTGCTTGTCTTATGTTGGATTGTAACTAACCTCTAAAGTAAAACGTAAGATAAGCAGAGACGACATCAGATCAATAGATATTTAGAAATTGGGCAGCCCTAGCGCCCGGACGAACGCCCACGTCCGGACGCCGGCCCCTACACTCTGTATCCTCGAGTGCACATGTATCTGCCTATCGCGCCCGCCCACACGAGGCACGCACCCTGCCCAGATGTTACCCACCCGACTACACGCGGGGAGTCTCCGCTCGCGCCTCCTCCGCTACTCACATACATGCATATGGCCAGCAGCTGCAGCAGGTGACTGCAGTTAGTGGCTACACCAACATCGAGAAAGCGGGGAGGGGGCGGTGGATCCCTAGTCGACGCCGGGAGGAGGCACCGAGGCGAAGGGGAGGCAGCAGAAAGCAAGGACAAAGATGAAACATTTGATCTATTTTTGAAACATTTCGGGTGCAACACTTGCAACATAATCTTAAGACAGATGAAACACATGAAACATTCTTATGAAACAATAGCAAAAATGTATGAAAAACACTTGAAAATCATGGCAAAACATATGCAACAGCCACATAAAACACTTGAAACTATGTGTGAAACTTATGCAATATCCAAATACACACACTTACAACATGATTTTGCAAAAAACAGATGAAATATTGTGAACAAAAGCTTGCAACATCTCGATCTACTTTTACAATATCCGTATAAAACCATTGCAACATATCTATAAAACATCTGAAACACTTGAAACAAATGTTTGCAACATGCACTTTCAAGCGCAAATGTACTTGCTCCTCGGACAAATGGCCACTACGCTTCCACCGCCCATCAGCTCAGATCCATGGCTATGGCCCCAATAGAAGGAGAACTGAACCCACCATGGTCACGGTAGATAGGAAGGCGGGATCTGGGATGGGGAGCGGAGACCAGGACAAGGCCGCGCGCCAGTGCCTGGAATGTCGCCGCACATGAACTGGCGCTCCGTGCTGGAGCAGGGCCGCACGCCGCGTGGACTGGCGCTCCGTGCTGGAACAGGGCCGCACGGATCCGTCAAAACGTCAACCGGGGCTGTTTGGTTCCTAACTATAGTTTGCCACAATTAACTTTTATTCGGAACAGCAACCGCCACAACCGGCTGCTGCGGCTGCACCAGCTACAAGTAACAGTTCCGCGCAGGTCTTCCTTGCAGCCGCAGCCACAGCAGCAGGGGCGAGAAAATTCGTGATGCGACTTGCTTCTAGAACATTGTAGATTACCACTAAAATAGGATAAACTAGAATTCCAAACACCACGACCTCACAGAAAAGACCCTTCGAAAGAGCAAATTTGCCAAAGCAGGGTGTGCAAGTGAAAAGCAAACCTGTTCCATTCTACTTACACAGCCGAGGAGCCAGGAACATCCCGCCGGACTGAAGTCGACGCCGGCCGAATCGCCGACACTATGGAGGGCGACGATCGGAGGGCCCCGCTGCTGGGGTCCGGCGCCGGCACCGGCGGCCGTCCCCCGTCGCTACGTCGCCGCGACTCGGCGCGGTCGCTGCGCAGCAGCTTCCTGTCGCGGCTGCCCGACAAGGTGCGCGCCGGGCTCGACCCGGAGCGCCTCGCCGACCTCGACCTCTCCCGCGCCAAAGGCCTATCCCAAGGTACTAGCAAAGTTGCAACTAGCTCTGTCTGATCCCTCTCCCTCGTCGGGTCATCATCCCTCTCCGCCTCTCGTGCGTGTGTGTAGGTGTGAGAGAGTACTACGAAAAGCAGCTCGCCACTCTGAGAACCTTCGAGAAGGTGGAGTTGCGCTGCATGCCCGGCGAGTTCGATTCCGATGTCGAGGCATCCGACTCGGAGGACACGGAGCAGAAGCAGAGCGAGTTGGCCATGAAGATTTCCAACTACGCCAATATCGTGCTCCTGGTTTTCAAGGTGAAATTCAGGTTGCGCAGTTGCAGAGTGGAACATGGGTACTGCAGAGTACTGAGCGCGAGATTGTGTGCTGTGCTGATCCGTTTCGGCTGCGGGAATCGCAGGTGTATGCAACGATCAGGACGGGGTCCATGGCGATCGCGGCGTCCACGCTTGACTCGCTGCTGGATTTAATGGCCGGGGGTATCCTGTGGTTCACGCACCTTTCCATGAAGAGGGTCAACATTTACAAGTACCCAATTGGGAAGCTGCGTGTTCAGCCGGTTGGGATCATCGTCTTCGCGGCCATCATGGCAACTCTAGGTGTGCCATCTCTGCTTTGGCTCAGCACCCCCATCTCTAACCCCTCTGTCAACTAGTGTTGTTATCGCATTTGGTATCTGTCAAAACAAATGCAATGCAGAAGTGTCTGTAGAAAAAAGAAATGATGATCACGAGTTTCTTCTGTCAATTATAAGGTTTCCAGGTATTGATCCAAGCTGTTGAGCAGCTGGTGGAGAACAAACCTGGCGAGAAGATGACATCGGAGCAGCTGCTATGGTTGTACTCCATCATGCTTTCAGCAACTGCTGTGAAACTTGCTCTCTGGCTCTACTGCAAGAGTTCAGGGAATAGTATTGTCCGGGCTTATGCAAAGGTATGGAATTCAACCTTAGTCCATACCATACTACAAAAGCACAAAGTACTTGTGTGGCACACAGTGACTGTGTGGCGCTGTATTAGTAGTTGAATATGTACATGATTTAACCGACATCAAATTGTCATTTACATTAACCTGTGCATGTGCCATTCAGGATCACTACTTCGATGTGATAACAAATGTTGTCGGTCTGGTGGCTGCTGTTCTTGGGGACAAATTCTTGTGGTGGATTGACCCTGTGGGGGCTGTAATCCTTGCTGTATATACCATTGTCAACTGGTCCAAAACTGTATTAGAAAATGCAGGTACTTCCAAAAAACTTTACATTCTCCCAGATGTAATGAAATTCTGTGTGCTTTATTCACTCCATTTAGGAACACTGAGATTGGGATAACCGATTAAATTGTGCAACAAAAAAACTAAATATGTAGAAAAGCCATCTAGTAAGAGGAAGATGGAAGAGTGGGGTGTCCTCTCACTGTTACCAATTACTATAAAGAATACTGTTGATCATAAGAGAAGATGTGCATCTGTAGTTATGCTCTAAGTGCTTGATCTAACCCTTCTTTGCTTCAGTTACCCTAGTGGGCCAATGTGCTCCTCCAGAGATGTTGCAGATGCTAACGTACCTCGCCATGAAGCACGACCCGCGAGTGAGGCGGGTTGACACTGTTAGAGCTTACAGCTTTGGAGTTCTCTACTTTGTTGAGGTCAGTTCACAATAATACAGCATTAGAAGAACACTAGCAAACTTCATGTCCCTGCCAGTCCTCATCTCCTGCTCTGCTACTACTAGTGTGGTGGATCTTATCTTACAGTTACAGTATAATAATAATCTACTCTTTGCCACAACGCAGGTTGACATTGAACTCTCAGAGGATATGCGGCTGAGAGAGGCGCACACCATCGGTGAATCGCTGCAGGACAAAATTGAGAAGTTGCCTGAAGTCGAGCGGGCGTTTGTTCATATCGATTTCGAGAGCACTCATAAGCCTGAGCACAAAGTCAGGAGCAGGCTGCCGTCTACTGATCCCTGACAGATTTCCGCATGCTCATGTAGTACATCATTAGGAGTTAGCTAATAGCGCGGTGTTTTTCTTCAATGGTTTACATGTAATAATTCCCTTCACCTGTACAATAAAATATGAGCATCACGTATTCCTCATTGGAATAATACAGGATCGACTTTTAAGTTTACTGATCCTAATCACGCTTCCGTAGTAGTCGAAGATCGTAAATCTCCGTTACATTTGCAAATCAGCAAAGATTGGGTTGGGTTATAATTGCTTCACTACTGGATAAAATCTTACACGCATAACTAAGAACGCCTGAAAGCGTTCAGTCGTACAAGTACTCCCATGTTCCAGGCAGACACAGCAGCACGTTCAGCAGGCATACAGATCCAAGACAACCCTCGCCAAACCTTTCAGTTTGCTAACTACAGACAAGACGTTAATCCACATAATGTAGCTGCGCTTCATCTTAAGATTCCAGAGGGGGGTGGCAGCAAAAAGATCCACGTTACTGGAATTAGCTCGCAGCAGCAACCATGGCTGTGCGAGCATCCGTGAAAGTTGAGATCAGTGCGCTCAGCTGCAGTTTATCGTTGCATGCAAAGCTTAGCCTGTACCTGCATATCAAAGACAATCCATGAATTATGTTGCTAACAAACAAAAAAATGCAGAAATAGTTATCACAGTTCTCCTAACTGATCATAACAACAAATGCAAAGTCAAAGAAAATCACAGAATCACATGTCACTACTTAACTATTGCACATGTTCCAGTCAGTGTAGGACTGTTGCAAGGGCTAAACTATGCATCTATATCAATGTGCTGATGGTTCATGGCAATTTAGTTAACAAAGTCCTAATGTTGTTCTTTAGTTAACTATAAGGGTCCGTTTGGATGTAGATATTGGAGAGGCTGGAATTGAATTGGGTTCAATACCAAAGCAACCATGGTATTGAAATGGCCACAAATCGAATGTTATTGTTTGGATGCAAAAGCATAGAATTGAAATGTTGGGAAAGCTCACTGGCCATGACGGACGGAGATTGGCAGCGGCCACCACAGTGGTCCACGGTAGGGCGAGCTCGACCATGGCTGGCGGATCTCGGGGTCGGCAACTGCAGGGGTCGGCAACTGCAGCCATGGGGGAGCTCGACCCCGGCCATGTGGGACGGATCTCGGCGGGCCACAGCAGGGTTGCGCGCGGCCATGGAGAAGTGGCACCGGCCATAGAGAGAGAGAAGAAGGGGCACCGACCCTGGAGAAGAAGGGGCCCCAGCCCTGGAGAAGAAGGGGCGCCAGCCCTGGAGAAGAGGGAGAAGCGGGGGCGCCGACCTTGGAGAAGAAGGGGGAGGAGAAGGGGCGCCGGCCACGAGGAAGAGCCGAAGAGGGGCGCCGCCGCGCCGGGGAAGAAGAGGGGTGCCGCCCTGGGGAAGAAGAGGGAGAAGCGGGGGCGCCGACCTTGGAGAAGAAGGGGGAGGAGAAGGGGCGCCGGCCACAAGGAAGAGCCGAAGTGCCAGCCATGGAGAAGGGGCGCCGGGCACAGCCGATGCGACGGGGACGCCTTCGCGCCGGGCCTCCGCGCCGCGGACTCGCGGTGGGGGGTGAATGCCGCACAATACGAAGCTGTGGGGCTCCGTATTGGAGATGAGGAGGGCAGGCATAGCCAATACCGATTGGTATTGGGTTCAGATTCCAATTCCGAATTCTTGACCATCCAAACGGTGGAATTGGGAGCTTCACAATACCAATTCCAAATCCTGAGGCCCAATATCTACATCCAAACGGGGCATAAGACATATCAAGTAAATAGTTAGCTTGGCCATACATCATTGGTCTTTCGTCCATAGCATCCTATACTTTTTGTGTGAACTAAAATGACTATTTCTGGCAATCTGAGTAAAAGTAACAACAAAAGATAATTATGGCATGGAATGACAGGTAAGCTAATTTATGCGCAGAACAACACAATTCAACTGTAAAAGTGTATAAAGGACATACTCAATATCAGCCATGTCATTGATTAGCTTTACACGAACATCAGATGGCATTTTTATCTTGAACACAAACCTGCACAAAAGACAGAAAAATTAGAACAATACTACATTGGGTTCAAATTCCATGCCACATAAGAAAAAAATATGAAGAATGATGAGCTAGTAGGCAGCAGGTAGTGCTTACATAGTAACCTCCCGGATGATATCAACCAAGGCCAGCCCTTTTCTCATCTTCATGTCAGATATATCTAAACAGATAATGAAACATACATTTAGACAATGAATCCTGAATCATCAAGGATCATATTGACAGATGGTAACTAAGAATACATTTGAAGCTGGTTGAAAACGGTTCATTTAATAACCAAAATGATATCTTCTCAATATCATTTGGCATGGGGTTTCCTGTGCAAAGATAGACAGCTTCCTCTGTAATTTGTTGGGATGCCATGTGTGTTGACTGCACATAAAAAAAAGGCAAGTCAGAGTCAGTCATTGCAATTGGCGGCTTAGCTCATTGAACAAAACTATTGATATAATGAAAAAAAACTAATCCATCCCAAAATTTCTAGGTTTGTCCCAAGTCAAACTGTGTTAGGTTTGATCAAATTTTTAGTAGAAAACAACATGTAGGATACCAAATTAGTATACAATCTACTTATTTTGGGACAGAGTTAGTATGCTTTATGGTTCATCTCAATGTTGAATTTAGTAATAGATAACATTGAAAGAATGGAATTAGTCAAATACTTGAATTACACACAACAGTTATGCAAATCAGAATTTATGATTTGTTCAGATTTAAAACATCAACATTTTCGTGCCTTTTTTAAACTTGCTCCCACATGCACAGAACCTCTGATCTTTAAATGACTAGATATCAAAACTCCTGGTCAAAAAGAGCTGGGTGGGGTCAAATGCACAGCATGACAGCAATTAAGGGATAACCTGCAATATATTCAAAGCCTTCCTCATGTCACCATTGCTTAATTGCACTAGGGCTGTCAAGCCACCCTCATCTACACTGAGCCTGCAAGTACATGCAAAAATTAACATTGCAGATAGGACTAGAATCCTATGCCAGTATAGTATACCACAATGTGAAGATTGCAAAGCATGATATAACGGAACACAATATAAGTGGCTTCCCAAGTAACATGAAATAATCATTGAGAATTCTTATATATTCCTAGAAGGAAAACAAGTGCTTACCCCTCAGATTTTATTATATGTTGAAGACGTTCTCTAACATGACTGCCATCTAGTGGAGCAAATCTAAACCTGGTGCACCTTGATTGTAGTGCAGGGATAATTTTGTTGACATGGTTGCCAATGAGTGCAAACCTTGTGCTCCTTGTATACTTCTCAATAACTGTGAGGGGCAGATTAAATAGATGTAAGGAAGAAAACGCACGGAAATATTATGGCACTGAATAAAGTAAAGTCATAACAACAGAAAAAACCTCTTCGCAATGCAAATTGTGCATCCTTTGTCATTGCATCGGCTTCATCCAAGAGGACCAACTTAACAGCAGGCCTTGCTCTGTAGAAATTTAAATGGAAGGCAAAAGGGTATTACTCACAGTATTATGACAAACAGAATTACTTGATTGTATATCAAGTATGAAAGACTCCCTATCATACCCAAAACAGAGGCTGCGTGCGCCAGCGAAATCCTGGATCTGCTTCCTGACAACATCAATACCACGCTCATCTGATGCATTGAGCTCCAGGATCATGTTGCTATACTGAGACCCATATAGCTTCCTCGCAACAGCCAGAATCGTCGATGTTTTCCCAGTGCCAGGTGGCCCATATAGCAACAAGTGTGGAAGTCTATTCTCATTTGTAAGCCTGTCAACTACAAGAAGAAAATGGCAATCATCAGCTTACTTCGTATGCTACAGTCACAAACAGCACAGTTGCAAAGAATTTAGTACTCTAGCTAATACTGTAACAAGTTACAAGTCAGGAATCACACCATATGTGGTGGCGGAGGTTTAGACATAAATTCCGGGCCAAAAGTCAACCAACATACAGGTTATATGAGAGACAAAGAATAACATAATAATGCGTTAAGAAAATCACGGTAACATATCGACCACACCCCATAGCGTTCACTGAAACGCAAATCTAATAGAACCCCACCCGAAACCCTCCTAAAACCCTATTCCCCACAACAGGCATCGGACGTGCACAACGGCCGCAGCCACTTACTTGTGTCGACGATGTCGCGGTGGGCGGCGACGTCGGCGAGGGACTGGGGCCGGTACTTCTCGACCCAGGGCGCAGCCCTGCCGGTGGCGGAGAGCGGCGCCTTGCCCTTGGCCGCCGCACCGAGCGGCGGGGGAGGAGGCGCGGCGGCGTCAATGTCCATGGGAGCGGCGGCGGCGGTTCCCGCCATGGCGGAGCGGAAACCCTAGCGCGGGCTGGCGGGATTGCGGGGAATGGTTGGCGCCAATTCGAAACCCTCTCGCTCTTGGACGGCTTGGCGAGTGTGTGTGAGAGAGAGAGAGAGAGAAAGAGAGAGGAGGGGTCGGAGTGGTCAGGAGTCAGGACTCAGGAAGTCAGGAGTATGGTAGCTCGAAGAAGGCAAAGCTTTTGGGCTCGACTCCGATACGAGAGACCTTAACACAGCCCATCTTATGGAAGAACAAAAGGCCCATGTGAAACTGTATAAGGAGTCTAACGTTCATGGGCTCCGGATTGTACTGTATTCATTTCTGTAGAATTATTATTTCGGCGGTCGCCTTGCTCGTTTCCGTACTTACCTAATATTCCCTCTGTTAGATTTCTCAATTTTTTTGAACTTTAACCATTTTTTAAAAAAAAATATATTACATCAAATTGGTATCACTAGATTTATTATAGAACATATTTTCATATGATGCTCTCATTTAAAATCATAAATGTTGTTACATTTTTTTTATAAAGTTAGTTAAAGTTAAAAAAAATTAATTGACACGGATCACATGAATTGATTCATTCAGTGACACAGGGAGTATACGATTATGAAAATACCAGTCCGTCATGCTCAAGTTTTTTTTTTTTTTTGCGAGCCGTCATGCTCAAGCTCAATGGACAGTTTATATTCGAGTAATAATTCCATGTTAGGAGCATTTTTTTTAGTAAAGCTACGCGAGTGAACAATCGTAGCATTTGGGGAATAGAACAATAGAGGCTGGTATATATAGCTGAAGGCCCACACGGTGATTAGCTCAGAAAGCTCCTTTAGTCATCTATCACCTATCAGCGGCCGAAAGCGAAGAAAAAGTAAGGAGTGCCGCCAGGGTTCTTGTCTTGTTGCCGAAAGCCAGGACTAAGCAGATTCCACATCTCTTGCGTTTTGAAATTTCCCATCGTCTAGATCCGGTAAACGGTTGCAAGTGGTTACCATATGTATGTCAACAACTCATCCTGTTGGTCTTTTCGTCTTTTATATCCTCTTCATTCAATCAACGACCTCTCTTACCAGTCACCACGCATGCTCTCCATTTTGACGAGACGTATCAGTACGTCCATTTTGTCTGGTCGCGTGCGGTAATAACTTTTGCTCCTTTTTAACGGAACGAAAAAGAATATGGGACATCCACGGCATGTCATATAAACAAGAAAAGAAGCTCATATAATTCTTCCAAGTCTTTTTCTAGAAAAAATATTCTTACAAGTGGGGAATCGAATAAAGTCATTTGCTAGCACCAGAACGTAGAACGGAGTACGTACTACTGTAAGCTAATAGGCTCGAGGAGTATACAGGATTTGACAGATAGATGCAAGAATTTTCTGTCATTTTCTTTATTATTATTCAGTATTCTATCATTACAGTAATTACATCATATACTAGTACTGTAGACGATGTACTAACTGACAATCTGTCCATCGAAATAAATCCGCTCTAAATACGTATACGTATACTAGTACTGTACGTAGCTACTAGCTTAGCAATAGCAAGTGTGTTCGTCTAAATCACACCGCCTCCACGGCTAACAGGAGCATCCTACTACTATATGCTAGCTAGTTGGTGATTCTTCTTCCCCATCTTCGGCGCGCGCGCGATCGAGCAGCACTGCAAGAAGCTGAGCTCCATCACCGGCGTTTGACCAGCGGGAACCACATGTCCTGGAAGCAGGACTGGTACGAGACGAGGAGAAGAACGAGGGCGAGCGCGAGCGCCACGCCCCACGGCGACGACGACGACCCGTCCCGCTGGCCGCCGCCCCATCCGCCACCGGCGTACAAGGAGGGCTGGTCCCCGACCAGCAGCGACGAGAAGGCGCCGCCCCGCGGCCGCCGCGACCCGGCCGTGGCCGCCCAGTACTGGACCGCGAGCAGGAGCAGCAGCGGGGACAGCACGACCGCGAACCGCACCTGGTCCACCAGGCTCTCCACCGCCGACTCGTAGCGCGAGTAGAGCGACGTGGCGCCGAGTAGCGCTACCGTGCCCAGGAACACGAGGAGGTGGAACGGCGTCGCCGAGCCGCCGCTCGCCATGCCTAGCTAGCTAGCTGCTGCTCGATGTGGTGTGTTCGTACGCGTCTGTGGTGTGTCCGTGTGTTCCAGTGAGCGTGCCGAGCAGGCTGAGAAGGGAGTGGTATATATGGGCGGGCACAGGAAGAGAAGGGGAGTCGCACCGAGCTGCGCTTTACGTTTACTTGGGGCGGGAGGACTCCGCGCGATGCCTTCGCCAAGGGGTGAACGCGAATCGACATGGAGCCAACCGCGCGGGGACGCGTGCCCTGCCGCCGATCAGGCGCTGACGGATGGAGCCTGCCGGGCTGGCCGTCACAATGGCTAGCAATTTAGGATGTGTTTGGTTGAAGAGCGAGATAGAATGGAACGGTTTCGCTCCTGATTTAGGGACATGACGGTTCTATTCGGTGTTTGGTTGAAAGAATGGAATGGTTCTATTTTGATATTTGGTTGTAGGGATATCAGCAAAGAGGATGACAACACCAGACACAGCAAACGGAAGCAAGCGCGTCCGGCAAAATTTTAGGAGCGAGTCCGTCCTACCTTTCAAGGGAATATTTCTAAACTTGGATGACTCCATTCTTCTGTCCATAAACCAAAAGCCTGGAAACTAGGATGGAATGACTCCATCCCTTGAACCAAACACATAGCGCTCAGGTCCACGAGGCGGCAGCTAAGCGCCAACCGACGGACGGCGACGGATGGAAACAGGTCGTACGTTGAGGGGTGAGTGGTTGATGGCTTGGAAAGCGCTGCTCATACGTCGGCGAGAACGATTGATTCCCAAGCCTGGGCGGCCGTGGTCGGTCTTGAGAATCACATGGGCTGACCGCTCACGGCGGGTGGACGTGCGGTGACCGGTGAGAACCTTGGACAGTTGGAGGAGCGTGCGATGCAAAGGATTTGCTTGTGTTGACCACTTGGTCCGTTCGCTAGTGCACAGTATTGATATGAAGCATAAAAAACAAGCATAAAAACAAGACCAAAAACAAGCATATAACTGGTAAGTATATGAAGCATAAAAAGGCCGGGCAGGCAGGCAGGCAATACACAATAGAACTCACACTTCAGGGCATATTCACATTTGTGATCCTTTCAATATCCAAGATCAGGATGAGCAGATTAATACATGTTAGATATTCGAGTGGGCATCAGAAACCCGTCAGATTTCCAAACACTTGCCCATTGTTTCTTCAAACCCAGATTACGTGCCTGAAGAACCCAAAATGCCGCTCTAGCATTAATAGAAAGCTCTAGGCACTGTCAGGCAAGGCACTACTGGCATATTTATCACGCGGAGAATATACAGAATGAGACACTAATTCATACTAAGAAACAGAAAAAACAATACGAAAAACTTACATACAGAAAACCCACACCCAAGCCAAGCAGATTTTTCATGATTAGTTATCTTAACTGACGAGGTCACGAACCATCAATTTTGGCCTCCGGATCCTCATGGTCATAACCCTGGGACTTCTTCAGTTTTGCTACTAGAACCCACATGTTTGCAAGCTCACTTTCCAAGAAGGCTTCCTTCTGCTTTGACTCCTCGACCTTCCTTTGGAGCTCTGCTTCTTTTTGCTCCTTCTCCATAAGCATGGTCTCTAGAGCCTTTTCCCTTTCATGGCTTGCATTTGTCTCTCTTCTGCTAGCTGGCTCGTGTCGCCTGCTCATGCTTTCCCTCCTAGTACCTCTTGGTCCATTGCTAACTCTGCGTGGTGCTGGAGTCGGACTTCTCAGCGATGACAACTCGGTCGCAAGCTTCTCATTTTGGTTCATCAGTTTGGTCACTTCTTCTGATAATGCTTTCAATTCGACACCAGCAGCTGAAGCCAAGCCTTTTGCATATGTACTTTCCTCCAGTATCTTCTGATTGCCATCCTCAAGTTGAGCTTTGATTTCAATTAGTTCAGACACCTTTTGTTTCAGCTCATTGATTTCAACTGACTGAAGACCATAGTGCCAATAAGATGGAAAAGTTAGCTACAAAAAAAATAAGAATGAAAATATAAAAATGCTACTCCCTCCGTTTTAAATATACTACGTTTAAGTTAATAAGTTCACTTCTCACTAATTAGCCTGGCCTACACGTCCTATACTTACAAACTAGGGGATAAACACTGCAATACAGAATGCAAACTTTTCATATGATATTGGGCCTATTTGAACATCACAGACTACCAAATAATGTTTTCATAGTCTACTATTTGCAAAGATGGTAATCGTTTCACTGAAGTGTATGACCACAAAAATGCGGATGAAATACTGCCTATTTTAGCAAATTCACCACAGGATAGAAGACAACAGAAATTTTCACTGAAAAAGTGTTTGCTCTGTTTTATACCTAAATAAATCTATAGTTTTTATAAGCATGCAACCACTAAACCTAACAGCAGCCGAGCAGTGTTCATGGAAGCTCACATATTTAGCGCTAACAAGTCTTGTCTATGATTAATAATCCTTACATGTATACTTTTGATTGATATTGAGTGTTAATGAAGCCATAATACAGCCCAACCACAAATACAATGGCACAGAAAACAGACCTGCTGCGGTTTTTGCTGTAGTTCAGAAGAGATCTCTCTTGGAACATCTTGATCAGCATGGTGTTCAACTTCATGGTTAACTCTATTATTCTGTATCATGCTATTCGACAGCAAATCCTTAGCTTCAAGAGCATGGGACAGCTGTTCTTTGAGATGAGTAACTTCAACTTGCAATTCCAGGCATTCACTTATCTGATAGCAGAGGTAATTCAAAGAAGTGTCATAAATTGACCGTAATCATTTCACCATTCATATAAAATAATCTCGCACATCTAACCTTCTCATTCAGCTGATCTTGTATCACTCTATTATCTGCAACCTTCACCTGCAATAAGAAATATTTAATGATAACCAAACACCAATTGAATGAAAAGACCAAGAAATATAATTGGATTATTGCAATCACACGTTTGATGCAATAAAATGGAATAAAAAAGGGTAATTGATGGGCAGACAATTCAGAACAATTTTGAAGGCATACTAATTTTCAATTTTGAGAAGGTAAGCCATAGTGATGAAATTTTGAGTGTCTTGTATCAATGAACTGTCAGATATGCAGGTATGCAACATCAACGTAGTGACAAAATTTCTTCATAAATCTTAAATTGCTTATGGCATGTCATCAATGTCTCAAAAAAGGTGTTAACTATTGAAATTGAAATTGATATGCATTTTTCCTGCTTGTGCAGAAGTAATTGAGCAAGGCAGACTTTATATCAATACCTCAAGTTCGAAAGATTTCTCATTGAGCTGCTCAAGTAGTTCATGATAAGACTGCAAAAATCAATAAGAACCATCCAATTGTTAAACAGAGATGCTCAGTAAAGACATAGCACGAAACCAAAACAAATATAGAACATTACCGGTGAAAGCTCTAGCTTGTCAACCTTTCCTTGACTTCCTAATGTTGCATGAGCTATCTCTCTCTCCAAAGATGCTATCTGCTGCTGCTTCCCCTTAATTTCATCGGTCTTCTTCTTTATTTCCATCTTTAAATACCAAAAATGGTAAAAGGTTACAATATCAAAGAAAGCTTGTAAAAGCACACAACACATGCTAAGACTATGAGAGTACCTGAATCTTCTCGTTCCTTAGGCTTCTTCCAGCTTCCTCTGTAAGGCGCTTAAGAGCACTTGTATTAAATGCAACCTCCCCTGACAAAAATTTCAACTGCTCTCTCAACAAATCAACATGGTCCATCGTTTTTCCACTGGCCTGCTACCCCATCACATATTACAACATGTCAGTAAAGAAATCTATTGAAGCAAAAAATGCATATATATCTGATCTCATTGGATCCTGAAGACAATTAACAGTTTAATTTTTACAAATCTATAAACTCAAGCCAGTCCAGTAACTGCAAAGACTAGGATCTGCTCACATCTTAATACTATAATATCGATATTAAGAACAGTAAATACTATGGTAGTAGAAAAATATCCTGACAAATGTGGCATAAATATAGAACGGTAACTGAGAAGTTGCAAAAATTGGCCTTTCCCAGACAAAACTATACTTCTGAACATCTTTTTTTTTCTTCTCTAAACTCACTAGTGATACAGCAATTCTTATTCTTGGAACTGCTATGTGCCATCTGATCAAAAGAAACATACCAAAGGAGTTTCTTCGCCATGAATGCTGCCAGATGGAAATTCCCCATGACCAATGCTAAACAGATCACCTGATACATTCTCACCAGCTAAAGAATTTGATATTCTTGGTTCAGCAGGAAAATTGATGCTTTCCCCAATAGGTGTTGAAGGAGCGGTTGATTTAGTCAAACTAGACTTATCACCTTCTGAACTTGTCAGAATAGAAGCTCCATCACGTTTCTGAAAATCAGTGTAGCACATGTATTGATTGTTTTTTAATTCAAAACCAGGAATCAGCATAAGAAATTCTATGGAGCGGCCAAAAAGATGCATCTATGGAGTATTGACATGCACACAAGCTGCAATGTAGTGTAAAGCTGGCATACCCGGAGTTTGAACCAGTTAAGAAGTCCTTTCCTATTCTTTTTTTCTTCCTTCGAAGAATCTTCAAGTGATACACCAAACTCTTCGACAGGAAGAAGTAATTCATTGCTTTCATTGTCCATCATTATATCTCGTCTTCTATACGGAAGGTATGCCAGCTGCAAAATTAGCAGGCAAACTTCAGCAACTCAAAGTTTGATACAGAAACACTGGTAAGAGATCCGTCCATCTATTACCAAAAGCCATGGACAGAGAAAAATAATTCAATAGTTAGTTGAATGCTCCCCATCATCATTTCGTAAGTATATATAGACAAACCTCCTCTTCCCCAAAAGAATGTCTTCGTCTTGGTCCAGGATGTGGAGAAAATCTGGAAGTCGGAGTCGCCTTAGTAGAAACCAGTATAAGTTTTGTTAAACGTTGAATCCTTGCAAGCAAAGCAGCTTTAGCTTCCTCCTCTTGTTCCAGCCGAGACTGCAACTTGACGTTACCATCTTCTAGCTTTTCATATGTTGGAAAAACAATTGTTAGGGGAATTCGAGGGCATGCTGACAATGCACACATGTGGCATTATATTAATCTATACTATGTCTACAGAACTTAAAGAAGGCATAAGGCTATCTCAACAAAAGTCACTAAAAACGCTCCAGTGAATCACATGATATATTAAAATTTCCACAAAAAAAGAAAGAATTATGCCCAGCATAGTGCCAGAAGCATATGTTAAACTGAAATAAAACAACATAGCACCTTTTGCTTCCAAAGGATGATATTATCTTCCTCGGTATCTTTCGACGGTGTGCCAATGATAATACCCATTTTCAGCTGCTCTAGCTCTTCCTTCAATCTCCGAATCTCAGTTTGGTACTTCTTTATTAAAGATTTCTCATCTATAATCTGCAAAACAGAAAAAAAAAACAGATAAGGAGCATATATATCATAAACAACTGACATCAGGGATAAAATACAACCTATTAATAATTATCAAGTAAATGTCAGGCCTACTTTATTTTGAGATGCTTGGATCTCAATGCGCTTCGCACGGTGAGCAAATTTTATTGTATTATGGGTCTCTTCAGAATTACTTGATGCTGGTGTCACTGTGCAAATCAGCTGCAAAAGAAACAACAGTTATGGAAATATCCTGATAATATTAGCGATTAGTATCCACCATGCAATGAGCAACGTACTGAAACACGTCCTTGACCACTGAGGGATGACTGAAGTAGTCGTGTTAATTTTGAATCTCGAAATGGAATATGTGTAGCCTTTCCATCAGTCAGTTTTGATATCACCTGAAATGGGGAAAACATGAGCTAGAGCTGACATGCAAAATAAAAAGAGCATTGTTTAACCAGATTCTTGAAGGTAAAGGGATAATAGGCAATCTTCTTTCATCCAACTTGATTGAAAAAACATTTGCCCATGAAGTTAATATTTACCGCATAAACATGTGATTTACTGAATCAACGGTGCCAGAAAAGTAAAATAAACAGGGCACAAATCCATTTGGAGGTTTCCAATATTTCAAATGGGTTTCATTATGAGAACATTTTAAATTAATGCAAAAGGGTACATAGCCAGCGCTTGACTCCTGAAAAGCACCTCTAGTTCATAGGTTCAACTCCAGTGGGAGCGAATTTAGGTCTATGTTGTCTACATTTATCTGGGATGGGTTCGCGCGCGGGGGGGGTGGTGGGGAGTTGGGGCGGCTCAGTCAGTCGAAAACTGAGATTTCTTCTTCCAGACACTGCCATGGTGACAGCCCCCCACCCCCGAGTTTTTTTTTACATCTTAAATTTATCCATCTAAATTGAACTCATGAAAACAAGTCAATCTGTGACATGTTGAACCATGATTGGTAGAATGGATAAAACATGAAAGTGGTAATGGTTGGATTCAAAATATGTGATACACAACTAAAATGATGTGTGTTATTAGTGAGTCCTACCGTTCCAAGAGTTAGCAAGCTTTTGTTGATATAAGATCCTTCTTTCCGCCGTACTCCAGTTGTTTCCGCCCTTGAGCTCTCTGAACCTGCCAGATCGATGAGGTTCTGCAAATGAGTGACACAATTAAAGAATTAATTTATGCTCTGGCTGCAAGTATCAAGAGACGCTGGATGTAAAACAAAATAAAATGCACAAATCTACACTAGTATATGTAACGACATGCTAAGGTGATCATCAACAGTAACAAATAGCAGGAGAGAAACCCACCAGCTGTGAGAAAGTGACAGCTTCCCCTTCATTAGACTCACCACAAGGGCTGCTCTCTATAGTCTGTCACATAATAAAATGTATCCATAAGCATCATGTCCAGCTCTTTCAATTAAAGCATGCTATGTAGGTGCAGTTGATTATTGAGTTGCATGCACCGATCAGTTTAACCCAAAAGATTAAGCTGATGGGAAAAGGTGGATAATTCACTTGTATTTCAATACTCCACCTCATGTGCAGGCGCCTCAAGCCTCAAACGTGGAAACAGGAGTGAGCAACAAATAATTTATTTAATTGCGATAGCCAAGATTTGAACTCAATACATCTGGCTCTGAACCATATTAAATTGCATGCACCGACCAGTTCAACCCAAAAACTTAAGTGATGGGGAAAATAGGCAGTTCACTTATATTTCAACAGTAATGACTTGTGATATGCCAATGCAAAACAAAATACAAGATCTTTGTTCTTCAAATAGTGGATAGACAAAAAGTATTTTGCACATATTGTGCTGCCTCATTACCAATGTGAAAATAGTATGACTTCTGCTACTCAGTAGATTGAAGTTGGTGGATCCAACATGCCTATGCTCTGCAATCAGAATGGACACAGTAAATTAGCAGTGGAATAAAAATAATTCAGTGGAACAAAATAGTAGAATGGTAGCAAGTTAAGAACTACAGGCACTACATTTACAGGAATAGCTACCTACCGTAATTATCTGAAGTTTTGAGGTTAATTCAAACTTGGAAATGCATTAGAATAAGTAGTAGCATAATTGTTTCTTTTTACATTTATTCTATGTATTAGGTGTAATTGCCCTTAAAACCTTAATTTAGAATTTAGAGTTAAGTTCCTTAGGAGCAAGTCAAAAAGTTTTTATAAGGGGGATAGCATTGCATCCATTCAAACCAAGCAAGAAATAATGACTAATCCATCTCGTAACACCCGCCCGCACCCATGCTAACACTATGGTACAACTCCACATACGCTACAATTCAAATATAACTAATAACAGTAGATTTTTTTGTTTTGTTTAACTGTTTAAGGAGGTATTGTGGTTAGAGGCTGTAGACCATTACATTAAGAAGCCTGAGTTCAGAACCAGAATAACATTTAGCAGATGAAATGGACAGAAAGATGGCGAGTGGACGGAAGAAGCGAAGGAAAGAGTGAAAAACTGACAGACCTTACCCACTGGAAACATAATCACTGTATAGAAGGCTTATAATCAGGAGTGTTGCTATATGTGCAACCTGCTTCTACCACTCATTCACAAATCACAACCAGGAGACCAAACGGCCAATCGCTTGGATGGTGACTCATATCAGTCAAAGGGTCCAAACAACTTCTTGTATTGGAATCGTACAAATTAGTTGTATGTGGATTGTGGAGAGGCTCTTTTAGGGTGCCATTTCGCTCACTACACTACTCAATGAATTTTTCACCTTTCTAGAGTTTTACAAAGGTACGCTCAGTCAGTTTCAGAGCTTTCCAGGAGCCTTTTTTTTAGGAACTTAAAAGGAAACTCCCCTTAAATCACACTTGCAGTAGTTTAGTGTCATGCTGCGAGACCATTTTTCGCATGAAAGTGTAGATCTATTATGAAGATCAATTCTGAAACAGAATTATGTGAAGACATTGTTGAAATCACCTTCTCCAGCTGCAATAAGGGACAGGGCATGTGCAGGAGATAATACTACTTCCTCCTTGATACCTTCAACAAATGTTCCCTGAGAATGTTAATGCAGACCAAGGAACTATCAGAAAACTGTGCAAAACAATACATTGCATCCATCATAAATGCTAGGAAATTTGGGGGTGGATTTTAATTATTCAGCCAGTTGGAACTCTTTACAAAAAGGATTATGTTTTCAAGGATCCCTGTTCTAGACTTCATTTAACCTACAACTACAAGTATACAAATTTTAAGACACCACAAAATACATGTTTTCAGTATTAAGTTGAAAGACACTACGAATGTGAAACAGCAACCGGGAACCTTTGGATGGCACTACAATGCAGGTATAAATTTTCAGGGGAAAAAAGACAGTAATCATCCACCAGAGAAATCATTTGTTTGTTAGTTTCAAAACTTAGCCACTAGAAAGAGTAAGACTAATGAAGAGAGTGCATATATTAGCGCACCTGAGGATCCTCTCTAATTCGCAAATTCTGACCAGCAGGATTGAGTAGATCATTGACAACCTGCAAAACCAATAAGCCCTTGATTAGAACAATTCATTTTGTGATATAAACTCTGATTAAGAGTATGTTTATACAACAAGCAGAGGTACCTCCAATAACAAATATTATGATGATAACAAAAATGATCACGGTGACAAACCTCATTATAAATTTCCAAGTATGACACGCGAAGGAGAAATTCGCGATTTGGTGTCTACAAAGACAAAGAAAGCAATGGCAAGTACATAGAGCACTGTCATCATCATTTCTACACATATTTCATCATATCATGATACAAGATGAGTGTGTATTTAAAAAATACCTCTTGTATAATGCTAAATGCATCTTTGACAGCCAAAGGTATAATCCCTGGGGATCTTTGGTCTCCCTGGCTCAAAAGAACAGATACATCAAGATACTAAGAAACATTTCAAAAATGAAGAAACAGATGAATGTGTTCAACATTAATCTAGTCAATTATAAAAAATGGAAACTAAATGCTGACATGAACGTAATAGAAAGGAAAGCTGCAAATCATATGCTTCAAAGAACATAATAGAAAGGAAGTTACATTTTCTTTTCTTGAACTGAGACAAGAGAGCTGTGTGTCATACTGTCATTGCATTAAGTAGAGGAAAGTTGCATATGGTCATCCATGACAGTAGTAGAATTTAGGGAGTGGAGCAATTTGATTTCCTCTCCTCTTTATGGGGATGAGAGACTTGGTATAGAAATACAGAAACCTTAGGTAACTGTATGGGAAAGAAAACCTACTCCACCACAAGCTGCGATCACATTTTAGCTACTCATTTCGTTCAAAAAAAAACATTTTAGCTACTCACGATATTTATTTCTGAATTCTTGTTGTTCACTACACAGTCCCACAGCAATAGATCAAGAATGAGATAACTAGTGTTTTTAAGACAAGCAAGAATATGAAAGCTTGAAGTATTATAAGTTCTCTCACATGCATCGTGTGTGTCTTCCCACTGCTTGTAACACCATATGCAAATATTGTACCTGAAAAAATATGGAAGAAGTTTATCAACTTTTATTTCAGAGAAATAATTAAAGATACATGTGTCCAACCAAACCAAGGATCCGTTGTTGCATTCAATGAATGGACATGAGAGGATTAAACACAACTGTAAATGTTGTAAGGATATATAGAAGATAGATGTTTTGGCATTTCTAGATGCATAGGTTTTGCTATGCACTTACATATACACTATGTCTAGATACATAATAAAAGTAATGTATCTAGAAAAGACAAGATGTCTTATAACTTGGAACGGAGAAGTAGCTTCTACTGCAACAGAATATTCAAAAATGAAAAAGAAAAATGTTGCCCTGATCTAAATTATTAGATACTGAAGAAAATATAGGCACAAAAACAAAATAGCTTTACCATTTACTCCCTCCATGGCACCGCTAACAACATGTTGAGCTGCAACATCATATACATGACGGGTCGTAGTAGTTGGTGCAAAAACCCGATCTGGACAACAAATAATATTAGCCTGTATTCTGAATTATAGTTAAAGAAGTGGCAAATTGGTAGCCTAAGAAATGTGCATACTTTCCTGGTACTCAATCCCAGATAATAATTTCTACTTGCTGCATGCGGCAACGCAACATGATTCTATTAACTGACTTATATTATAGGAGAAATTTGATACCAATGCTACAAAGTTTTGATTCATAGTTTGGAATAAGTAATTTTGGGGCCCAGACCTGGAAATGACAAAATTGATTCCTACAAACAGGGAGTATAGCGCAAAAAAATGTATATAGTAATTTGAGGTCCTTATACTCAAGTGACATTGTCCATTTTGATTGTTTTTGGAGACTACAGTAACATAACTATGTAGCACCTAGATGCCTCACAAGCTAAACGGTAAGCGTGAACATTAAGGTAAAGGTACATTTGAATATGAATGAAACAAGTTGGACTTCCATGAGAAGAACTATTTTTTCCTTAGCCTCAGTACTACCACAAATTATGACCTAGTCACAATCATATGGAATATGATAAGCCCAAGGCACATAATTCATTCCCCGATGCATTGGATGACAAAACTACCATGTCACAATTTGAGTTTCTAAGAAATTGATCATCTGTTGTACAGTAGGCATTCTATCGATATCAAGAGGAAATCGAACACTTCAATACAACTACACAATCGCTCAAATTTTGAGGCAATAGTTTCCGTTGCATGACAACAAAGCGTCACAGAGCCCAAGTCTCCTGATGGATACGGCAAGCTATTTTCAGTATTCCCTACGAATGTGCTGATGCTGAATTACAATAATCTCCAAACCTCACCTAAAGTAAGGACTAAGGACGCCAGAGTAATCCAACTATCGACCACAAATGAGACGCCAAAACCGCACACATACCGTAACCATAGGCGACGCTGGGGTTCTGCTCACTCCGAACGACCGTGTCACCATCCGCATACCACGCGACCTCCTCCCCCTGCCGAATCTCCCGCTGGCTTCAGAAGCGAATACCAAAACCCAAATCAGTCCACATTTCCTGAATCCAACCGCAACCAAACTAAGCACCGCTCCAGAAGCCAGAGCGAACTGAACCTGAGCGGACGGAAGCGGACAGTGACGGTGACATTCTCCTTGGGCGCCGGTTCCTCGTCCAACCCGGCGAACAGCGGGGACACGGGCCCGTCGAGCGAGAGCTCCGGCGTGAGCCGCGACGAGGACGTGGTCGTGGTGGTGGTCGACGTCGGCGAGCCTGACTGCAGCGGCTGCTGCTGGTGGTGGTGCTGATGCAGACTCTTCGGCCCCGCCGATGCGTGCCCTGCCTTCCGCTGCCGTGACGCCGGCCGCGTCGCCATTGCCCGCACGGCGCGAGATCTAGCAGCACGAGGCACCCGCACCCGCACCCGCCATTGGATCCGGTCGCTTTACGCGGGTTTCTCCTAGGGCTTTTCTCCCCCTTACCGGTTGGGTCACACGCTCGTGGGGTGGCTGTCGCTTCCCCTTTTTTTGCTTCCGTCGGAAGCGATGCGCTGCGCGGGGGGTTGCCGCCGCTGCAAGATGTTGTTGTTGTGGAAGAAAAGATGCTGTAGCTGAGACCAACTCCCCTTCTTTTTCCGTAGCGGAGGGACGAGGGAGCGGGACGTGCGTGGGGCGTGGGCGCAAACGGGGCGGCGACGCCGACGTGCGGGACCCGACGCTTGCTGGTCAACACACTGGTTAATAGGCGTTGACTACGCGAAGTCGATGGAGTTCAGCAATTATTATAGTTTTATTTATACTTGAAGGCGCTTTATTTATACTCCTACTTTATTAGAGGCTGAGGAAAATCGTTCGCCTTTAAAATGGTTTAGTTGAGTTACAAACTTGATACAGTACTGTATTACTAATCAATCAGTTGTAGTACTGCTTTAGTATTAAGAAGCACATGTAGCAAGTTCAGTCGCTGGAAACCATAAGTGCACTATGCTTTTGGTTCGCTTGTGATTGGAGTAAAGTCCCGTTCGGCTTTAGCGAGCTGTAGCTTTTGGTTTTCTATTTTTTTTAAAAAAAATAGCTTTCTAGCTTTTGTCTCCGGCTATTTGTCTTTTTATTACATCTATAATATTTTTAGCTCCTCATTATATCAAAGCAAAAAAAGTTATCCAAAAAGTACTTCATTTTTTTTAATTAGCTCAACAGCTAACAGCTAGATTGTTTGTTTCAGATTCTAGATTTTGTGAAATAAACATGCCCTTAAATCATTTTTTTTACCGAATAAAATCTTGCTTTTATATAAAGAAATTAAGTCTACGGTCGCTATAGCAGTTGGTCAAGCTCAAGTTGGTGTTCCTGTAACCACAATTTGAACCCTTGGTTGGTGAATCTCGGCCGACGGTGTGGAAACTCCCCCTCTCTCACCGGGTAACAGTTCTTGTGTGAGGGCGATGCATGGGATTTGTAGGTTTTCTCAAGCTAAGGTGATAAGTTCTCTAACTTAAACAAAAAAAATACTCCCACAGCCCGTGCAAAACCTAGGCCTATTTGCAGGTTTACGGATAAACCTCTGTGCATCCCCATAAGCTTTGCAAGTGGGTACTTCTTCCAAAAAGTACAGAGCTAACAAGTCATGCCATGAGTCTAGGATGCTTCTGTGTTCAAATTAACTACATGTATTATGTTGTGAAAGATGTATTTTGATCCTTAGCGAAATAGATTGACATCAATTCACATGAGCTGAGGTAGACTATGGCGAATCTGACAACATTCAAATAAGATCTAAATGAATGTACCATTTTACATGGTTTGATTTCCCGCGAGTTTGAAAAAAAATATATAAGAGGTGGGTAGTTTAGTTCTCTCTCATGTGGTGATATTTTTTTTAGAATACTTATCATTATTCGCTTGTTATAGAGTTGAGTTACCAACCACTTTGTATACTTTTTATCCCCTCATAGTTTTCACATTTGCATATTACCTTCACATGTGCTTACCATACTTTCTCAAAACCTTAACTATATATTTGGTTTGAAAACCGGTATGCTTGCTACATGTACACACGTATATGCATAGTGACACACAAATCTGAGTCAGTTCGTTTTTTATATAAAACAAGAAAAAAAAATAGCCCGCTATTTTTGCCGCTATGGCCCGAAATAGCTTGAAAAAAATTGTGCCGCTATTACGTTCATGCACAATTTTGCCGCTAAAGTCCGCTAATTACGATTTATAAAACGCTAAACACCTTAGTCTTAGCTCTCTATTTAAAACATTGATATAAAATAATCAAGTGTAAACAAGTTTAAACACAAATCAACGCCACCGCTAGAGATACAACAAGGTTGCAGGGAAGACAAAAACCTTGGTTCAAACCATAAAACAATGCAGCAACAGTATTGCCAAAACAAAGAGGTAGACTCAAATCTAAATCATCGCAAAAGACCTTCAACTTCTATATTCTTAGTTCACTTTCAGAGAAATTCCAGCCGGTCGTCAAAATATTTGGTGTTGCTATCCTTTACTATTTCTGTAGGAAAGAGAATAAGTTACTGTGTAAAATCTCATTGAAAGATCTAGAAAACCTCTTCTCTATCCTCTTTTCATTTTATATTTTAAACGTTCCACAAGGTCTACAGAATAATCGAAACACATGAAGAATTTTATATGGTAATCTATAATTCATAAATAAATCCAATATTCAAAGACCTAACAAACTACATGTTGGAATTTATATGGGTTTGACCCAATAACAAATTCAGAAATTCCTAATAAATCTCAAAGGCTCATGCATGAAAGTAAGAGGGGATGTGGGAATTATTTAGTATCATCTTGCTTGTGGAAGTGAAAGTATTGGTTGGACCAGACTATATAACTAGACTATCGGTCACGCCAATAAATCATAAAAATTAAGAGCTAGAGTTTCTACCTCTTCTCACTGTTGCGCCACCATAGCTACTCCAGTCCGATCGTCGGCGTGCACCGGCGAGCAGGTCTCCGGAACCCTTGTCTTCGTGATCCTGCAGCGGGAGAAGACGAATAAGGTTTTTGGAAAGTACTCCAGTCCGATCGTCGGCGTGCACCGGCGACCGGGCGAGCAGATCTCCGGAACCCTTGTCTTCGTGATCCTGCAGCGGGAGAAGGCGAATAAGGTTTTTGGGAAGCGCTCTTCGCGCGACTGCTCCCAATCTTCACGACGGGTCGTCTTCCGTCCAAGTCAGGCGGTGCTACGTCTCGGCATATTCGTCGTCAGCTGAACCGAAGTCTACCGTCGCCGCTGATCGACATCGACGACATCGACATCATCTTTAACAACCTGAACGTTGCTCCATCGACACCTGCATCTTCGCCGTCTTCACCGTAATCTACTATTTCTACAACTAGTAGGTATAAACCTCGTGATCTAATCTTATCGTTCATATTGTCCAATCTATCTAGTATACAAGCCATGTTTATGCTAGTTAACTTGAACATGTTATGTGATATGTGGTTTAATCATGTTAGTATTCAGTACATTTTATTCTAGTTCCTCAATCTGTCATGATTTATATTCTGGTATTAATCTGGAAATTGTTATATATTTCAATAATCCAAAAACCTTATTGTAGATTTTTAGAAATATCTATGGCTAGTTTTGTTGACGCGTTGAAGTCAGAAAAGTTTAATGGTGCAAACTTTAAGAGGTGGTCCGTCAGGGTCATAGATTGGCTTACTGTCATGAAAGTTTTCTGGGTCAAAGATGACTTGCCCAAGGGTAATATCTCTGATGAAGATCAGAAAAAATATCAGGAAGCTAATAAAATCTTTATGGGAGTTGTGCGTATTGTGGTGTCGGATCATATCTATGATGCCCTCATGCACTATGAAGATGCACAGTCTCTGTGGAACTATCTAAACTCCACCTATGGAGCTTCGAATGCAGGCAAAGAGTTATATCTCATGGAGAGCTTCCATGGCTATAAGATGGTTGGAAACAAATCTATAGTCGAGCAAGCTCATGAGGTGCAACGCATGGCAAAGGAACTTGAGCTCCTTAAATGTGTTATACCCGATGAATTTGTAGCTGGTTGCATTATTGCAAAATTGCCTTCTTCATGGAGGAACTTCGCCACAAGTCTTAAACACAAGAGACATAAAATATCAGTTGAAAACCTGATAGCATCTCTTGATGTTGAAGAGAAGACTCGGGCTAAAGATAACACTGAGAAGGGGAACGAGGATATAGCTAGTGCCCACTTTGTCTAGAGAAACCATGGCAAGAACAA
Source organism: Microstegium vimineum (assembly GCA_022036555.1). Classification (NCBI taxonomy): domain Eukaryota; kingdom Viridiplantae; phylum Streptophyta; class Magnoliopsida; order Poales; family Poaceae; genus Microstegium; species Microstegium vimineum. The sequence continues at coordinate 58,455,809 of CM039122.1, forward strand.
AGTAAAGGTTAAACTTTTCAATGCCAAATCAACTACTCCCTTCAAGAAGAAGAAGAAAGACAAAGCTGAGATGCCTTGCTTCACTTGTGGAGAGCTTGGTCATTTTGCTAAAGACTGTCCGGAACGAGCGGGCCGAAAAGAGAAAAAGAAGGTCAACCTCGTGACTACTAGCAAAACTGATGACGAGTACGGTAATTTCCCTACTGTACTATCAATTTTTCAATCACCAAGTTGGTGGGTTGGTGGGTTGATACAGGTGCTAATATTCACGTGTGTGCTGATATCTCTTTGTTTTCTTCTTACCAGGGGCTCCAAGGTTCCTCCGTCCTAATGGAGAATGGGTCACATGCTTCTGTTCGTGGTGTTGGCACGGTAGATCTGAAGTTTACTTCGGGGAAGATCGTACAATTGAAGAACGTGCAGCATGTCCCTACTATTCGCAAGAATCTTGTTAGCGTATCACTTCTTTTGAGAGATGGGATTAAAGTAGTATTAGAGTCCAATAAAGTAGTTATGTCCAAGCATGGACAATTTATTGGTAAATACTATGAATGTGGAGGCTTGTTCCGCTTATCTTTTGCAGATTTTAGTAATAAGTCAGTTAATCATATTTGTGGCACCATTAATGATAATTCAAGTGTTTGACATTCTCATTTATGTCATGTGAATTTTGGCTTGATGTCGCGTTTATGTAGCTTGAGTTTAATTCCAGATTTCACTATTGTCAAAGGTTCTAAGTGCCATAGTTGTGTGCAATCAAAGCAACCTCGAAAGCCTCATAAGGCAGCAGAGGAGAGAAACTTGGCGTCTCTTGAACTCATACATTCTGATCTTTGCGAGATGAATGGTGTGTTGACAAAAGGTGGAAAGAAATATTTCATGACTTTAATTGATGATGCAACTAGATTTTGCTATGTTTACTTGTTAAAAACTAAAGATGAATCGCTAGACTACTTTAAAATCTATAAGGCTGAAGTTGAAAATCAGTTAGAGAGAAAGATTAAACATCTAAGGTCTAATCATGGTGGTGAATATTTTTCTATACTATTTGATGAGTTCTGTGTGGAATATGGCATTATTCATGAGAGGACAGCTCCCTATTCACCCGAATCAAACGGGATTGCCGAGAGGAAAAACCGCACGTTGACTGACTTGGTGAACGCCATGTTAGACACTGCTGAACTATCTAAGGCATGGTGGGAGGAAGCTTTATTGACTACGAGTCATGTCCTGAATAGAATTTCAAACAGAAATAAAGAAATAACTCCATATGAGATATGGGTTGGTAGGAAACCATCACTTCCATACTTGCGCACGTGGGGATGTTTGGCGAAAGTCAATGTTCCAATTTCTAAGAAGCGTAAGCTTGGGCCGAAGACCGTGGACTGTGTGTCTTTCTAGGATATGCTCACCATAGCATTTCTTATATATTTTTAGTAGTAAAATCTGAAGTTCTTGATATGCATGCAGATACAATCTTTGAATCTCGTGATGCTGTATTTTTTGAGAATATATTTCCTATGAAAGATATGCATAGCAATGCTAAATTTTCTACTGAATTAACCCCTGTTTTTACTATACCTACCGAGCATCCTGTTGACTCTTTTGAACAACCACTTGAAGAAGTCTTAGAGGAGGATGACAATGAAGATCATGTGAGGAACAAGAGACAAAGGATTGCAAAATCTTTTGGTGATGATTTCATTGTGTACCTTGTGGATGATACTCCCACTTCTATCACAGAGGCATATGCATCACCAGATGCAGATGATTGGAAAGAAGTTGTTCGTAGCGAGATAGACTCAATTCTTCCTAATGGAACTTGAGAGTTATCTGAATTTCCATTTGGTTCTAAACCCATTGGTTGTAAGTGGGTGTTCAAGAAGAAGTTGAGACCTGATGGTACTATTGATAAGTATAAGGCCCGACTTGTGGCTAAGGGTTATACTCAAAAGGAAGGCGAGGATTTCTTTGATACTTATTCACCTATTGCTAGAATGACCACTATTCGAGTTCTACTTTCCCTGGCTACCTCATATGGTCTTCTCGTTCATCAAATGGACGTGAAGACAGCTTTTCTTAATGGAGAGTTGGATGATGAGATTTATATGGATCAGCCTGATGGGTTTGTAGTAAAAGGTGAAAAGCAAAAGGTGTGTAAGTTATTGAAATCGTTGTATGGCTTGAAACAAGCACCTAAACAATGGCATGAGAAGTTTGACACTACTTTAACTAGTACGGGCTTTGCTGTTAATGAGGCTGATAGGTGTGTGTACTATCGACATGGTGGGAGCCAATATGTTATTCTATGCTTATATGTTGATGATATTTTAATCTTTGGAACAAATATTGATGTCATAAATGAAGTCAAGTCTTTTCTATCAAAGAGTTTTGATATGAAAGATTTAGGAGAAGCTGATGTAATTCTAAACATCAAGCTGATTAAGGAAGAGAGTGGGATTACTTTGTCGCAATCACACTATGTTGAGAAGCTTTTAAGCCGATTTGGCTTTATGGATAGCAAGCCTTCTCCAACACCTTATGATCCTAGTGTGACACTAAGAAAGAACAAAAAGAGTGCTAAAGATTAGTTGAGATATTCTCAAATTGTCGGTTCACTCATGTATCTAGCTAGCGCAACCAGACCAGATATCTCTTTTGTTGTGTGCAAATTGAGTAGGTACATGTCCAACTCGGGTGATAATCATTGGAATGCACTTGAAAGGGTCTTGCGCTATCTTAAAGGTACAATGACTTTTGGGATTCACTATTCTGGGCACCCAGCTGTGCTAGAGGGATATAGTGGTGCGAACTGGATTTCTGATATTGATCAAATATATGCCACTAGTGGGTATGTTTTTACTCTTGGAGGTGGCACAGTGTCATGGAGGTCTTGTAAACAGACTATTTTGACTAAGTCAACCATGGAAGCAGAACTTACTGCTTTAGATACAGCATCTGCAGAGGCAGAGTGGCTGCGTGAGCTCTTGTGTGACCTGCCGATGGTTGAAAAACCAATACCTGCTATCCTTATGAACTGTGATAATCAAACAGTGATCACTAAAGTGAATAGTGCAAAGGATAATGCGAAGTCAACAAGACACGTTAAAAGACGTTTGAAGTCTGTCAGGAAGCTGAGAAATTCTGAAATAATAAATGTGGCTTATGTCTAAACCGACAAAAACCTGGCAGATCCCTTTACTAAAGGGCTATCACGGAATGTGATAGAAATTGCATCAAAGGAGATGGGTATGAGACCCATGTGAGTTTGCAGTAGTAGTAACCCAACCTTTTTGATCGGAGATCCCGTGACTAAGGATCTGGGAAGAACAAACTATTGATAAACTGAGGAGAGTATAACTATAAACCCTCTCTAAATGAAGATGCAAATACTCTCAAAAACAATGAGACACTGTATGGTAGGTTGGCTAAATGCCTTAATATGTTGTATTGGCTTTCATTAGCGAAGATGTTGTCCTACAGAGCATTCTTGAAAGAACATACCTATATAAGTTCGATTGTTAAAACGTCGCAGTCTATGAGACTTGGGTAGTCTCTAGTAAACTCATTAAGAGACCACAGAGTACGACGTATATGCTCAACTCACGAAGTAAGGCTATTGGTGGTCAGGTACTAGTTTGGCTTTGGGTAAAGCTCATTCGCACAAAACTTGCAATTCAAGGCGTAGTCCATTGTTCAAGTTGTGGATAGTGTAACTTGAGGTTCTAGGCGGAAGTTCAACTTCACAGTCTCTGTCGAAACACTAGTATATCAAACAAGAGCGAGAACATGCAAATCTCTAAATGAGTATTTGAGATCTGGTGGGGGATTGTTGTAATTTATATGGGCTTGGCCCAATAACAAATTCAGAAATTCCTAATAAATCTCAAAGGCCCATGCATGAAAGCAAGAGGGGATGTGGGAACTATTTAGTACCACCTTACTTGTGGAAGTGGAGGTATTGGTTGGACCGGACTACATAACTAGACTATTGGTCACGCCAATAAATCATAAAAATTAAGAGCTAGAGTTTCTACCTCTTCTCGCTGTTGCGCCACCATAGCTACTCCAGTCCGATCGTCGGCGTGCACTGGCGACCGGGCGAGCAGGTCTCTGGAACCCTTGTCTTCGTGATCCTGCAGCGAGAGAAGGCGAATAAGGTTTTTGGGAAGCGCTCTTCGCGCGACTGCTCCCAATCTTCACGACGGATCGTCTTCTGTCCAAGTCAGGCGGTGCTACGTCCCGACGTATTCGTCGTCAGCTGAACCGAAGTCTACCGTCGCCGCTGATCGACATCGACGACATCGACATCATCTTTAACAACCTAAATGTTGCTCCATCGACACCTGTATCTTCGCCGTCTTCACCGCAATCTACTACTTCTACAACTAGTAGGTATAAACTTCATGATCTAATCTTATCGTTCATATTGTCCAATCTATCTAGTATACAAGTCATGTTTATGCTAGTTAACTTGAACATGTTATGTGATATGTGGTTTAATCATGTTAGTATGCAGTACATGTTTATTCTAGTTTCTCAATCTGTCATGATTTATATTCTGGTATTAATCTGGAAATTGTCATATATTTCAATAGTACCAACACTGGGACCAATTTCAATATCTGGAAACGAACAATGCACTTTTTTTTCTTATGATTGCAATAAAACCCCATTAGGTGGTGCTCGGCTCTGGCTTGATCAGTAGCTTTGGCACTAGAGCCAAACAAGCCACATCAAGCAAACGCTTCTAGATATCAAATAGAGGAATTGAAGTTGTTTTGCGTTTACAGGTGTATAGCCATATTTTGCTTCAGGTTTGGTAGAGAAGCGACGTACATCGAGCCATGGTGCTAAAGCATTGGGATGAGTTTTTGTATAGAAAAAAAAAACAAATGGAGTAACAATCTTTGTTACTTAGTATTCTTCGTTTTAAATTATAAGAATATGAATTGACTTGTAAAAGTTAAAAAAATACTCTCTCCATCCCAAATTATAAGTCATTCTAAGAATTTAGGAGAGTCAAAATTTCTCAAATTTGATCAAACTTATATAACAATATAATAATATTTATGATGTGAAATAAGTATCATTAGATTCGTTATCAATTATATTTTCATAGTATATCTATTTGATGTTATAAATCTTTATAATTTTGTCTATAATTCTTGGTCAAATTTGAAATGATTTGACTCTCTAAGATTTTTGGAATGACTTACAATTTTGGATGGTGGGAGTATATCTTATAATTTGCAATTGAGAGAGTACTAGCTTAGTAAACACGTTAGGGCAAAGTAATAATATGTCTCTAAGTTCTTCTGACACGTTGACGCTTCCATAAAAATAACAATATGTCTCTAATCAAAAAATAATAATAAACGCTACTGCTGGCGAATCTGACTTCGCGTCGCTATCCCCTCATTGAACCAAAGCCCGGGCGCACTGACCTGACCAGCGACAAATAAACGAATGTGCGTCCCCTGCCTCGCCACGACGCCACGCTACACGGCAAGCTTAAAATATGTGCAAGCTGCGGAGTCTGTGAAAACGGACACGCCAGCGAACAGTTTACCAAAGCACGTACGTCTGCCTCCACAGGAAGCGCGATGCGACAGGTGAGTTGTTTGTGCGCTGCTAGGCGCGCTACCCCAAATTTTTATAATATAGCTTTTTTTTGAATTTTTTTCACGTTTGGACCCCTGAAGGAAGTAATTACAGGAATGGACCCAGGGGCTCGCACGGCGCCGAGGTAACACAGCTCGGCGCCGTGCCCCACGGAGCCCCACGGCGTCGAGCCCTTAGCCCGCATCCAGCGTGGATCCGACGTGGCTGGGGGCTCGGCGCCATGCCCCACGGCGCCGAGCTAGCATATAGCCCGCCGCGGCGCCGAGCTCGGCGCACGCTCTCTGTCTCTCGCTCTCACGGCGCCGAGCCGCCGCCGCCGTCCGCCACCGCCGGCATCCGTTTTTTTAGGTAATTTTTTTAGTGTTTTTAGTTTAGTGTTTTTAGTTAGCAATTGTAGTTCGAAATTTTAGTTACAAATTTAGATGATAGATAGACAAATAGGTAGTTAACTTATCATAGATAGATAGTTAGTTTGTTAAATTTGTAACTAAATAGATATATGTATATATATATATATGTATATGTATAGTTAGGTTTGTAACTAAATAGATAGACAAATATATATATATATATATATATATATATATATATATATATATATATATATAATATAGTATGCTAAATAGATGGATAGACAAATAAATAGATAGATAGATAGTTATTTTGCTACATAGATAGATTGATAAGTTCATAGATAGATAATTAGTTTACTTAATTTATAGCTAAATAGATATATGTATATATATATATTATGTATAGTTAGATCATTGATAATTTAGTTTACCCATAATAAGAACTTTCGTGTTGTGCATATCAACTAGATGGATAACCTAGTGACCCTGTATCATGAAGGAAGAGTGGAGGAAGCGGAAGATGGTTTTGGTAATATCACCTTAGTTGGAATGCAAAGGGTGCCTTTGATGTTCGATGAGCGGCCGCTTTTTTTGTAGTTGTTTGCTAGGGCTCGTGATGAACTTCATTGCAATTCCATTAAAAATGTCATATCAGTTGAGGGAGTAGTTCACCATGGTAAATCAGGCCAAATATTTAGGCGGTTGGTCACAATCTCATCAGAGGCTCAATGGGAGACATATGTCAATACTGTGATGAAGAGTGAATTTCAATATTTGGATTTGATTGTCCGGAAGCTCTCCAATGAGTCAGCTCCTCTTGGCCATTCATCCCCTATTGGACATTCATCCCCTCATGGCTTGTCACCACCACAATACGATCCGTTACCATGTGATCCTCCGTTACACAATCAAGAGGTGCATGTGGAAGATGTGGTTGTGGTGCCCGATGCGCAATCCGCTCCAAATGAGGTTGGAATCTGCCCTAATGTTGTTGCACCTCATATTGCTACGGCCCCTCAGGAGATCCCTTTGACCCAAAATCATCCAAGTAAGTGTTGTAGTAACACTTTACCTTTTCTGAACCACCCTTGTAATATGTTATTCCAATGATGACATCCTCATTTGAATGTAGGAGACATTCCTAATAATGTTGGCTGTCATCGTGTGCCTTCGTCATCCACTGCGGTGCATATAGGCTTCGCATCTAATAGTGTTGATGTTCAGATTGATGATGAAGAGGAGCCTTATGGGACCGCAAGAGCTGTTAGTTCCGATGATGAACGTCCTGTGGCTGCATTGAGTGAACAAGAGATTGAGCTCATGAGGCAGTGTTGTCCCGATATTGATCCACTAGTGCATGAATTTAGCGATCTCAGACACTCTCATGGTGCTTATGTAGTAGCAAGGGAAGAAGAGTTGTTAGAGGCCCCTGATGATGGGGAAAGCATAGAAATTTTCAAGGGCATGATCTTCAAGGACTTGCCAACATTAAGAAGGTGGTTACAGGAGTATTCTGTGAAACGTAAAAGGCCGTTCAAGGTGCAGCATTCTTATGTGGAGCGCCGTTACACAGTGGTATGTCAGAAAAATGATTGTAATTGAAGGGTATGCACGAGAAAACAGAAGAATAGTGAGAAGTTTAAGATCACCAAAATTGTAGGTCCATATACTTGTGCAACGACGAGTCCACATACTTGTGCAACGACGGATCTAAAAGAGAAGCATCAACAGTTGACCTCTACCCTTATTGCTAGAAAATTTTACACAACACTGCAAAAACAGCCTAATTTGAGAGTGAAGACGCTCATGGACCTAGCTGAGAAGCATTTTCAGTATGAGGTGAGTTATGGCAAAACATGGAGGGCAAAGCAACGTGCCTGGAAGATGATATATGATGATTGGGAGGAGGGGTACGAGAAGCTGCCTGCATTGTTCAATGCAATCAAGGTAGCTAATCCGGGCATGTATTACGAGTACATCCCAAAACCAAATGAATGGAAGGACGGCAGAGAGATATTTTTCCATGCATTCTGGTGCTTTCCTCAGTGTGTCCAAGCCTTTAGGCATTGTCGTCCTGTGTTGTCCATTGATGGTACTTTTTCTTCTTGGCAAGTACATGGGTACAATGTTGATAGCCATTGGTTGTGACGCGGACAATGCATTGGTTCCATTAGCATTCGCTTTGGTGGAGAGGGAGAACAAAGACAGCTGGGGTTGGTTCTTGCGGCTTGTTCGGATACATGTTGTAGGCCCTGGGAGAGAGGTTGGTGTCATATCTGACAGACACCAGGGCATACTTAGTGCCGTACAGGAGCAGATTTAGTTGACATAGTCCATGTAGTTGTTCTAGTTGACATAGTTGACATAGTTATTCTAGTCCATTTAGTTGATTTAGTTGATGTAGTTGATTTAGTTGACATAGTCCATGTAGTTGTTCTAGTTGACATAGTTGACATAGTTATTCTAGGTCACATAGTTGATTTAGTTGATGTAGTTCATGTAGTTGACATAGTGCACATGTTTCAGGATTGATCGTCAAAAATAAAAAAAGACGGTGGAGTTTGAGACGCTACACCGAGTGCACATGGATGCTTGGGACGATCAATATGACAATGTGTATCAAAAACAGACGCCACACAACGATTACAACTTTCGTCAATACCTAACTTGGTACCGGACAGTGACACGAACAAAGTTGAAGACTCAATGGACAAATACGGACTACGCAGACATTGATTCTTCAGATGACGAAGACACGTCCTATGATCTTGAAGCAAGACAAGGGACGATTGTCGAGGCTGCACCTGTTTTGGACCGAGTGGTAAGTGATCTTAAAAAGGTTATGTAATTTTTTCATGGCAATGCGTTGTATATGACTACCATTATGACTATAATTTGTCTCTTTTTGCAGGGCAACGCGCTAAAACAGTCTGTAGTGGAAATTAAACGGTTTTCAAGGACAAACGTGGACGAGGCTACGCTCAACAACTTTCTAGGAGTAAGTACTCATCAACACAACGACTTTCTCATCGACAATGCATATATTACAACGCTTAAAATGCTCATGTTGTTATCACAGAGGCTAGCACGTAGATTGCGTCGAGCTGCGGCTCGTTGTGGTTGCGGGACTAGCGCGGCGATGAAGTATGTAGCGAGTCCACAGAGAACACAGAGGGAGACCACTTCTTCTCGTGGAGGTAAACTTTCATTACATGTCGTCTAGTTAAGTGTCTTTCTTTAATACACGTAAATGTACTTATATGCACATTTAATTGATACGTGACATTGTAGGTTACGGCGGACAGAGCTCCTCTCGTGGTACTCAAAATACTTTCCAAGGTGACGCCACAGAGGAAGAAGAGGACCACGACGGATATCAGGAACTTGGACCGTCCCAGCTAGATGATGCTCCTCTGACTCAGTCTTCGCAGCCTTTAGGAAATAGGAGACGACGTCCGCCATTTCACTACACTCTAGGCACCGACCCTTTTGGTAAGGGTAAGGGTAGGGCTAGGAGGCAGTGATAATGTGGACTTGAGCTAGTGGTTGTCTATTTTGGTTCACTATTTGAATTGTATGGACTTTACGGACCATTTGGATTGTATGGACATTATGGATTATTCGTATTGTGTGATGATGGTGATTATGGTTCACTATGTGGTTGTCTTGTGCTATTTGGATGCATATATGTTGGATCATATTATGTTGTCTCTGTTTGTCATTGTTGATGCTCCACATACAAGAGAAACTCTGGCGAATTTATTTCGTGAATTATTTATTTACATTTATATACGTTGATAACTACCATATTAGAGGTTAGAGGTTTATCCAGACACCCCTTGTGGGCATGGAGATTAGAGATGTTCCGGCTCTCAAGTTTTTGGGTGATATTGTTTGGAAGTAACTTCAGTTGTGGGAAACAGGATTCTTCTAATAATGACATTGCCAAATGAAAAGAGAGCGACTGGCGACAGTGGCATTGTACTTCTGACTAAAAGTTTAACAATACATGTCGTTATTCATGGATAAAACACAGAACTACTGAGTGCAACGAGGCCACTTTCCCTTCCTCATCGCATCGAGATTCTCCTCCATCGCTGTCTTCGCACGGCGGGCGCGCTCAACCTTCTTGTCCCTCTCCTCCCTGTAGGCTGCACCTCTTCTCTCTTCCTCCTCTTTCTTGTGCTCCTTCTCAGCTGCATCCTCTTTCAGTATCTTTTCATAGGCCACTCGACGCTCCGCGTCCCAGTTCTTCATACCTTGCAGAAGACGTTTGTCGAACTCCTTGATCTCAGTGTCGATCCACTGCTCAAAGTCACATAGCGGTGGAGGAGTCTGTAAATCATGCAGAAGTTAGGCACACAAAACAAAATCATTATTTAATTTGATATAAATCGATTTCCGTATAAGAGTAGATTCTCACCATTAAGTTAGTCCGACGCTGAGCAAGTGTAGGCTGAAAAGCATAATTTGAACACATCTAATACCTTTGTCTATAGGTTTCATGATCCTCAGAAATCTCTACCTTGCAAGGATCACCGCAAAAGCACATTGGAACCGGAACACCGCTGGGCAGAGGCTTTGGATCGAATGCGATGCTGGTCAACGGGCCCTTCCTACAAATGAAAAAAAAATCGTTCTAGTAACCGAAACAATTAGAACAAAAAATAAACCTAGCAGAGAATACCTTGCTTTAGTAGTTTTCCCACGCCTTGGCATCCTATGGTTGCAAAATACAAATAACAAATCAATAATCGTCCCAAACCCTAAGTCAAAATCTAACTAGGGTTTCAAAATACACCTAATATAGACCGAATCGATGTGTAAAAAATGAGGAGGGGAAGAAGGATATCTTGGTCTCGAAGATCGGTGGATCAAATCCAAGTTTGCTAGGTCCAAAATGTCGATTCAAAGAGGTTAGTGGGTGGAGGAGAGGAAAAACCCGAGAGCAAGGAAGAACAAATGGATGAAACCTCGGGTTGGTGGGAAAGCTGGCTGGAATATAAGGAACACAGCTCGGCGCCGTGGGGCACGGCACGGCGCCATGCCCCACGGCGCCGAGCCCCCAGCCACGTCGGATCCACGCTGGATGCGGGCTAAGGGCTCGGCGCCGTGAGCCCCTGGGTCCATTTCTACAATTACTTCCTCCAGAGGTCTAAACGTGAAAAAAATTAAAAAAAAAGCTATATTGTAAAAATTTGGGGCGCGCTACCGATCCATCTCCTCTCGCCATCTGCGTCACCGTGCTCCGCCTGCGACGTGCGGAGCTGGCCAGGGGCGCCCGAGGGAGGGGACCCTCTGCCAAGCGGGGGCCGCCGGGGGGCGGATCCGCACGCCGGCCGGACTGCCCGGTCCGCGCCAGCGACAGCACACGGCCCGGCGGGGAAAGCCAACAACGGGGGCCCGCGGGATCCGCGCGCCCGGTCGTTTTCCGACAGCGATGCCCCGCGGCCGCTTCCGTCCTGGGCCGCCGGGACCGCGCGCCCCGCGCCAAGCGCCACACCACACGAGCCCATACGGCGGCATCTCACTCGCGTACGCGCCCTCGTGAACACTCGTGACCAGTGGTGCGCGTGCAGAGCATGTCTACGCGCAGAATGCCCGTTGCCCGCCCTGTAGAGATCTCACTTTGGAGGGACGTCGGACGTTTAAGTGGCAAGTGGGCTATGTTGGCACTGTGGTTTATGGTTATGGGCTGACCGACACGACACCGAGTGGACAGTGCTCTCTATCATGCTGCCGAGTGCCCGAGTGAAGCTCAAGTGCTCAACTGCGTGTGGACATACAGTACATCAGATGGCGTGCCATGTGTGTAAAAGAAAACGGACTCCTCAATTCAAAGTCAAACCAGCTTTTAATTGTAGCGTCAATCATCCCATGGATTGCTCAAAGCCATTTGCACATATTGCTGAACTAGCCTTTTTTTTGTGATGATATCCCATGGATCGGATTCTCGTTGATGGAAATGTGTGGCCGGTTAAGGCGTGTACTGTACACATACTCTGCATCATTTTTCAGGTGGGCCGTTCAGGTTCTCGTACACGGTTGATAGTGAATTGTCTACGTTGTATTCGGTATTCCACACATTACTCGGGTTTTCTCTTCTTCTACTTTTTGTGGCTTATTACTCGTGGTTCTCTCACTAGGAACAAATAAACGACCATGGTTCATTAAGACAAGCCTGCCATTAGCCATTTCTCTTCTTTTTTCAGTACATATATAGCAGAAGAGAAGTTTCAGAGTTTTTTAAAATTTCTCTAGTCGTATTTAATGTGCTACACACATGATTATTTAGGGCATCCGCAATAGGAATAACTACTACTAGCTATTTGGTGAGCTGATGTGGAGGTGAGAGACAAGAACAAAGACTATTTTATATCACTGGACCCACATGCTCCTCTCACATAGTCTTGGGCTACGTGAAATAGATAGACTATTTGTTTTAGCTAGTGACTACTCTCTCCTACTTTTTGCTTGCCATGTCACATTTAGCTAGCCAAATAGCTAACCATTGCAGACGCTCTTATACAATAGTGTACCTGGCAAAAATCTACCTGGGACGCTTCATTGCATGCAAAGCTGAAAAGAAGTTAGTCTCATAAAGCCATCCATGACTCACTACCGTCCGAAACTGTCATCACTTTTAAGGTTGGAGTGAAAAACTTACTATCACAAACATGAAAAGAACTTGTCATTGCAAGAGTTGTGGCATGGGCAATTTCAATGCATTGCTTTGACCTAAGAAAGTGTCAACAAGATGGAGATAATTAATTAAGATGCATTGACTCCTAGGATACAGTGGAGCAACCACATAAGGCCCTCACTCCAACTCATGTGGTTTGAGGGTGATACATACGCATCCAAATAAGGCCTAAGATGGCTTGGATTTCTTGTGAGCTAGTAGGTTCGGTTCTACATGGCACCGCCGGCTCTATGCAGTGTTGTATTCGACTGAATCGACAGTGTTTGTGTTCGACTGAATCGTTGCAATTTTGGTCCCAGGGAGTTCGCACGAGCTGATTTGGTCCTAGGGATAGGTTAGTTTAGCGGATCTTAATATGCTACTAGCGAAACAATAAATTGCAGAATTTATTTTGTCTATTTTAATTTTGGAGTAATATTGCGCTTATAAGGTCATGCATAATATTACATATTAAGACACATAATGGATGCACAATTACATTGCAATAAAATTAGCTTATCAAACACATAAAAAATGCACAATCCAAATTTAAAATAGACAATAAAATCTGCTCTTTATTTCTTCGTGAGGCTCTAACTTATAACACCTTTAATGCCTGAAACTGACGTAAAGCCATATATGCAAGGGATTATCGTTTTCGGGGCTCATATAGGTAAGTTCAAGAAAAAAAGAGCTATGAAAGGAAGGTGTAGTTTTTGAAGACCATACATGTATATATCTCTACACACTAACACTAGATGTGCCGATGTGGAGCTTACCTGAGGTGATGCAGCACAGATGCACAGCAGCAGCGCCAACAACTGATGTCTTTGGGGGAACTCTGATCAGAGAGAAGAGGCCAATGCTCAAGACAACATGAAGCTGTGTCAGGCCTGCTGCATGATTCAAAGATACTGGCTTGACTTCTCAGCGTACCTAACCGAGCAAAATTCAAGGTTTTCGGCGTAAACCGGAAGAGTGCTATTTGAAGATCAATGTTGATGGATGGGCCCTTCACCGAAGATCCGTGTGGGCTGTGAATTCACTGTCAGGGACCATTCGGGTGAGCGCGCTAGCTGTTTGGTACGTATCCAAGCTCTGGCCAATCCAAGACTAGATGTGGAATGATTCGTCTTGAACTTGAAACAGACGCCAGTGTCTTTCGATCAGCAGCCGGGCCCTATAGCTAGTACTAGCTCGATCGACGTTTGACAAGACATCTAGGATTAGAGTTCTGTTAACTTCAGCATTAACGATTTCATTATACTCGTAGGCTCGTAGGTGCCGCCGACAATGCAATGCTAGGCCCCCGATCTGGTTCCGGTCACGATCCCATCTGGCATCAGCTGACGCGCACACGAGACCCATCGTCGGGCCCGTGACGATCTCACCAACCGTCGTAATTTTATTTTAGTCGCGACTCGGCGAAAGGCACGCTGGGTCTCGCGCGCGATCGAGTTCTCTGGATGGAGTCGTTCGTTCGTTCGTGCGCGCGAGTCGCGGGACGGTAGGAGTAGTAGCAGGGGAGGATGGGACGGGGCATGGGACCGAGGTGCACGTACGCGGACACATGATGATGATGGTGACGCGGTGCCGTGATCTCAGCCGTGCCTGCCTGCCATATACGAGTAGTTCCGTGTCAAAGCTCAGTTGCGTTTGCGTCGTCCAAAAGTTTTTTTTTTCTTTCGCCGTCCGCTCGCGCGTCCGGGCCGGGGGCCTGTAACTTGGATTAGAGTCCGTAACCGTAAGTGTAGTGGGAGAAAGAGGGCTTCGCAGATCCGGCCTGGCCCAAACATAGATACAATCTGGGCTGGAACTCTCCCTTACTGGACCAGATTAAGCGTTTAAGACTATGGCCTTGAACGACGACTGGGCCCAAGCGGCAGACGTTTGATGCGAGCCGCACAACACGGCACTTGGGCTACTGGCTACTGGGCCAGGGCCGTGTGGCTAGCTAGTAGTGCATCGGTAGCGCACTGCTTTGCCCTGTGCGGCGCAGCAGTAAAGTGTCACTGACTTGTGTGCAGGATTGTTTCCAGTGCCAGACTGGCCGTACCGATACAGTTACACGAGACTTGGCGGTTCTTGGCGACATCAAGTGCATCCAAGACTGCTGGTTACTAGATTCGCTTCTTGTCACATGTCAATCACCCCTTCGTCACTCATAAAACAACGAAAGCACTTACTAGTAGCTGTCCACCTAGATAGGGCCTGAATGCCCTCCGGGCTGGTGAGATTATCCATCCGTCTCATCAAAAATGTCACTAGAAAACTGTGTGAGACATGCTTTTCAAATGACATTTTCAATAGAACGGAGGGAGTAATGATAAATTGATACACTAATAGAGATTGATGCGTCTTATAGCACTCACGGCCTGACCAACAAACTACTACTCCTGTCGCTTCAAAGTTTAGCCATATTTCAAATTAAACATAGAGTAATCTTAAGTTCAACCTGACTAATCGTTAGTCTTAAACTCCTAACCCATATCCAAAGGGATGAATTAATTTCTAGTTTAGTCCAACTACCTACTAGTCGATATCTCTCCGTCTATGTCAACAGAACCGCTCAAACTTCTAAATTGAAGTTGAACTAATGATCGGTGCAGGTAACCACATACTTTGTGACGTTTTTTTCACTTGAACTTATCAAGTTATCATCCTATTTTATTAGTCATCGGTTGGCTAATAGTGGCACTTATGAGCCGCAGAAACCATACCAACAGCCCCTCAATGAAACCATCTTCGTGCGTCTCGTCTCTGCTACTCTGCAGATGGTTTGCCAAATTTGTCTTGAAAATGCTACCCCAGACCGGTGGTGGGTTGACGTCAAAGGCGCGCGCACAGTCACCATGCGGACAGCGGACAGTACTACTGTGTTACAGGTTCACAGTACGGCACGTCAGGATTCAGAAACACATGCATGCATTCTGCACCCTTTTTTCACCTTTTGCAAGCTGAACGCGTCTGACTCCTCCGCTAGCTCTGGCTGCAGTTTTCCCCATTTATCGTGTTCTTTAAAAGGCCGTGCCGTGCACCGCATGCATGCATGCATGCGGAAAAAAGAGATCAGAGAGGAGCATCGGACGTCTATTTAAGGTTAAGCACAGGCCGGCTTTATGCACCTTGCCTTGCATTGCATTGCATTGCATGCATGCCGTCAGATGCATGGCCTGCAGCACTGCTGTGACTCTGTTATTCAGAGCCATCGCATTATCAGGTCGCTCAGCTCCCGATCCCTGGAACCGTGTCAGCAGTAGCTGTACTTGGTGTATGCACCCACCCCACCCGATCGGTCTCTCCTTGGGTCCTTCTCCTTCCTCTAGCTAGCCACCGGCAGATTGACATGGCAGCCCGGCCGCAGGTGGCCGCGCTGACGGCTCGGCGAACGGCGGGGCAATGCAGATGCGCTCATCGCGCAAGGTGCATGTGCATGCATGGGGGGTCGGTCGACGGCGCATATAGCTAGAAACTAGCCTAAGAACAGTGTGGAAAGGAAAAGGAAAGAAAGATACTGTACTCCTCTGCGATGATGCGGGTGAAGAAGACTGCACTGCAGCACGCATGATCTCTGCTCACTGAAGTACTGAACCGCACATGCCGCAGCTGACGATGATACATGGGTCATGGGTGTGGTGTGGTGGGTGCAAGCTTAACTGCATGCTACAACATATCGTCTGAGATCGATCTGAATCTGATCTCTGCCCGCGTATGGCTTTGCACTGCCCAAGTACAGCGCGCGCTGGTCCAGCCCTGGGACTGTGGCCTGTGGGAGGCGCCCGCCCGGCAACCACCGCTGCATGCAGCGGTGGTGGTTGTGGTACTGCCTGCCTGCCTGCCTGCCCGGCCCGCCGCTGCTGGAGCTGGGCCGGCGCGGCCGGCCGCGTGCAGCGCAGTACTCCGCCAGTACCTCCCAGTGACCCCTCTCTCATCTTTAGATCTGTGGAGTACACTGACTGCATGCGCCAGCCGCCAGCTCGCGCGCGCTACTGCGACCGGCGATTAGAGGCGTGCGTCCACAAGCTTCAGTGACCTGTAGCTTTCTTGGTATATGCATGTCGCCATGATGGCATAGGAAGCTATAGTAGCTACTAGCTACTAGCCAGCAGATGCCGCTGGCTGTGCTGTGCTTGTGCCTGTGCCCTGTGCATGCATGCATGCATGCATGCGCCAGTTCGATAGGTTGGCTTGGCTATGCATTGCATGCAGCAGACCTCATCGTTTGGTTTGGTTTGTCCACTCGTTCGCTTGTCCGCTTGTCCCCTGGAACTTGCATTTGCATTGCATATCATCCTCCCTGCAGGTCACCTCTCGATCGAGTGTTTCGGGCCACTCAAAAGTTTCAGAGCAATCTTGGTATTATGCGTGCATGGTGATGTGATGGCCACCTCATCACACAATGCTACAAATTCAGAAGCTCGGTGCATGCCACGATATGGGTCCGTACATTATAAGCTGTTTATGGCTAAAATGTGCCGAAATCGATAGTTAAACATTATGTTTTTTAGCAGCTTATTCCGATTACGTTTATTCTCACAGCTCTTGCTTGTACTTTAAAAAGAAGAAGAAGCTAATCAGATGAGCTTGTTTTGACCATCACTTTTACGCTATTTGTGCAGCTACGCTACTTTGTTGTTTTAAGACGTGAATGAGCAACTAACGGCAGTTTAGTTTTTTCTTTGTTGGCGAACGGAATCAGTTCCGGGTTATATATGTCAGATTTAGGACTTTATTAGTCAATCAGATCAGAAGGTTGCATTCGTTCGTACGTAGTAATTGTCAAGTCCTTGTGCAGAAATCGTCATGGATCTAAACTACCGGGGATGCATTATTACCATTAGCAGTAACGTCCTTCAGTTTCAGGCTTTCAGCATATGGTTAGCTTTGGCAGTGCACTGCAGTCATACGGAGTATAGAGATAGTTATTAAACTAAACTGAATTTTTTTTGACAATGCGTCGCAGAGAATATGTCAGGACCCGGTGCTCTATTTGCTGGGTGCAATATAAGGCATTGCATCATGTTGCGAGATGCATCACTGATCACAGAGATTGGGACACCACCAGAGAGTAGTGAGGAGCCGTACAAGAGCCACATTAATTGAATTCCGGAAAAGTACTGTGGTCGTACAGTCTAAAGCTGTGCATGACATCCAAGCAGAAGCAGGCCATGCCTGCTTGGAGTGCTTATTAATTCATGATGTCCGGTCAGCGTCGTCGTTATGATTTTGATGCGGGATCTTGCTTGACAAAATTAAAAACCAGCTGTAGTATCAAGACTTCACATTGAAGACTCCAAATAGGCTTATCATCATGAAAAAGATATTTCAAGATAAATTTAATGATACTCATTTAATATGACAATCACCAATTTTTATATAAAATCTGATTAAATTTAAAATAGTTTGACTGATCACTATTCCTAAAATTGTATCTTTATTAGAACAAAAGGATGTACTTGCTTTTGTTTTGTATCTGCCTGACCTCATGGCTGGTATATATAGGGATGTGATAGACTTTAACCAGTGATCTGATGTCACGTGACTAGAGCTAATGATAAGCACTATTGATAAATCATGTCGATGAAACATAAAGCGAATTGCCTACATTTCCTATCAGTTTAATGTTTTTGGTTAAACTAATCGACATACAACTCTACATGGTATCAGAGTCGAAGATCTCGAATTTGAATACTTGTTGTTTGTTTATATTCTACTTAGGAGAGTGTTGAATAAATATAAAGTGAATTGCTCGTTTTCTCTATTAGCTTGAGCTTTTGAACTGAATTGACCACTGCATATAATACAACTTTATACATCGCATGATCTCTGTGTTCAATTTTATTTTTGTTTATATATCTTGGAGTCGGAGCAGAGAACCAAACTAAATAATAGTACCTCCCATGTTCCTTTTATTTTATATAAATCGAACCTTTGTATCCGTACGTACATGGCAGAAAGAACATGTTCCTTCCCCTCAATTATTATTTTTTTTTTAAAAAAAAACTGCGCTTAGCGAGCTGTTACTATCGACATGCCTTTTTCCTTCACGTGCCAAGCTGCCATTAGTAAATTATATTACGCATCTATATGAGGAAGCTGAAAGTACATGAAACACCTGGCTCGTGGCAGAGCACATGCTAAAAAGAGCCGTCTCTGTACAAAGCAATTCAGACGGACGTATAGTTGGGCCAGGATGCGAAAAAGAAAGGTCATGTACATTATGTGCATCGCCCCCCCCTCCTGCCCTCCTGCTGCTAATAAGGGACCATTGCATGTACGTACGGCAGCTAGCCTTGGATGTTGGATCCATATATGCTTTGTTTACGCCATTAGATCCACACATTTCCAATCTACAGTAGATGCAGTTCTTTAATTTCCCTCCCTGCATCAGTTTCTAGCTAGGCCCCAATTCTTCTTCCCGGCCTCTCCCACGTAAATAAATGAATGAACATGCAAGTTTTTCACGGGTCGTCGTACCTCATGCCACTAAATGGAGCTGCTGCGAGCCTGCTACCCACAAGCAAGGATGATTTCTCAGCAACTTCAGAAGAATTTCTCGTACTTTCTTTACTTTACTTCCTCTCTCCAAATAATTAACCAGGCCTATATATATATATAGTATCACTACGTCAAAAACGATTTTGCACAACGTTGAAAAAAAAACCCTCCATGGCGAACACTTATTCTGCCCGCTGCAGAAAATCCGATGATTTACCCCAACGGACATTTTTTTATTTATAATGACGGTCATTTTTGCCCGCTGCGGTAAATCGATTTACCGCAACGGGCTTCTTAAGATGTCCGCCACGGAAAATATTTATTTATCGCAGCGGACATGTTAAGACGTCCGTTGTGGTAAATTGATTTACCGCAGCGGGCCTTGTATAACGTCCGCTTCAATTAAGCACGAGGCCCAATAGACCCAGGTGAAGCCCGATTCAGGCAGCCACTATATAACACGAATTAGGGTTCCAATCCTCATTCCTCACTTTATCGATCAACCGCCGCAGCAGCACAACACAAAGGCTCCATCTCCCTCCTCCCATGCAGCACGAAGGCTCCAGCACAGCAGCCGCAACAGCACATCACAAGGCTCCATCTGCCATTCTCCCTCCCTCCTCCCACGCAGCAGCACGAAGGCTCGTGCAGCAGCACAACACGGGCGGGTGGCTTGCGCGGCTCGCGGATTCTTCCAGCTCGCCGGAGGGAGGCGCGGGCTCCCCTCTCGCGTCGGCTGGCTGGCTCGCGGCGGCGCGCGGGCTCCCCTCTCGCCACGGCGCGGACCACCACAGCGGGGCGGACCCCCACGGTGGCACGGACCGCTACGACACGGACCCCCACGGCGGCGCGGACTGCCACGGTGCGGACATCCACGTCGGGGCGGACCCCACGGCGGCGCGGACCACCACGCGCGGACCGCCACGACGGCGTCCTCCTTGAGGATCCGGCGAGGGTGGCGGTGGCGGCGGCTGGATCCGCGGCCGGTGCCCCTCCTCCATCACAGGCGGCGGGATCTAGCGCGGAGGGCACCCGGCGGCGGCAACCTGGAAGGGCTCGTCGGGCGCGTGGATGGGCTCGGCGGGCCTATCTAGGGGTTTTTTTTTCCTTTTTTTTCTTTTTTTGAATGATTAAACGCAGCGGGCTTCTTATGTTGCCCGCTGCGGTTAATGTTATTTACCGCAGCGGGCAAACACGTCCGCTGCGAGAAGGCCACGATTTACCGCGACCTTAGCATCGCAGCGGACGCGTTTGCCCGCTGCAGAAAACTAATTTCGCCCGCTACGCAAAATCGTTTTTCACGTAGTGTATATTTTGAAAAAACAACAAGCCTATATAAAGTTGCACTACTACAGAATTTATTTTGCATATCACTTGAGATTTATTAACCGTGGCGGTTAAACACAAAAACCGCCACGGTTAATATTGGGATTAACCGTGGCGGTTATTTTTTATTAACCGTGGCGGTTATATTCAACCGCCTCGCAAAATAGATTTACCGAGGCGGTTACTTGTACGAGGCCCGCCACGGTTAGTAGGCCTATTTATGGTGGTGGTTGCATGTAAGAGACCCGCCTTGGTTAATAGGCTGAGCCCATAAGAAAGCCCACTCGGCCCAAACTAACCCCACCATACATAAACAGAAGAAAACCCTAACTTCTCCCCCCACCCTCTTTCTCTCAGCGTCGCTCTCCCTCACCCGACTCGCTCCCCTCTTCCTCCCGTCTCTCCCTCACTCGCACCTCCGGCCGGCAGCCTCCCCTCCCTCTCCCTCCGGCCGGCAACCCTCTCCACGGCTCTCTCCACGGCTCCGGCGACCCTCTCCACGGCTCCGGCGCGGGGCCGCGCGAAGGCAGATCCAGCGCCCCACAAGGACCGCGTGACGGCGGCGGCGGGCCCACCGGATCCCCACCCTCTCCTCTCCGGCGCGACGGCGGACCAGGGGCACCACCGCCGCCATGGCGAGCCGGATCCGGCAGTGGTGGCGGCAGATCCGGCCCTCCTCCCTCTACGGCCTGGATCCGGCGGCGGAGGGGCCGGATCCGGTGGCGGCGCCCCTCCACCACCACCACGAAGGCTGGCCCAGATCCGGTGGTGGCAGAGAGGGAGCGGAGGCGGCGCGGGGCGGCGCGAGGCCGCGTGGGACAGCGCTGGCCGCGCGGGCGGCGGCCCAGATCCATACCTAAAAGCTCAGATCCACCCCTAACCGGGTTTGGATCTGTTTTTTTTTGTTTTTTTAAAAGGATTAACCGTCACAGTTAATCGAATAATTAACCATGACGATTGATCCGTGGCGGTTGGAAAAACCGCCACGGTTAATCCATTCCAACCGTAACGGTTAATCATTTTTGTAGTAGTGTTGTTTGATTGAAGTTCGTCGCCGATCACTGTATATAGCAGAAATGACCCCAAGAATTCGAAGCAACAGTAGCAGTAGCTCTAGTTAAACTTGAATTTCAGACGTACGGCAAAAAAGAGTACGTAGAAACGATTATTTAGAAAACTATGAGAATTGACATGCGCACTGGCCGGCAACTGCTAATCCACAAGCAAGAGGGGAGATCGGAGACCTAATTAATTAACAATAAATAAAACGAGAAAGAATTACAAATGGAGATCCAAGCTAACACTCTCCTTCTGGTGGCCCAATTCACACCTACCTAGCTGCTTCTTCTCCGGCGACGTGGACGAGCAAGACGAGAGCGAGGGCGAGGGGGACAATAAGCTCATCATCACCACCTTCTCGTCCTTGCATGCTGCCGCCGCCTCCCCACCACCAGCCGGCGGCCCGACCAGGATAGCCGTGCCACCACCAGCGCCGTGCCGGCCGGACGACATGCCGCCGAAATTCTCCATGGCATGAGCAGTGGTGGTGGTCGTTGCAGCAGGGGGCGGCACCCTCCAGAGCCCCGCCGGCACCGGGCTACCGTTGATTGGCTGCGACATGGAGCCTGGGCCTCCTCCTCCGCCGCCGTAGGGCCCCGCTGGGCTGGCGCTCGTCCACATCGGGTAGTGCGGCGGCGGCGGCAGCGGTAGATGCGGCGGCGGTGCGTGGTGGTGGTCGACGAAGCGGCCGCCACCGCCGCCGCCGCCGAGGTGGTGGTGGTGCGGGTGGTAGTTGAAGAGGCCGTACATGTGGCCGGGCACGTAGCGGTGCATGGCGAGGGAGGCCTGGAGGTGGGCCCGCTTGGCGTGCTGCCGCTCCCGCTTGTGCGCGTTCTGGTGCCCGCCCAGCGCCTGCGACGTCGGGAAGTTGCGGCAGCAGTAGTGGCACTCGAACTTCCTCTCGGCGGCGGCGGCTGCGGCCGCGCCAGCCGCGCCGCCGCCGCCGTTGCTCTCGGACGTGACCGTGCTGCCGTTGTTGGCGGCGTCGGGGGAGTCGGCCGCGGCGGCGGCGTCGTGCTGCCGCTGCTGGTCGTTGGAGAAGTCGCAGCCGAACAGCCGGATGGTGGCGTCCCTCGGCTGCGGCGCCGGGGCCGGCCGGATGAACGGCAGCTGCGAGAAGGAGTCGACGCTGCGCACCTCCTGCGGCTTCGCCATGGCTGGCTGTGAGCAAGCAAGCTAGCTAGCTGCCGCTCTCCCAAACAAGAAGAGTTCTGCCTAGCTAGCTAAGCTCGTTTAATTTCGTCGTAGGTTGTGAGGCGACAAGCAGCAAACCAAGCTTGGTGGTATATGTTTCCGTGTATGTGGGTGTGAGCTCAAGGATTTGGCTACGATCGAGTTGGTGTGGTTTTAAGGGGCCGGGATGGGCGCCGTGACTGAAGAGGTGAGGTCGGAGGCAAGAAGAGGAGGAGGGCCGGTCGGGGGACCATGCACGCAAGCAAGAGCCAGCCGGCGATCGGAGGAGAGAGGAGAGGAGACGACGACAACGCTTAAAGCTCCCTGCGTCTCGCCACCAAGTACAGATGCATGCAGCTGCAGTAGCAGTTGCAGCTGCTGGTTGTGCCCTGGCTGGCCTGCTCTAGCTCGCTCTCTGATTGCTAGCTATATAGCTATAGCTGTCTCCTCTCCTGGCATATGATGAGGCCACCTCGTCTCGTCTCTTTCTTCACCACAACTCTCACATATTTGTTGGCAAAATTGGCACTAGCTAGGTGTACAGATTTGTACTAGTACACGTACGCAGAGAGAATATATATAAATAAAAACATGTTAGCTTTTAGAAAAAAAAAACGCCATGCTATTGCTAGGAGTATGTCAATAGGAATGAATAGCTGCAAGCTAGCTCGGTCGTGCCTTGTCTGGTGCAAGTGCAACGACGCAACGCCAACGCTATAGCTAGCTAGCTAGCTAGCTCACTGTCACAGGCATGTGGGCCGGGCATCAAGTGGTGGGGGAGAACCGGAGGGAGATCGAATGGAGATGGGGTGGTGTGGTGTTGTGCGACGACGCCGACGCCATCTATCCATCGCTCTCCGCGGCTCTCCTGCCTGTGCGGCCTCTGGATTGGCTCGAGGGTTTCTTTATGGGAGGTTGGCTTCTTTAGAACATGAGAGACGCGGAGGCGGAGACCACAGCTGAGGTGGTCCTCCTGGGGACGGCGACGTGCTTGCGCCCTGCCCGCCCCCTTGTGTGTCGTTGCGTACTGTCCCGCTGCTCATGCTCCATAATTACTGCGTGCCGGCCAGTGCAGGGGCCGATCCGATGGATGGTGAATGATGCATGTCAATTGCCAAGTTTTTAACCCTTTATTTATATAACTCTATCAATAACTTATAGAGCTTTGTGAGAGGTTGAAGCTATTTTTTTCTCTCATAAAAAGATAAGTTGAGATGAAATTAAACAAGTAGTTTATCGTACTTTATCTCCTATATTATAATAATTTTATTTATTATTCTATCATGTGACCTGTTTTATCAAATACCTGTTCTAAAACAGCTCAGCTTCAATAAAAAAGCAACTAATGATGCTATTTTTTTTCTAAAAAAATAACTTAAATAGTAAAGGTGAGCTATATGACAAACAAACCTTATGCTCCCTTTCCATCTAAAAAAGATTAAACATATCATTTCTCGATAAGTCAAATTTTAAAAAGTTTAATTACATATATATAAAAAATACTATATTAGGATGCCCCATGATTATTATTTAATATATAGTAAAAAAATATTTGTAATATACTGATCTAGAGGTGTAAATACTGATATTTTTTTTTATAAATCTCTAGTAAAATTTAAAAATGATTCCTCTTAAAACATGATGTGTTGTATTTTTCTTGAGATGAAGTATTGGATGTTATAGTATCACTTGTATCCACAAATATTGTAATTCTAGGTGCATTTTTGGTTAATGTGTCTAACATTAAATATATAGCGAATTATTAACGCTTTATTTATAGTTAGTTGAAAGTCAACGTAATTTAATATAATATTGTGCTAAAATTACATTTTTTTATGGACGGAGGAGTACTGCCATGCTCGGTTCGGACTAAAATATAACTTAGACGAACTTTTAAAACTTTTTGTCCAGTTATGTGTTTAACTATTTAGCTTGTGAGCATATATATACACAAGTCATATACTATAGGTACACATTTATGCTGAAGAAACACTACTATATAGCTTATATATTTACTGGACGTTACAGCTATATATCTTAATACTAATAATATAAATAAATATAAATCAGATTTGTTCATACCTCAAAGACCACAAAAGTCATATACAATTGATTTAAATGGTAGTATATGGTATAACATAAAGAAATTATTAACTTTACCCCTTCTCTTTTTTTTTTACACCACGATCGAGTAGGCTATAATAACAACAATATTATAGGTGTTCCTTAGTGCCAGCTGCAGTGAGTACGTACGTGCTCGATCGATGGCGCTTTAGACTGGGATCCACATGTTTGATGGCTGGATCAAATTAAAAGCAGCAGCTAGTTCGTACGTACACTCTATATTTGCGATCATGACTTAATAGCTTGGTACTTTTGTGTTTTTCTCTCCTCTCTTTTTTGTAGGGCCTTTTCATCCCTAGCTAGCTCTTTTACCGAAATTCATGCACGCTGCATGCATGTGATTCCTCGCCCAATAATGAGCTGGTAAAGGGCGTTCACCGGATCACTGGATCGGACGACGCTGGCTGCTGCTGCCATAACATTACACTGTTGGAGCATGTGAACAGTTGCGACACTGTCATGTACGTCGAGTACGTAGTACGTACACTCCGGCCTGGGTCCTACTCCTTGGTGAGAAAAAAACAACGCAACCTTTTCTACCTGCTGTGCTCACCCTTTGCTGCTGGCTGGTGAGATCTATCTGTCCGGTAATTCGTACGTACTGTAGACGACATCAGTGGAAGTGGTGGTAATTACAGACGACGGAAAAAGTAGCTCAGCTCATTGACGGTGGTACTGTAATAAGCAGAGAGAGTACACGTACGTACCCGACGCATCTCTCGATCGTCTCTTCAACTTGCGACGGGCTTTAATATTTTGGATGGGACGGCAAGCAATTTCAAGTCTCCAATGGCGCGTAAAGCCGTGATCCAAACCTGCAACGTCTACGCACATTTGAGACGTACGACTGCTACTGCAGCGTGTGTACGCGGCCCGGCCGTCTGGATAAGTACATGGCCAACACCGGCCAGTACATGCATGTGTCTCTTGCAGCAAGTACTACGTACGTCATTATGACAACCGTGAAATAAATCTACTACTTCATCTCATAATTACGTTGCTGGTACACAGGCAGATGGATGGATCACGGATCGTCGTCGTCGATCCATCCATTAATTCACTTCGTTTGCCCCGGCCCTCACACGAGTTCGTTAATCTTTGCGGTTAAAAAGGCACTGTAAAAAAATTCCATGCTTGGACGCGAGATGGATCATATCGTCGGAGTATATATGCCTGTGCTGCACGTACCTGTCAGCAAAAGTAGTAGCAGGAGATTGGGAAAAAAAAGGCGTGGCTGGCGACGAATTACGAGAGCACAAATTAAACGCGGTGTGATGCGACAGACGAAAGCGGCAACACCTTCTTCTCTCTTCTTGGTTCTTCAAGTGGCACGGGTGGATGATGCGTGCGTCTGACTGATCGAGCATGCTCATCAGCTCGCGTCCGTGCGGCCGGCCGGGCGGCGCCGCTCCCTCCCAGCTACTAGTAGTACCTGCCACGGCTGTACGTACTGATCGATCTCCAACGCCAGGCAGCTGTGTAAGTGTGTTGTGTGTACAGCGCGCGCGGGCGTCGGCGACGGCGACGGCGAGGGCGACCGGCTCCTCCCTCCCTCCAGGCGGGCGGGTGCGCGCCGCTGTCGAGGCGACGTTGCGGCCGCGCTGCCACTCGATCGCCGATGGATCCATTGATCTCCGGCCTCCCCCCTTGCCGGCCGGCCCCACGCCAAAGATCTTGCAGGGCGATGCCAAATATTCTCGACCGGGACGGAGGGCCAGGCTCCATATGCCCTCTTCTCTTACTACTCATTGCCGGTTGTTGCTGCGGTTGCTGCCGATGAATCGACCGGCGCCGAGCGAGTTCACTCATCAGCGCTCGATCGATCTCGGATGAGAATGAGACCGACCGATCGACCGAGGTTAAAGTGAAAAAAACAGTCACTTGACAGGCAGCTTGCTACAGGGCGCAAGACGCGCCGCGACCACACGATCGTTAGCGGCAGTACTGAACAGCGACAGTACGAGAGTAGTAGTAGCTGGAGGGAGCCGCTAGCCGGTAGATATGCTTGTCAGTCAGGCTGGGCAGGAATGGATTGACAGAGAAGTACGGTTGCTACTTGCAGCTGTTATATGGCGATCCATCCATCCATCCACATCTAAAGATGGGCAACCGCCGGCCCCGCACGGCCCAGGCCCGGTACCGGGCTGGCCCGGCCTGACGACCACCGTGCCGAGGAGGCCTACCGTGCCCTGCGGGCCGTGCCTCGCAGCCCTACGGGCCTGACCTTCGGCCCAGGCACGGCCCTGTGGACCGATTTTCGTGCCGGGCCGGCCCGTGAGGCACAGTAAAAAAACGGGTCGTGCCAGTCCGTACCTCATTTGGCCTATTTTGATGTTTTTTGTGAATATGGTTCATTTTGATGTTGGGATGTAAGGATGGCAACGGGTCGGGTTCGGATCGGGTGGAGTCTCCGTGCACCCGAAACCCGAAGTCAAAACCCGAACCCGAACCCGAAACCGATTCGGGTGGAAATTCATCACCAAAACCAAACCCGCGGATACCCGAAACCCGAACGGATACCCGAAACCCGAATGAATACCCGAAACCCGCGGATATATATACACATATTCACATGTATATATACACATATTCATATATATATATATACATACATATTCACATGTATATACACATATTTCGGATATCCATTGGATATCCACGGGTGAAAAACCGAACCCGAAAACCGTGGGTGAAAAATCATCCCTAAACCCGAACCCGCGGGACCCGAAACCCGCGGATACCCGCCCCGAACCCGACCCGCTGCCATCCTTATTGGGATGCAATGTTAGGTAGATGTATGTTTGGATTTAAACTATTATATATTAAAATTTCATATATTGTCGGGCTTAAATATTTCAGCGGGCTGACCGGGTCGTGCCTTGATGGCCCACCGTGCCTGGGGTGTGGCCCAGGCACGGCCCGCACACCGGGCCGGGCCAGCCCGGGCCCGCACAAAACTAGGCTCGTGCCGGGCCAAAAATGGCGGGCTGCGGGCCGTGCCACCGGGCTCGGGCTTTATGCCCAACTTTATCCACATCCACCATGTCGTCCCGGGTGCAATTATTCAATCCGGTGGTGCCGCTCATCGCGGGCAACTGATCGACTGATCTGAAACAAAACCTACCAGTTACCACCCGTCCCTTTTGCGTTCGTGTGTGCAAGAGCTGCAGTGACAGCAGCATCGGCTCCGTAATATATGGTCATAATTCCCGGAGAAAGACATGGCGTGTGCATGTTATTTTCGGTAGCAGTGCCATAACTGACGCGATGACTGATTCTCTCATCTGCTGCCCAATTGCCCATGCCCTTGCCTACACAAGGAGCCTTTGCAACCGAGCTACGTACAGTATGTAGATGAATTCTCGCAAGCTAGTAATTAGTTGACGACCTGCTGTAGTAGCATATATACGTACGTAATATATAGTAATGTTCAGGTGGCTTGAAATTCAATTCCTTGTGAGAATTTTTCGTTAGTTGCATGGTCATGCATGTGTGTACATGTTTTGCTTGCTTTTTATGCTATATGCTTGCTTTCTAAGCACTTGTCACCATCACATCATATGCCAAAGTCCTCTCCCCAATTAAAGTGAAGCTACAGACAGTACTCCAAAACAGCCATCGAATTCCAGCTCTATTGATGGAGCTCCCTGTCCCCTTTAGCTTTTAGATGAGACTTTGGATGCTGCTGCTGCTGCTCTGCCCGGGACCAAACATGGAGCCGCCCGCCCGCCCCAATTGATCGATCCTTGGATTCAGTGATCAGAACTTGTCCCCGTCCTTCTTTTTTTGTGTGCCCCAATTTGCACATGTACGGCCGTGACCCGTCAACATTAGCATCAGCCCAAGCAATTAAGCATTTTAATTTCTTGGGAGAAAGAAAAGTCCAATATTGACGGGCAAACTATGTGGCCAAGCTTTAGCGTGTCCAACAATATAAGTTAGTGCTAGCTCTAAGCTAATAACGGTCTATTTGAGTGCGGATTTTTTTTTTCTCATTTGTACGTTTTTTTCCTTCAAAATTGAGTTGATTCTATTGAAAATTCTTACATCCTATCCTATACTTTGAACAAGAGACTCTTGTAGGCAACTTTGAACACCGTGCGTCGTGAAATATGTGAGACTATCTTATAGCTCCATTAAAGTATTGCAATGTTCAACCATTAAGAAATTAATTTACCTACCTCTGAGGAGCTACTACCATTGGAGATGAGCTCAGAGAAAATTGCCTTTTTTTTTAATTAACTACCACAAGTAGTAAGAAATTAACTACCACAAGTAGTAAGGAAGGGCCATGCATCAATTTCCTCAGATAATAAACATGCATGCCAGTTTGACAGCTGCTGTTGGAATGGAAAACATCCACTTGCTGATCTAGAGGATCCGGAGGAGGAGGTTGCATGCTGACAACTGAAGGGGTAGTGTCAAGGTGTTAATGCAGATAGGGATGGAGGGTAGGCTTTGCCAAAGGCTTTTTGGTGGTGTTCCTCTCAAAGCATAAATATGGGTCTGATCTTGCTGTCGGGAGGGAGATCTCCAATCCTACTACCTACCTAGGACCACCTCAGCGCTAGCTAGCTCAAGCGGCTCAGTCTGAATCCTGATCGAGCTCACCAGCCAGCCAGCCAGGGCAACAAGAGCCTCCTCGATCATCAGCTCAGGCGCCGAGCGAGCTTGAACAACGCATGCAGGCCCCGCCCCTGTGCTCATCAAGACAAGCAGGATTGAAGAAAGGGACCGTGGTGGGTGGTGTGTGCTCCTACTGTTCACATGATCCGGTGGAGCAAGAGTTAGAGATATTTATGAACAAGCCTGTGTTGATTGGCTCGGAAGAGCCATACAAGACCACAGTTGTGGGGTACAGAGGTTGCTTTCAGCGAGGGGGTATGTTTTTGCCTGCCCTTTGGATTATTGGAATGTGTATAATTGCGTGCCCAATTGTTTCCAGGATGATATTCAGGCAGGGAGAGAGGATCAGAGGAGAAGCAGGCATGCCCAGAATTAGATGAAATGAACAAGTTCAAAACTGACGAAACATGGTCGATCTGGTTCACATTGAAATGGTCGAACTGTTCTAAAAAACCTGCTCATTGTGCGGAGTGATATCAGACCAGCAATCGCCTGCCATAGTTCAGTTCCCCTCAAAAAATAAAATAAAAGAAAATAGAGGAGCAGAGTAATTAACAAGTGATGAGTCACAGCACAAGTAAATTAAACCCTCTGTGGGCTGTGCAGAAACAAGGTGCACGGACCGTCCTTCTGAACATGCCCTGTTCCGACTTTACTCGACCTCCAGTATTCACCCTTCAGTTTACCTTTGAGGTCCGTCCGTGCCTCTTCTGCGTTCTGCCTGCCCATCCCCGGCCGCAGCACGCACGGCGGCAGAGATGCCCATGCATGCGTGTCCCGCCCAAATCCCGCCTCCATTCCGAGTACTACAACATCCCATTCCCATCCCTGCATGCAACGCTGACGCTGCGGCCGTACATCTCGTACGTACGCCCACGGTTCACGCCCAATCTGTCGAGCAGCAGCTGCCTGCCTGCAGCGCACGGTGCGCATCCCATGTCAACACCACACCCCCCTGGCTCCCATTCTACCCCCGCTGGCGGCTGGCCCGTGGATCCCATCCGTCGGCCGGACGCGCGTTCCATCGCTCCAACTGTCGGCGCCGCGACGGAACCAGCGACGACGACTAAAAATGAGCTAGCTAGGACGACGCGCCTCGCGGGGTCCGGCGGCACACACACGCGTGCGTCGTTTGGTCGCGCTCTCGCCGCGTTTGTTTTTTTTTTCACCCAGCAGATCCACCAGCTAGCACACGTACCCCGCAGCTGCGCCGCCCGCGCCCCCGACGGACAAAATATCCAGGCGAGAGATGGAGACGCTCAGACGCAGGGTCCCTCATCACGTACCGCCCCGGCTAGGGACACACGCACGGACGAACACCGCAATCGATGGCACGTCCTCGGCGCCGGCCGCCGCGAGTACGTACGGCGCCATGACGACGCCTGCCGCCGCGCGCTGGCCGCCGGCCCGCTCCAGCGTGGTAAGTACGCACGCACGCGGGCGGACCGACCGGCCGGCGAGCGCGAGGCCGGGACGAGTTCGTAGAACGTACGTAGTACGTACATGTGGTGGCCAGCAGCGCACGCTAGCACTACGTCCACGGATCGGCCGGCCGGAGATGGAGCAGACGATCGACGCTGGCTGAAAATAATCCCGTCGGTCGAAGCGTACCAAGAAGCGTCGGCGCGCACTGCACGCCGTACGGCGGTACGGCGGCAGATGCACATGCGGAGGCCGGAGCTGGTCTCGCTCGTCGTCGGCCCAGGCACCATGTGGATGCCGCCGCGAACCAAACGTACCGTACCGCGAGTCATTACTTATTAGGCGCGGCCGGAATGAAACTGATGCCGCGCGGGAGCAAAAACATATTTAGAATATTTGTATCTCCGAATAAGTCACTTATAAAAATAGATTCAATGATTTATGTAATAATGCTAATTATGTGATATAAATATTAATATTTTTATATTAGTTCAAAATAAAAAAATATTTAACTTTTAAAAACACCAAGATGACGATTATTTTAGGACAGAAGGAATACATAGTACGGCTCTTGGATTCCTTTTCCAATGTGACTGAGAGATACTGAAATGGTAAGGACTGAGAGATACACACGTACAGTGAAGACTGAAGAACAGAAAACTTCACTCGCTCTTTGAAGGTGGAGCAGTATAGAACTATAGATCCATGCATGTCTTACAATGGTAGATGCAGGGATCGGCACACCACCAATCCGGAAAGCTACAGCTACAGGAAGCAAAATTGATGGGAACGGCAGGGTATGTAGGAGAGCAGATCTGAGTTTTGCGCAATCGTCGTCCTTGGCTTCAGCAGTTCAGTACCACGGCGCAGCGCAATTCAATTCCTCGGCCGGGATCCACAAGTGGTAGCAAGGCCGTGCATGCTACTGTTGTACTGTGTCCACTGTCCACGCAGCCAGCATCTATACTAAGCAGACTGACTGACTGACTGAGCCCACGACGTCCCCGCCCGCCTCTCCTTTTTTATGGTGAGAGAGACGACGCACAGAAACCACGTACTCTGAGCATCATTTAAACGTGGTCCTGAAGTAGGAGGAGTACGTACTCCCTCCGTTTCCAAAAAAATCATATTTCTAGCTATGAATTTGGACATACACGTGTCTAGATTTATAGCTAGAATTGTAATTTTTTTTTGAGACGGAGGGTGTACTTCGTAAATCATAACACTGCACTGCCCTGCATCTGCGCCGTAGCATGCCATGCATGGCAGTGGCAGAACACAAATAAAAAGGAGCATACGGGCAAGTACATGGGCCCTCCTGGTTCCTGGCTCCTTTGTTTTCTGGTATAGTACCAAATGTAGCTACTTCTACATTTTTATATAGCATTGTCATGTAGTATTATTCATAGTATGTT
The DNA here is from genome assembly GCA_022036555.1 of Microstegium vimineum. Taxonomy (NCBI): domain Eukaryota; kingdom Viridiplantae; phylum Streptophyta; class Magnoliopsida; order Poales; family Poaceae; genus Microstegium; species Microstegium vimineum. The sequence continues at coordinate 58,488,112 of CM039122.1, forward strand.
TTCAAATTGCACCTAATTTGCGTTTGTACGTATATTGTGTACGTACTACAGTTCCCTCTCTCTCTCTCTCTGTTTTTGTCCCCCCCTGCATGCACTGCGTGCTGATTGGATCGGATCACCCACTGTGCCATGTGCATTGTTGCTAGCAGTAGCAGGACCACTGATGCTGAATTGAAGTAAGAGACAGTCTGTTTGTTTCCGCTAGATTAGTTATCGTTCTATAATCATAGTAGTGACTACTGCTTATTACTAGCTGGTACCTGTCTAATCTCCCAACAAATTAGTATGCTTTGCAAAGTACGTAGAAGGTCGCCTTCAATGCCCATGCTCTACACTTGTCCGTGCTCCAGATAGATAGATAGATCAGCAGGAACCCAAGATCTGACATAAATCCGGTTGAATTCGATCGGTAATTGATGAATGGTCGCAACATGGGCTCGGTTTAAGCGCAGCTAAGAGCAAGTATTATGGTTGACTGTAAGAAGGCTGAATGTTGAGGTGGAGGAGAAAGGGAAGGAGAGAGAGAGGAGAGGTGGGTTGCAAGCTTACAGCCAACCTAGACCCAGACATAATAACCAAGACACTTTGTGAGAGAGACAAGTGGACCCTATATTCATAATAAAGAGCAAACCATTATATGAGTAGGCTGAGAGAAGACGGTAAGGAATCCTTACGGTTAAGGGTTAGCTGTATTATTAACCTTGCTCTAATATGGATGGAAGCTCATGAGTTCCGTTCCGGACCCGGCCGGAATGGCCGGCATATCTCGCACTGGTGCCGATCGAAATGCTCTCATATACCCTACCGGCCGGTATTGCTATACCAGCCTATAGCTAGCTAGGCTAATCAGCACTGGTCAATAAAGAGGTATCGTCTAAAACTCAAGTAACATCTTAATTATCAGCACATGCTGACTTCATCTATCTTATCTTATAACAATATATATACCTTTAAATCATTTTTTACTAAAGTTATATATAATTTTAAAATCATATATAGTTATTTTTAGGTAGATATATGCATATATTTTGTTGGATTCCAGAACAAATATGGGTAATGTTTTGGTTCAAGAGGGAAAAACCCCCGGAACGGACATCTGAGCCGGGTTTTATTACAAGTACTGGATGCCGTACAGGTACGTCGCCGCCACGCATGCACCTTATCCTGTTATGGTCCAGCCAGAGGCTGTTTTTCTTCATTTCTGAAAAAAAAATCCCAGCCAAGTGGACGACCAGTACTGTACTAGTAGTACTCTTACATATATTAACTCAATTCAATAAGACTTTGCCATCGTGAGTCGTCAGTTCGGGCTCCTGCACAGTGCAGGGATGTGTCCAGTTGTGTGCAATTTTTTCGTTGCATGAGAGCGACGCCATAGCTGCAACACAACGCAACACAGAGTGCTAGCTTCCTCTTCGGAGAACATGGCCGACCAATAATGCACGGGTGCAACAAAGCCAACAACTGACAGACAGGTACGTTTTGGGGCCTCGATCTCTTTGCATTGTCTTCTCATCAGTCTCTCTTCTTGCTATATAGGAGATTACGAGTAGTGCTAGATTCATCACAAGCTAGCGGTAGGCTTAACAGTTAATAAGGGCGCATTACATTAGCATCAAAACCATGCATGCATGCATGATGCATAATCTCGGTTTAATTTGATTGATTGATGGCATGGGCTGATGGACATGATGTTGTGTTCGAACAGGGGAAGCTAGCTGCTGCTGTTGAGATGGGTGTAGCCCAACCAACCACAGCACCTGTGTCTCTTTCTGTACTACATGTCTCGATGGAGGATGGTCCATGTGCGTGCGTGATCTGACCCCGGGACGCTTCAAGGGTTTTGTCACATGCATCATGCATCACATTGTAATGTTCCACTGTGACCAGACGTTGATATGACGGTAGCCTCGGATCATACAAACCTGAATGCATATCTTTTCAGGAGCAGTAGCATGGGCCTGTCTGTGTCTATCGTGCCAGCCTTTTCCCCTGTACTGTACCTGTATTATTATTATTATTATTATTATGTAGTAATGTAAATAAAGACGGAGAAAATTCAGAAGTGGGCGGGCAACGAAAGAAAAAAGGTTATAGCCTTATAGGAACTGCGGTCCGATCTCCATCACGCTGACCATCATCAATATTGCAGCGTTGTCTTTCCGTCGGGCTCCTTTGCATCCGTCGCCGTCGCCGTCCCGCGACGTGACGCCGGGCGCGCGCATGTGTGGTGTGGTGGCGCCCGCGCGGGTCCTCACGAACAACCGCGCGGCATCGTCGCGTAAACGTCGGAGAGGTACGTGGAGCGAAGCTGATATGATGGGTTCGCTCGTCCACCACGTACCGATCCGGCCAGCCATCCGGGAGCCGCGTTTCCTCGCTCCAGGCGTGGCCGATTGGGCGTCACACGTCGGTGGAATCGATCGAACACCCGGGGCGGGGACCGCGCGCGGCGGGGTGGTGGTTTCCCCGGCCCGCGCCCGTGAAAGCCACAGCTCTTGGGTGGGCGTTGAATTGGAACAAGGAAAAAGAATCGCCAAGACGCGAGCGAGGCTTTTGCAGGTTACTGTTACCGCGGGCAACGGCGATCCGCAGTCGGCGCACAGGAGCAGAAGCTGCTGCTACGGTGGGTGACCGCGATGGCAGATCGATCGCTGTCGTCGTCTCAAGTTGGGGGCCGGGAATCGCCTCGCACGCGTCAGGGTTGCGGCACTCCGAGGAAAGACAAGCAGTGGGATTTTTCAGAGTTGAGGCATGCGTGCTAGCTTTTATTTGTTTGTTTGTTTGTGGCAAAGCCGGTGTTTCCGACAATGGAAGATCGGATAAGGCCGGTGACTTTTTTTATGCTTCGTTATGTTTCGGCAGAAAAATAACTGAACAACACAGGTTGACTGTACAGTATACGGTTCAGGGTTTGTGCCTAGCTTGTCACGCTTTTCACATGCGTGTACTAACTAGTACTACGTATTAATCATCTCTAGGAGACATGGCATTTAAAAGACCTCGCTGGAATTCAGAAGCATGAGGGCGTATGGCATACAGTATACACGAGCAAAGATTTCCTATTCGAGGAGGCCTCGATCGGTGGCCAGTGGCCACGGCCCACGGGGTCTGGAATTAGGGCCCGTTTGTTGTCGCCTGATCGACAACTGACAAGAAACATGTAGCGCGATAGAGGGGGTAGGCCCAACACGAGCCCACAACTTGTAGCTGTCCAAGATGTAGAAAACTGAAAGGTGTCACGCTATTTGTAGGTTTTTTTTTCGGACAATAAATACACTGAAGTTTAGCTACCATGTTTTTCACACCCTAAGGCCCAGTTCGTTTTCTCTGAAATAGATCATTTTCGGCCAGAATTATTCCGGTCGTTGTACAAACTACGTAAGTATTACTGGCCGAATTGGTTCCGACTCTTTATTCCGAGATAATCAAACATGAACTAAATCGGTTTACTGCATACTACTACTAGCTAGCTGCCATTATTTTGTTAGGAATGCATAGCTGCCGGAAAGGGTCTTTGGTAGCTTGGCGGCTCCATCTGCTTTACGCAGCAGGGGAAGGCGACGCTGCGAAGCTCGAGGGACGATCCAGGCAGTACTCGCAGTAACATCCTTTGGGTTTCAAGCAGACGCCGACGCCGTCATGGTACTTGGCGCACCTCGTCTGGCATTGCTGGCGGTCACACGGCTTGCCAGGATACAGGGTTATCGAGTCCGGATCTGGGCACCGAGCTGAAACATTGGCCGTCATATCTGTGGTAGATCTCAATCAGAAATGACATAGTAAGGGGACTATTATTACATTACAAGCTCTTAAACGTTGCAGAAGTACAGATTACTAGTTTGAAATGCACATCTGATCGAACGATCATCGGAAGTACCTGAAGATACTACCAGGAGGGCAATGACAACTAGCAACATGTGGCTAGTCCTCATCCTGCAGGTTTCCTAGGAATGCTTGGTACTCCTAGCTAGTGGGCTGTTTTCTGTTGATAGCGAATGGGCGGTATATTGCTGTCAAGCTTATGATGGTGAGGTATTGCAAACCCATGGGTTTTTTTTATAGAAGAAGCTGTACTGGTGTTGCTCTTGGATAACTATATAGTAAGACGCACAATCATTAGTGGCTGTTTTTGACTGACTTGCGTATCGATGCATTCGAATCCTGCTAAAAACTGAACCAAAAACGTTGCAGCAGCTCTTAAGCACAAAAAGAAGAAGTTGTTGTAGGCTAGTAGCTATAGGATTAATTAGGAGCCTTTTTTTAGTGCTCATAGATAATAGTCGCCCGACTCATAGCAAAATCTATTTATATTTTTCAGCAAAAATGTAAATGCATTCATATCAAATCTTTCTATCTTGAAAGTTGTTTTTTTATTCGGAAGGGAATGATACCACATCGCAACCTTTTTTGGTTCAATAAGCGAAATTTCAGTTGAAGTACTCAACCCACTCATCCATCACACTAGCCAATCCTATGGGGCCACGTGAACTATCCCTTTGTTTGGATTGAAATTAGGGATGAAAAAAAATCTTGTCCTATCCTGACCTGTTTTCTACTTTTGTCCGGCCCCTTTTCATATTTGCGGGATCTAGATTTTGTATCTATATACCTTCACCTGTAACGCCTCCAATCTTGACTTCACAGTCACCAACATATATGGTCCGGCCGACCACTCGTTATCCACCCAATTTCTTCACCACCTTCGCAACCTGCAACCCTTGCTCTCTGGCGCCTGGATCCTGCTGGGCGACTTCAACTTGGTTCGAAGCGCGGCCGACAAAAACAATGGCCAATACAACGCTCTCTTGGCCACTGCCTTCAATGAAACCATTCAAGACCTTTGCATTTCTGAGGTAAACCTTGCTGACAGGTTGTACACCTGGTCCAATATGCAACCACACCCAATTCTTGTAAGGTTAGACCGCGCTTTCACCAACAATGAACTTAACCTTGCTTTCCCCTTTGTTACTCTCTCCTCACTGCCTAAACCGACCTCTGATCACCACCCCCTACTGTTATCTCTATCTACCAACCTTCCCAAAAATAATACTTTCCGCCTCAAAAATTACTGGCTCCGGCAAAACACCTTCCTTCATTCCATTCTTCAGAGCTGGGTTCAGGCACCGACGTGCGCTGACAGTGCCGGGCAACTGGTCGCATGCATCAAGGCAGCACGAACGGCGGCAAAGGTTTGGTCCAGGTGTAACAGGGCACCACCACCTCTAATCCAAAACTGCAAATTCCTAATTCAATTGTTTGACTACTTCGAAGAGGCACGTCCTCTCTCCTCTGAAGAGTTTCAGGTCCGGCAATTGGCACATGACAACCTGCACGAAGCTCTCAAGGCCAAAGCGGCGTACTGGAAACAGCGAAGCAAAGCAAAAACTATCAAGGAAGGTGATGCCAACACGGCTTTCCACCATGCCAATGCAACGCAATGCCTGCGCCGCAATTACATTCGTCTAATTCGAGTGGGGCAGGAAGACATTGTCAGTCATTCAGGGAAAACTGAAGCGCTAACACAGTATTTCGAGTCTATTATTGGTGTTCCTGGCACCTCTTCGTCGGCTGACCTCAGTGCTCTATACTCTGGAAGAACACAACCAAGCAATCGGCTAGTAGTACCTTTCTTTGAAGAAGAAACGAAGCATGCAGTTCTCTCCATGAACCCCGCCAGTGCCCCGGGGCCCGATGGGTTTGGCCCAGCCTTTTACAGAGCCACCTGGGCTACAACCAAGTCACACATCATGCAGTTTATGCATGCTTTCTATAATGGGGGAGCTGATTTAGAGCGGCTTAAACCGCTCATACATGGTGCTTCTTCCCAAGAAGCCGACTGCAATTGAGGTGGACTACTTCAGACCGATTTGCCTGCAGAATGGCAGTCTTAAAATCCTCACTAAGGTGCTCACAACCAGGCTCCAGAAGGAGATCCCCAAGCTCATTGATTTACACCAGACTGGTTTCATAAAAGGAAGATCAATTACGGACACCTTCGTGTATGCCATGGAATTGGTCCAAGTCTGCCACAAGAGGAAACAACCCGCAATTGTGCTCAAGCTTGACTTTGCCAAGGCCTTCGACACTGTCAATTGGGGTGGCTTGATGAGTGTACTCCAAGCAAGGGGGTTATGTCACCGGTGGATCAGCTGGATGAACAACTTACTTACCTCCTCGAGATCTGCTATGTTGGTAAATGGCTGTCCTGGACCCTGGATATCTTGCAAAAGGGGCCTCAGGCAGGGTGACCCCATATCACCTTATCTGTTTCTCCTAGTTGCGGAAACTTTGCAGTGCATGATCAACGGGTACTCCCAGATCAAACATCCAACTGACACCAATTTAAATTGTGCCATCCTTCAATATGCCGATGACACCTTGATCATTTTCAGAGGGGACACAACAGGATCAACCAGCCTTAAGGAGATACTACAAAACTTTGCTCACATCACTGGACTTCAGATCAACTATACAAAAAGCACCTTAGTGCCGATCCACCTAGATGAGCAGATTACTGAAAGTTGTGTCGGGATTCTTGGCTGCAAAAGGGAAGGGTTTCCGCAGGCTTACCTGGGCTTGCCACTGTCGGTAAACAAGCTTCCAAACTCGGCTTTCCACCCTTACATCCATAAGACTGACAAATACCTGGGGACTTGGAAAGCAAACCTTCTCAACCCCATGGGCAGAGCTGTCCTAGTAAACTCAGTGCTTGATTCTTTATTAACTTACTCCATGAGTTCTCTTCAGTTACCTCCAGCAACCATCCAGCAAATGGACAAGAAACGTCAGGCTTTCCTGTGGTCTGGAAACATTTCGGGCACGACCGCTGCCTCAGGTTGTTTAGTGGCCTGGTCAAAAGTTTGTACCCCGCGTGACCTCGGCGGGCTGGGCATCAAAGATCTGGGCATTCAGAACATATGCCTACTGCTAAAGCTCCTCCACAAGCTATATTGCCCCGGCGCTTCGCCCTAGGCTACCTGGGTTCAAGGCCGAGCCTCCATGGTAACCCTTTCAGGAGATATTCATGGGAGCCACTGGCAAGTACTCCAATCTCTTCTACCACTCTACCGTGCCATTTCCAGCGTCAACATCGGTAATGGCAGGTCTTGTTCTTTCTGGTGTGATTTTTGGCTCGGTGAAGAAGCCTTTGAAGACTCCTATCCGGCTCTGTTCAGTCACTGCACTCTCAAAAATGCCTCTGTCAGTGAGATCCTTGAGTTGGGAATTCAAAACTCAATGGTGTCAAGACTAACCCCCCAGGCTAGCGCTGATCTGGCTTCTCTAAGTCAGCTAATCTCCAACCATACGCCTGCTCATCATCCCGACACAAGGGTTTCTGTTTTCAGCAAAGGACAACACAACCTGGACAGTGGTGCAATTTATCACATGCTTAAGGCCAGGGAACAACATCAAGACCCGCTCGCTGACTTCATCTGGAAGTCCAAAGCTCCTACAAGGGTCCAGCTCTTCATTTGGCTACTCATGAAAAAGAGAATTCAGTGTTGGACCGTGCTCCTCAAGAAACATGTTGTATCTAGCTCTACATGTGAAGTGTGTCAAGAGCATGATGAAACATCTGAACACATCATCTGGGGCTGCAACCTAGCGAGGCAAACCTGGCTCCGTCTTGGCATCTCCATCCCTGGTGCAGCCTCCATCGACCACCTACACGCAATTCAACCACCAATGGGGTTTCCGCAGGACCTCTTCTCCACCTTCATAGCCCTAATCTGCTGGCAGCTATGGAAAGCTCGAAACTCAACAGTTTTCAGAAATGAAACGCTTACCATACAATAGATCTTCACTCTATGCAAACTGGCGGCTGAAAAATGGAAGTTCAGAATCCCTAGAAAGAAGAAACACATAGCTGATGCCTGGTGCTCCATCTTCTTGATGGCAAGACAAGGACAAGGCTAAGAGACTTCTCCCTCACTATGTATCCCTTCACCAGATCAAGGCTATAGGCCTCTACACTCTGCGCCCCCCTGTACCTCTCAAAATGTAATCTACTTATCAGCCTTTGAGGCAACATAATATATACAAATCAGGTGGGGAACGTCTCCCCTCCGTTGACAGTCAAAAAAAAAAAAAACAAATAGGGTGTTTCCCGCTGTTTTTGCATGATCTCATTTTCATCCAAGATGAAAGTGGGTATATTCATACCCCATTTTCGCCCAAAAAAAGGAATATAATAGGAGTTTTTTTTTATTTGCTGCCTTTTTTTTTTGGCATGTTTTCATCCCTAATCAAAATAATACACTCTGGTCATTGTTTGGTTCGGAGGAAATGGAAATTCAACGAGGTTTTTTAGGAGCAGGGTAAACCCCTTGGTCATCTGATCTCTCTTGTGACAATTGGGTTAACCGATCAAGCAGCTCACCATGATAGATGATCATTGATCAACACCCTTAACTGCTAAAATGGGACCCCATCAATCTGAAATTTAGTTCCTGTCTGCCTCAGTTAGAGATTGTAAAAAGCACGTCTTGAGTTTTGGATGGTCATCAAATGGTGGAAAAAATTTGAAGGTTGGAAAAACTGGTAGATTCTTATGGACACTCTTTTTTTCTGGCTCATACATAGGCCATTCTTATCTTTTTCTTCCTCTCACCTCTCTTTGTCCCCACATGAATAGAAGGTAGCAATAGCAGCATCCATGACACATCTTTGATTTGTGATCTCAACCCGATCTAAGTGCAAAAACAGAACTGCTTTCACCTTTCAGCGTGGACGTTGAATTGACACTCGCAAATTAATAATCACACACACACATACTCCTTTTTTTAGTGAATTTGATGAGATTGCTAACCACACACACGTCCTCCTACATAGAGACTATGCAAAGGCCCAGTAGAAGCCCAAGTTATGACGCACAATCTATAACGCGTGGATTTCTGTCTGGCCCTCTCGGGCGGTCCAGTACAACCGAATGGCGTTGTAGCGTTATGGGCCTTAGCGATGAATCAGTTTTCCATTGCACTGTTATAATTTTTTTTCTGATGCAAATTTTCACAGTTTCTCTGTTCAAAACTGTCTGCTGGTAGTACATGATTATTACATCTCTGTCATTGCTCATTGCTTTGGTGGAAAAACTGGCGAACGCCAGCCAATCGAACGGGCCCAATCGGCTTCTGCTACATTCGATTACATAGCTAGTAAGTGCAGTTTCGACTTTCGCGTAGAGAGGTGGCACGCAGTACTCGCAATCACATCCAATGGGACTTATGCAGGTGCCGTTGCCGTTGTTCAATTTGGAGCAGCTCTTCGTACAGACGTCCGGATCACACTTCAAGTTTGGGTACATGATTCTCGAACGGGGATGCGGGCATCCGGCCGACGCCTTTGTTGTCAAATCTGTAGAATTTTCGACATGAACAGAGTAGCAACAAGAGGGTAGATATGATCTTTACCGCCGGCTCAAAAAACGTGCATATTGTGATGAATTCATATATATGTTATGATGCATGAAATCGAAGTCGAAATGCTGAGCATAACGCCCCAAGGATATTGGAGTACGTACCTGAAGATGCTAGCAGTAGCAGGAGGGCGACGGCGAATAGGAACAGGCAACTAGACCTCATCTTGCTGCAGGTTTGTTGCAGAGGTATCGGAAGTTGTTGATGGTAAATCGGTGATTGCTGCCGCAGACTCGTGGTTGTGGGTGGTGTTATATACCGCTGGAGTTTATAGTTGGATACACTGTGCAGATATGCTGGAGTAATAGAGAAAGCAATCACACTGATATCTATTTCTTAATGATTTTCATTCACGTCCATATATTCCCAAGAATCAACCGCAGTGTATGTTAGGAATGTTTCTATATATAGAGAGAGATAAGAGAAAGCAATTACTGATATCTTTTTTCTTATTACTCATTGAAGCCATTATAATTTTAGATTGAAGCCATTTTTCTTGTTCAGCAATGTTCATGAAGGCTGGCAAGTTTAGCAATGTTCATGAAGGTTGGCAATTTTAGCTAGCAACTAGCATGTTCTGTAAGATATAAGCTTGCTGCATTAAAAATTCAGTAGCACAGTACATAACAAAGCAAAGTGACAAGCTTAGACTTCGGAGCATGTCAGTGAATAGAAGATATCGCCATCCAAAGGTGTTCAGTAATTCCATTCACTGATCGAACGACAAAGGTTATAGTTCTGAAATTGGCATTACTTGAATCTGCAAAGGTGTTCAGTAAAGACCATTTTAGAAAATATGCAGGAGAAAGGATGAAGTACGTGATCGAACTCCTCACATTGGCACTCACAAATTAATCACACGCACATGTACAGGTACAGAGAGAATTTACATAGCCTTATTTGGGCCCTAACGCTGAAGCAGTTTTCCATTGCACGATTATATATTTTCTGAAGTTTCAAAGTTTCTCTGCTTAAAACTGTCTGCTGGTAGTACATGTTATTACATCTCTCTAAATGGTTTGGTAGGAAAACTCGCAATCTTCAGCGTATATACATAGAGAAAGAGGTGTCGCCACTCAACTCGTTGCGGGCAACTTGCCCATAAAGACTGAACAGGTCCATTTTCTTCCCGAATTGAACATGGTGTCACGGAGCTCATCCACTTTCTTGTTGACGCCGAGCTTCAACTCCTCTACGGCTCTACCTTACTCTAGTTGTCAGTGAGCTTCTCTGTTGAATCCTCTATGGATTGCAGTTGCAGAGAAACCTTTGACTCTTCTATCATGTGTTGCCTCTCTTGATTTCCCTCTTTAATCCTTGCTACGATCTGCAAAATTGGTTCATCTGCCTTCAGAGAGCCATTGTCCAATCTTTACCAAATATATGTATGGCGAGTGAGGGGTGGAAGAACCAGTGAGTCGAGGAATTGTAATGGTAGGTTTCGGAATAGGAAAATTATAATGGCAAATCTCAAAAGTTGAAGAATTGTAAGGGCACATATTCAAAAAACCTTATCTTTTAAGAGCGAGGTTTGTAAACCGTTGGAGAAAGCTATCAAATGACAATTAGACTATCACATCTATCAAGTGATAATTAGACTAGTGCTCCTATGGAGCACATAATATATTGCATTGCATGCCAGACATCACTGACAAAACATGTGGTTTCTTAGCTATTTATGTTGGTTGCAGTTTGTCATGGTTTTTTTGCTTATGTTGCATGCAATTATTTTGGTACAATTGTTTAAGTTGTGGTAGCTATTGGTTTCCATCATAAAATCTTTCAGGGGCACATTGCCTGGACGCGCTAACTATGGAGGCGCTAGCTTGCGCTTGCCGGGATGACCTGGTTTTGGCACGGCAGTTGGGTATTCAAAAACTTGGATAGAATCTGACTGTCAGGAGATGACCCAGCTTTGGAAAGCGAGGGACCGACAACGTTCTAGTGTGATGCCTATTCTGAATGAAGTCAGGGAGCTAAGCACCTTGTTCAAAGAGATTAAATTGTCTTTTGCGCCTCGCTCTTGTAATAGGGTAGCACATGTTCTCGCAAAACAAGTCACAGGCGATACACGGGTCGGGTGGTGGTCATTTGCCCCGGCGTGTCTCTGGCCTGTTGTCTTCGGATTGTAATCCTCCCCACACTTGATAAATGAAATCCATGATCGCAAAAAAAAATCTTTCAGGGGCATAGTTTGTCTAGTACAAACCTTTTTCTTTATTAAGATAATTGGTAGCTTTTCTACATGATTTGTTATAAAAATAAACCACTAAAAATACTAGCATATCACTCAAATCTCATTGTCTTCCTGGTGGTTCGCTTATGTATGCATGGCCTATATTAGATTCAGATGTCACGGGGTGGTGGCTTGCACATGTAGTAACACTGGCATGCCCCACGGATGCACAACCCGTCGCCCTTTAGCTGGCTGAAGCATTTGTCATGGCACTTCTTTAAGGTCTTGTCATTGCAGCCGCTGGAGTAGAGGACCTTCGAGCACATATTCTCTGGCGGGAACTCCTCCTTGCCCGGCCCTGGCGCGGTGCAGATCCCTACAGGAAGAAGTGAATATACATAGTAAAGTATGAACAAATGCTCTGGCCTTTGGTGGTGTTCATGTATGATATGAAAAAACCTTGGTCGTGCTTATAGGGACATATATGTACCTATTGACAACATGTACATCACTATGGCAACAACAAGGAGGAGTGCTCCATGGCTAATTCTCATTGCCAGTCGGTATAGTATCAAGCCTAGCTAGAGCCTATAGGTGGAGTTGTTTAACTCAATGGTTTTATTGGAGATAGTTTTTGAAAGCCTATGCATTCTGATGGGGTGTGGTGGGGGTAGCTTTATAATGGAAAAGCAAGGTTTTAGCTCTTATTTTCTTTGGTCTTTATTGAATTCAATCTCTTATTTTTGGTTCCTTTTGTTGAATTAGATAACCTGACTTCAAGTAACTTTGAGAGATTATTGTAGAAATTAAAGCATTCCATCAATTCATGGTTCTTACCCTAACAAAATACAAACAATATAGATGATACTTTTTATTTCTTTCCAAAACAGTATACATAGTAAGATACTTTTAATGGCTGCCAAAGAAATGTATGATGTATTAAGACAACATATTATAGTAACTATATTCCTATTTCTCCTACTAAAAATTAAGGAAGCAAATGTAGTGCCAACCACTATAGTAACAGTCACGTTGTGAGGCAGGTGAAGTATGCATTAGCACAAGAAATGAATGAATTGGACCACTGACCACCACACTAGGCATGTGTTCACCTAACCTAAATGGTCGGTTACCTATAATTTAGCCGTTTATTTAAGCTAAATGATCGATCAAATAGAAGAAATGAAGATAAAATAGACACGAATAGTTTTGTCTAGCATACAATTTGTGGAAGCCTAAAAAACTTTCTTCTTGTAGGGACAACCAAGAACATAAGGTGTGAAAAATGTGATCTGTATAAAGGCAATAGTATACGAGCACTCGAGTAGATATTGTTATCTAGAATTAAATAAATATGACTGGGGATGCTTTTTGTAATACTAGTGCGACTCATAAACTGACTGATAAGCTAAGCGAACAGGGCGCATCAGTTTGCTCAAAGGCTGACAACTTCTATGCTTGGCAGTAAATGTACCGCTAGCAAAATACAAAAGTTCATATTTCTAACTCCGCATCTGATGCTCGGTGCCAGACTCAGAGAAATGCAAACAGTGTAGGCTCGAACAATGGCAACCGGGCTAAGAGAGGCTGTTGATTGGGGCTTGTGTGTGCAGTGTGTTGATGCTGGTTGAGGCATCGAGTATTCGAGTTGTGTCTGTGTAAGCAATTTCTTCTTTTAGAAGCTAAGAATATGTTGCTTCAGACCTCACGCTTTAGAGCATGTATTTAAGTTTCTTTCTCTGAAATGAACTGATGTCGTCTAGTGCACGAAATGGTTGTGCCAGAGCTCCTTAAACTCTATAGTGTACAACTCTATCCCTGATGAGTGATGGCGGCCGGGCTGGCGGCACACGAAGAAAACAATGGTGCGCGGAGTGGCGTTCGTTCGTTACTAATCCAGCATCGCATGCTCACCAAGGCACCAAGTATTCGTTGTTTTGCCTACGAGGAGTACATGTTCGAGCTGTCCATGTTAGAATTCAGAGAACGTGTGTCCGTTGTGTTGGCACACAATTCTCAAAGCGCATATATGGCATGGAGACGAACTCATTCATCTAAATTATTCTTGATCTCGAGCATGGTAATTATTAGCAACAAATGCCGCTAATGGAGCACAGAATACACGCACTGCATGCCACATAGATTGACACTAGCAAAACAAGCAGCCTCCCTCTCCCTCTAGTAGGATGCTAGGTTGTCACACGAATCTGAACGTCATCTGGGCGACCCGCTGCCTGTATGGCCATGTCATCACCAGGCGCGGGCGACGGCGGCGTCAGGGATGACTTGCATTTGTACGTATAATGGCAACAGCAATGGTCGAAGAAGCAAAATCCTTTGCCCAGGAGCTTGTTCCAGCAGTTGTTTTGGCACGCCTTGCGGTTGCTCTCGCAGCCGCTATTGGCGAGGACCTCCAAACACGTGAACTTCGTCGTCGGCAGGTCCTCCGAGCTCGGCGCTGGCACCGGTGCTGTGCAGATCCCTGCAGGGAGAAATGGAGATAAGATCACTACGGCATTATTGCTGTGAATTGCACTGACGCTATGGTCGTGTAGTTGAAAACCAACGGTGCGCCATCACCATGGCAAGGACGAGGAGCAGTGCTCCATGGTAGGTTCTCATGGTCATGGCCGGTGGGTCTAGTTAGGGATGCAGTTGTTAGATAGTTATCGAATGCCTATGGTTATGATCGATTGAAGGTGGGGGCAGTTTTATAGTGGAAAATTTAAGATTTGAGATCATTGTTTTCTTTAATAATTTCATTTTAGATAATCGGCTAGGAGTAACTGGCTGCGAGATTCCTGCAAAACTTAAAAAAAAATCCAGTAAATTGTGGTTCTTGTCAATATACTTGTAGCATAATAGATACTCCTTTCTTCAGATGTCAATCGGTATAGATACTTTTAATTGCTGCTAAACAAAACTATGATCTATTAAAACAATCCAATGTACTTTTCAATTAAAAAACCAATGTGGTATATAATTAGTACATCCCTATTTCTGCTACCCCCTCTCGCCTCTCGGTCCATATTTAGGACAAATTAATAAGCTACATAAGAAAAAAAAACACTAACTAAGGTCCATATACATGTTTTGATAGCTAACTAAAGGAGATTAAGGCTCTGATTGCCTTACGGTATCTAGCCTATTAGTTATAATTTCAAAAAATTAGAAGCAAGGAGAGACAAACTCAAGGATGTAAAGTCCCGTATGGAGAACTAAGTATCTTATTCAAATGACAATTGCTCTCCGTGAGAAAAGTCTGGGATTGTAAAGAAATCTGGGTTTCTAAGCTAGCCCTTACAAAGTTCACGACACCTCACTTCTTAGAATATGAACTCACATTTTCTAGCCTCTTGCACTTCGCATTGTGGTTGGGACGTATTCAGTTCTTCGATCCTAGCCCGAATTAGAATGTTTTGGGTTAAAAAGCATGCCTACCAACTAGATCAGGTTCATCGTTAGTGATCCCCTTCTTCACAGGTAGATTTGCACCTCGCTTCCATTGGACCATGACACGGTGCTCCCTAGCATGGTTCTTACATCACCGGAGCACTAGCACCTCATATAAGAACTTGAATGGGCAAACATATTGACATGGCCTGCACTTAAATACAGATGATACTCTCCGAGGGGTGTCGAAACACGCATAATGAGCAAGTCACAAACACTCAATCCCCTCTACAAAAACCCACCGCACGACACTTGAGTCGTTCTAGCTAGGGATCAAATTCGAGCGGGTGCCGCTCCCATCGAGCCAGAGCTACCAAACCTTTGTTCAGAGAGGCAAGAACTACCAACCTTTGATGTCAAACGGGACAATAAATGCGTAGGTATTCCTAAGCTGCTAGCCTCCGAACATCCAAATAGACTTAATACGTCATATGTCAGGCACTTTAGCTCCACTAGACATAAGCATTTTGCGGCCCGGATAAAAAAAATGGTTGCTACTTTGGGCCGAAAAAAAATCCTGCCCACAACCCCCCTTTAGATGAGTCAGGCTAGATTTTTCGAGCTAGGTTGGAATAGAAAAAAAAATTCTAGGCAATTGTGTCTAGGCCCTATCCACTACAGATAGGGCTAGGCTAACGAGCTAGCTCGGCTCGTTTTGTTCTGGCTCGTCTTTATGGTTCACTCCTTCCGCTCTCTCTCCTCCCCCTCC